>JAZDUA010000098.1:605000-1205000 GCA_038098605.1 Gryllus longicercus
CAACATCTCTGTGACCACAAAATAATGTGAAATGTTCGTACGGGCCCAGCTAATATTTAATAATAATAATAATAATAATAATAATAATAATAATAATAATAATAATAATAATAATAATAATAATTAGCACTTGGGATTCAACCTACTATGGATATTTGATATTTACTCTAATTTTGAAAAACGTATTAGCAAGCAAGTCAACTCGAAATAAGGAATTAGAAAGTATTGATTATTAAATAAAATATTAGTTTGCTAAAATGTTTTGTTCATTTTCTAAAAAGAGAAATACGTGTTTTGTTTGCTAAGCACGGTGAAACTTACGATGTTCTAAATGAAACTTTTGGAAATAGAGAACGACAGAGACTACCGACAATCCCATCCTTAAGAAGAACTGCGATGCAGCTTAAGTCAGATTAAGTCAAGGACATCATGATAGGTATCGTAAGTATCTTCAAAGTTAATTTACACCAAATCCAGATACTAATCCTATCTTTAGTATTTATATAACAAGAAGCTGCTTCTTCCACTCTATATTTTCAGAAACATTTTTATTTATACCTCGGTCAAACCCCTTCAAAATCATTATCAAGCAACTGAAACCTAAAAACATTGGCAGGCTTCGACCATATTACCTTCTTATAGAAGAACCTAAAATAATAATAGCTACACGGGTATTAACAGCCAATTGCATTAATCTCCAAGACTGCTACTTTTCGTAACACATGGAAAACTATATTACTATCATTCTATAATCATCATCATACGTCCTTGCATTTGTATCTAGCTACAGACCAATCAGTTTTATAACATCAATTGCAAAGGTGTAATAATATATAATTGCAATTTTAATCCATAATATATTAGCTTTGTAATGATATAAAGTTAGCACCATTACGAGCACACAATTTTGATTCATATCACAACATAACACCCACTCCAACAAACACAATTTATTGCAAACTCTCTTCACCCGAAGAGAGGCAAAAGAGCAGTTTACTAGATAGAAACATTTCGATAAAATTTGCATTAAGCTTATGACACAAACTGCAGCAATTAAATACTTTCCATTATTTCACTTTCACAGTTTACACTATTCCATTATTTCATTTATATTCTACATTATTTCAAGTTTTCTTAAGGACAGACATTTCTCAGAATGTATTAACGCATCACTTTCTAATTGATACGAATTAAACGCAGGTGCCCCCTCCCCAAATTCGTGTTTTTCCCACTTATATATGTCGAATTTGCCTCAGTCAAATTGACTCAAAACACACTTACATGCTAAAGACACTGCACTTTTCATTTCTCACTCCCATATAACAATTTACATACATTTACGAAATGGCCCGAAAGCAGGAAAAGAGAATAAACGCATCTACTTCACAAGCAAGCATTTTGACTCCTCACATACCCCAATCACAATCTTCCGTTCCTCGCATACAAAACACAAATCTATAATGTTAATGAAAAACACACCAGTGAAGTACGTAGGAATATTGATAGACGTTAAACTAAACCCACAATAACTTTTTAAATAAAAAGCAGAACAAAATGTGCAATCAACATATTTAATAATAAATACAAAAATCTTCACTCTGCACCGACTATGGTTTAATTATCAATAAAATAATCATATACCCAGTCCTCACATATCTTAAACCAAAGTATGACAAATTAACCTAAATAAAACCGAAGTCATCGAAAATAAATTTGAGGGGGGGATTAAAAATTCTCTTTGGTTTACCTGCAACAAGTAAATAGAAACCGAACTGGATGTGAAGACCCACCCCCACAAAGAAAGGATGGGAGTTCAAGAAAACTAGTGCTAGTTGTACTTATACCCCATTTGTAACAGTTTTTACAGTTCTTTGAAAATCTTTAAATCAAATCAAATCAATTTATCCATCGTTCCCTAAGCATTTTATCTCAAATCTACTCCTACTAAAATCTCTCATATATTTTCTGGAAAATATTTACTCATGAGAAAGGAAATGCAAGATGATTTCTTAATGTTAAAGATAAAAATATAAATTATTAACGCACAGACAGGCAAGCTGAATAGGCATAAAATCGATTTGTATCATTCCTTTGTTGGAATAATTTATCCAAAAACATTCCACTGGCGTTGCCCTGTCCACCAATACCAATGTCATAGGTTGAAATAATTTTGCTGACACGCAACGAAGAGAAGTGAGAATTCATTAGCAATTGATCTGAAGTGATCTAGTGCACTGAATATTTGTTCAGATAAGGTAAGAGCGGTCTGTCGACGAAAACCTTCAATCTCAACAGTATCGGGATCGGGTACTTGAAGGCGTCGAGAGGACTGCAAGAGAAGCGAAGGTGATGGACGACCTGACCTATTTCCTCGCCACCTTGGCTCTATCAGGCCAATCGCCGAGTTTCACCGCCTGCCCCAACGAGGCAGCGGCCAGGAGCCCACGCCGGACGGCAGCAACAATTTGCGTGACAACAGGCCTCTTGTCGTCGATAACCTGTGTCCGAGAGGCAATTCCTCGATACGCAAAGGGGTCGCGAGATAAGAAACCGGCGTAAGAGGAGCATCACAAGAGGTAATGAACGCCCCGATAACGCGAATTGGGGCGGGTCGCGGGCGAGAGGCGACGGGAGGGTACGGTGAAAATGGGGATGGATGCGGAATCGAGGAAGGAGAAAGGGATGGGAGCGGGGTAGGGGAGTGGGCGGATGGACACGTGACCGTGTTGGGTGGGCGGGTGTGTGGGCATACGGGTGAGTGTGGATGAGGAATGGGTGGGTGGTCTGGCATGAAGTGGCGGGGGTGAGTTGGGGAGGGAATGTTGGTAAGCGGGTGGGCTCGTAGGTGGGTGGGTAGATGGTTTCGTAGGTGTGTGGATGGATAAGTGGTAGGTTGATTGGTTGGTTGGCGGGTTGGTGGGTTGGTGAGTTGGTTGGTTGACGGGTTGGTTAGTGGTTGGTTGATTGGTGGGAGAGTTGGTTAATTCGTGGGAGGGTGGGTCGATGGATGGGTCGGTTGGTGGGTGGTTGGGCGGAATGATAGGTGAATGGATGTGTGGAGATGGTTGGTTGGTTGGTTTAGTGGGTATATTGGTGTGTTAGTGGGTGGGTTGGTAGATTGTTGTCGATCAAGGGAGGGTGGGTCGATGTGTGGGTCGGTTGATTGGTGGGTGTACTGATCGGTGGGTGGGTGTGTGGGTTGAGTGAGTTGGCGGATAGTCTCTCGAGAGTTGGCATGCGTGTGTGTGGATGTAGGGCGGTGCGGGGCGGGCGGGACGGGGCGGGGCGGCGGGCAGATGATAGCAGCGAGTACAAGAAGGGCGCCGGCGCACCGCGGGGCATTCCGTCGCCATGGCTCGCCTCGCGCCCTGCCTGCTCGTCGCCGTAGTCGTAGCCGTGGCCGTGGCGGTGCTGGCGCCGTCGGTGCTCGGCCACGGGATGCTGATCGACCCGCCCAACAGGGTGTCCGCGTGGCGCTACGGCTTCGACACGCCCGTCAACTACGACGACGAGGAGCAGTTCTGCGGAGGCATCGCGGTACGTGTGAGGGGGAGGGGTCGGGGGCGGGGGCGGGGGCGGGCGCTGCGGTGGGCGGCGACGACACACTCGCCTCACCCACAACCCATTTCACGTGGCTCGTGTCCACTTCCACTTCCACATTTGGGTTGAGGGATTCAAATCACCGTCGAACCATGTGCAGTATCTGGCGGACATAGCGGGTTATCCCGTTCCACCTTCTCTGATTATCATTGTAACATTATAACCCATTTCATAACACCTATTGCCACATTCATAAAATACCCATCAATTATCAAAATATGCATCCCAGATATGGGCAAACATGCTGCATTTGGCACCGTTTGCCCCCTGATGTGAATAATACTTTATGATTTCATAACCGGTCGGTAAAGCCCAAAATCAGATCTATAATTCTTTTTGTCACTAGTAGAGGAAGAGTCGTCCTTCAATAAATTTTTCATTTCTGCAAATCTCAGCTGATGGAGTCTAATTATTTGGATCCTCGAGTGAAACACCAGCTACCGCAGCAAGCTGGTCCCGTTACTAATAGAGGGAGAGGACTTTTCCGGATCATCCTCTTCTTTCTCTTTCTCTCCTTCTCCACGACTTCGCCCACCACGATCTTCGCTAGACCAATTTTATGTTCTGCTGATTGCTAACTCTTTCGAAACGAGATTTCTTCATGTTGAATTTAGGAATTGAGGCTCAAATCCCTGTATGTGTAGTGATATCTACCATTCATTATTTTGAGTGAGGGTTCATCTAGTTCAAATTGATTTTCAAATCTGTTTTATAAGTCCAATATTAAAGCCAGAATTTCTTTCTCAATGCAATTTCTCCTTAATTGGAAGGTACTATGCCGAACGCGACCAACCTCCCAAAAAAAGGACAAATTAAGCAATGGCGCTCACTAGACGGGTGAAATTTTAACAATGCACTTTAACGATATGCAGTGTAGTGATCTTTGGAAACAGAAACTCTGAACCACATATTACTGTTCTTGAGTTCATAAATTGCAGAAAATAATCAGTTGTACATCTTAATGATTACATTTGAAATGATAATAAAAAACTAATGTGAATTGGGAGCAAATATACTTATTTCATTTTCGGCGAGCTGCCCGAAGTTTTAAGATGTATATTGGTTCTCGTAACTAAAATGTTTTCTGTCTATCTTACATTGTAGATCTTTAAATTATATAATACACGTTTTAAAAATCTGTATAATTATGGTGTAATAATACTACGAAGAGGAAAAAGTGTCGGTATGCTGCGTTTTCCTACTTGTTTTAAATAGTGGTGTAGTCCCATGGAGGTAATACTTCCGCATTTGTGCTATTTCTTCAAATTTTATACCCAGCTTCATTCGTCCCTAAATAATAATTCTGTATTTGATGACCAATATCGCCAAGGAAATTTTCATAAATAAATGTCTTGAAAAACTTTTATTAACAAAAGATTTGTGATATTTGCACTTGTATTGTTGCCATTTAGACTCAGTTATCTTACTTTCCTCAGTCAAGAGTATTGACATGGTGATCCCTAAGAACAGATGTGTACTTGCTACACTTTCTAAAATCTAAAAAGATGATTTTTTAATGGATCCGTATTTTATTCACCATGTTGTAGCCATGTCAACACTGGAGCAAGTTAAATTAGCACATCTTCTTCAAACGTCGGATGCGATTCTTGATAACACAAAAAAACATGATAACATTTACGATAACGAGATGTATGAATAGTTTGCTGTATCCACAATCGTTTCCACTATAACTGTTATCTATATAATTTGGAAATTGAATGAAATGCTTTGAATATCTATTCGAAGAAGTCAGCATACCTAAGTTAATAGAAAACGTGATAAATGAGTCATCAAGCAAGTAACTACAAAAGTTCTGTACATCTTTTTCAAGATCTCTATTTAGATAATTAAATTATCAGAGGAGTTTCCTTGAAATGTGTGAACTTTACTTCCCAGATAACATTAAATGTTTTAGATATTTTATTGTCTGACTGATTCTTAAATTATTATATGTGTGGAAAGGTTTCAGAAATTTCACTCTTTGATTTTCTCGCCATCACTTTTCATCATCTACATCATAAAAAATCATCATATTATTATTTTTTTATTATTATATTTTGCTTTATTTTGTTTATTTGCTTAATTTTGTATTTTGTTTTTGTTTACCTATGTTGTAAATAGACGATATTTTTAGATTGAAAGGAGATGATTTGCACCTGTTTATTGTGGAACACCAGAATAATTTGTAATTTTCTTTTTAAAATCTTACAGCCTAAATGAAGGCAGAATAAAAGGGCCGAAACGTCCGCAATGTAAATTTAATTTTCTTAATATCGACCTACGTTCAAGAACCTGAAAAACATAATGATATCTTAGTAATAACAATACCAATATTAGTTGTAATAATAACAACAAAGAGTCTCTTGAGTAAGCGTGTGTGTGTTTGTGTTGCAGGTCCAGTGGGAACAAAACGGCGGCAAGTGCGGGCTTTGTGGAGACTCGTACAGCCTCCCGACGCCGCGACCCTCTGAGAACGGAGGCACCTACGGCACCGGCACCATCGTCAAGAAGTGAGCATCTCTTCCACACGGTATTCAAGGAGCCGACGCATGAGTACATGAACGCATTGAAACGTCAGCAAGGTCTACTAACTAAATTGTTGGGCATTTGTTTCTAAATTAATCTATTTACATTCTGTTCAGGAAAAGTGAGTAGATTCTTTCGCTAATACTGCAAATTTGTATGGAGAGGTCATCCACTGGAGATCTTTGTTGAGCGTATTTCATAGACAAAAATGCTAGGTTTATGTCAAACGAACAAAAACTTCAATATTTGTCTTTAAAAATTTAATAGTAACACTTCAAATCCTATTCAGCATTTCTAGTATGATAAATTGGTTTGAAATTTTTGCATTTACGTTTATGCCATGATCCAGGACGTTTATGGCTAGCAAATTGTTTTGGTTTTATACTTTGCTAATGTTTGAATGACTAGTTTCTAGTTCTGTTGTTAGTTTGTTGAAATCATTATAAATCAGATGTTGTCGAATATATCAAGAGGCTTCGGCGATCTTTTAGAGCTCTGATTTGAAATCTCTGAATATTTTTTGTCGATCCCCAAGTTAACATTATGGAAACAACTTAATATAATTAGTACGTACCACATGTGTTCTCTTCAACGAAATTCACTACTTTATTAAGATACAAGATCCGTGAACCATACACTTGAAATTAACACGTTAGAATGTTAATAATGTTCAAAGTAATATTTTAAGCACAGAGGATTATATAAAATAGGTGGAAATTATTGCCGCATAACATGTTACATCAATTCGTTAAAATGAAAATTCATGAGACGGCGTTTATATTAATAAAACATATGATTTCCTGCTTTCGTTTATCAACATATCTGTCGATCATGTAATTGGAGACTACTTTAGAACCTGAATATTTATAATATATTAATATAATATAATAAACTGAGAGAAAAGAAAGAATTTCATATTAACAGCCAGACTAGATTCATTAAAATTCTGATAATCGCAGATTGGTCATCGTAGTTATAAATGTTAAACGAATGAAATAATAATATTGCTAAGTATCTAAAATATATCTTGCAGACTGAGTATCTTTGAATGAAGGTGTATTAATTACAGATTATGTACTGATTACAAATTTTACGAGAGTGAATGTGACACTAACGACAGTGAATGTGTCACGTTGATAGATGATTTTACACTTAATCTCATCCAGATCCCAACATGAATTAAGAAAAAATATGGTTTAGGACGGATATTGTTTTGAGTCTTACTAAATTCATTCTATGTTGGTGGAGGTAAAGGTGGTAATATGAGCCATGTATGTAACAGGAGCCCCCTTAGTATCTGTTCATACATCGCAAACAATATATCAGGAACGATGTTAACTACTAGTTTGGTAACTTCTTTTGTCATCTTAGCTCTGTGGTTTAGTTATGAATGAGAGCTGATGTGTAACAAATGTGTTCGTGTTTTCTTGGTTCTAAAAACTTTGGAAGATAATTTTTCAGCTTTTAATTACGGTTTTAGTTCGCTTAGATCGATTCTAATTCCTGTGAAAAAGAATATTTTATAAACGTCTTTATGACAGCAATCTGTAATTTCGAATGTAACAAAGACAGGTTTTGGTTTGCAGAATTCTAATACAGTGATGGTTATAAAATGAGCGAACTAAGATGAGCTCCATTATTTAAGGGGCTCATATAACATATTCTACAACTAGTCTGCGTACTATTTTTGTTTTAGATGATACGAATGTTCTAGACACAAAACAAAAAGGCAAAACTGAAGACGTAGTTAAGGCAACGCAGTTAAGAGCAAGTCAATTGATTTGAAAAAGGCTTACAGAACCTTTCTCATACCAAGAACTATGCTTCAAATACTTTTTAGTATTGCCAAATCTTCGAAAGAAGCAGTTTTTACTAAATTAGGAAGAAATCGATGATGAGCTGGAAAAAGAGTCGACTATTTGATTGTTATGGAAAATAAACCTTGCGATCTAACCCGAAAAGAGTTTCGCAGGGTAGCGTACCAACTCGGTGAAAGAAATGGAATTAAACACTATTCACAGAAGATGCTTTAGACGATAGGGCGGAAGGGATTGGTTCGGCCATTTCATGAATCGCCACAAGCATGTTTTAGCTTCAAAGGCCCCCTTATCTTATCATCTCCTTAGAAGGAGACTCCTATGGCGGCTGGAGACAAAAAATATGTCCGCAGACACAAAAAACTTAAAAACGGAAAGGCGAAATTCACAGAACAGACTGATAAGAAAAACAAAACAAAAAAATTAAAAGAAAAACATGAACAATGCTTCAAACGGAAACTACTGGAGATGTAGAATCAGAAGAATCAGTCTACAATATCAATTCAGGAGTCTGTTTTGGAATCACTAGTTGGGGTTAAAAGTCCCTGAGATCGCCAACCGCCTTGTTTATTTTGTGGTGAAATACTTTCAGCCGACCGTATGGGGAACTTTGGGTCTACGAAACTGTGTGAAATGTGGGCGCACAATGACTGTGCTGGAGTCGAAAATGACATTTACATGGGTGATTTTTGTAAACAATTTTCAAATTTTTGTAATATAACAGCATTTACATAGTTAATTATGTAGTTAGTTTCTCTAAATCCATGAATTAATTAATATTTTAAGGAGACTCATAATACCAGCACATAACCTTTTCTAAAGTATGACGTCTTTTGAATTATTGATTTTTTTACCCACTTTATGAAGAGTTAAGAAAGTTAATATTTTTTATATATTTACACAAATGTTATAGATAATTTATTATATTTCTTTTAAAAAAGCATTTATTTCCATATAAGAGTGGGGGCTTATATTACCACCTTCTCCTCTACTTACTTGTCATAGGCGACGGGTTGGCATGGATTTCCACATTCTCATTTTGTTGTGACGTCGTGAAAAATATACAGTTAACAGAAATACACGTTATTTACCAAGAATGCATGTACAGTAATTACAACTCAGACAATCCTATCGGAGCAACGGAGGCAGACCCTGTTGTGAACTCTGCCGCTCCACAATCAGTGGCAGGGTCATTCGTGGTCTACTCTTTCACCATACTCCGCCTCACATAGCCGTTGCGAATCGGTTGGCGAAGCGTACAGCTCGCGCCACGGAACGTGCGGAATATGCTATGTAGAAAATTGGAGGCTCTTAGCAAGTCTCACTGAATCCTTCTATGCCAGTCTAAGTACCGATAGATTATACGATCTACCCCTTATTCGCGTGAGACGCCGGATCGTCCGTTGTTGACGGCTCGCAAAACGGGCGTCGACCTATATTTTTGTCTACGTAATGTGCGACAAGGATCTGGAATTCCAGCCTTTCTGATGCCACTAACTGTTCAATTAAATTCACCGTTGCCTTATTTTGCGTAGTGATACTCATGCCTTCGGCCTGCTCTTCCTTTTGACCACGCAACGTTCGTTATACTCCTTTAACCATCTCGCGGAGAAAAAAGGTATCGCTGGGGCGGCGAAAAAGGCAATTTTATAAATTTAGCTCAGAGGCCTCTTTTCGGTTAAATCTTTTACGTACAGAAAGTATATGAACAACATGGGACAGTCGGTTTCACTTTTATCTCCGAAGGAAGGTGTACGAAGAATTATTATCGCCCTTAAAATCCATGGCTTCGATTGGTTTGAACTCGCAAACGTGGGTACAACAGATCGATTCCGTTATACCACTGAAGACGAATTCTGTTGTCAGTCTGCCTACCCTTACCGGCACGGTGAACGCACCCTTGACTCCACGCTGTGCTCTTCCTTGCAGGTACCAGGCGGGCCAGAAGATACAGACGACCACCCTGCTGACCACCAACCACAAGGGCCATCTCTCCTTCCACCTGTGCCCGCTGGCGCACCCGGGCGACCCGGAGTCTGAGGACTGCTTCGACCGCTACCCGCTCAAGCTCACCACCGGCGGCACCGTCTACCGCCTGCCCAACTCCCAGTCGGGGCTCTTCTCCGTCGACCTCGTCCTGCCCGCCGGCGTCACCTGCAAGCAGTGCGTGCTGCGCTGGACCTACACGGCGGGTGAGCCATCCCCACACATCGCATGCTCCTCTGTTGAGACGGGGACTCTGATTTCAATCCCTTCGGTCCAGTGGAACTGGTGGTGGAATAAGCGACTTCGCGGAGCAGCTTACGACGGGTGCCCCTCTCACCCCCAGCTCTCATCCCCCATCATACATATCGTGCTGTCATGATCATCTACCCTGTAAAAATGTTCACTAAAATCATTAATCTACTTCCTCCATGTATTGTCGTAAGCTGTAGGTTAGCTACTAGAACCATTATACAAAGAATCCTTTGAGAGTGGGTGTTCACATTCTTATCAGCATCAAGGGTTCTACTTTGTTGCACTCTATCGTTAGGTCGTCAGTACGCAAGCCTATCGTCTTTATTTTTATTTCTTTCGGTAACTCCTGTTACTACCTTTCAATATAATTTTAATTATAATTCTGAGTGCCACTGAAATTACTTACGTAACTTTTTCATGTTTTCCCAGACTTATTTTTTAACATACGCGGTTACCTTCTCATCAGAATCCAATTCAACGGATTGAGAATTTTTTAACAGAATGGGTGGTAATGACCTGGCTCTACGTGGTGTTCAAAACAAATCTATTGAATAGGGTATGGAAGTGGTGGAGAGTTCTTTCCACGTGCATCTGATATCGAGATAATTAACTCACTTTGCGGTCATTCCCACAAATTTATTAGTGGCTGAAGAGTCCTAAATCAACTTTAACACCAATCAAAATGACGCAAAATACTGTTGATTCTAAAAACATAACATATATAATATTTCACATGAACTTATGCACACAATATAAACTACTAAAATATGCAAAAAATCAAAACAATATCACAATGGGCTCAGTAGATTAAAAAAATGACGCCTGTCTACATCAACTATTACTTCCCCTTTATTGTACGGATTTATATATACGGATTCATGGATATCTGCCAACATGTTCATCTTGTCCACGGTGTTCAATTTTGGTCAATTCCATATTGCCATGCAGAAATAACATTTGAAATTAACAAAACCTATTTAAAATGTACTTAAAATAAATACAAAACTAACTACGCGATTACATTCACGTCACTATTCGGACTCGCCGTCATGGATAGCGGAGTTTGCTGAGGAGTATGCGCCTTTGCTGCATCGTTCGAAGGGTAGGAAGGTTGCAATCTGGCATGGACGATTCTTGTGTGTTGTGGCATTGTAGACCTCTCCCAGCGACCAATTATCGCCTTGCACTACGCGCCGGAGAGGGTGGCTCAAGAACTTGCGATCTTTGTACCCAAATACGCGTTACGTTTGGACTGTGAGTTCGAACCCCCCAGTAAAGCGTAAGTGTACTGCATTGTAGCATGGAGAGCATTTTTAGTACAAGTGAAATTTTAACAACGTTAAGATTTGTGCCTCGTTAGAGAAACGCAGACAACGATATATCAGCCGCTAAGTACCCTCATCCTCACTATGAGAGAATTTTATGGCCTCGTCTCACTTCAGTGGCAATGTCTTCACCTGATCGAAAGCACTTCCCATGCAGTATGGTGATCTACCGCCTCATTCGAATATTTCGACTGTATTTGTAATACGTATGCGAGCGTGTGGGTTAGTTGCCATGACATCTGACGTAATCCTCCTATCTTAAATTGGAGACTCGCTATTTCCAATTTTTCATTTCCTCTGATTTGGATGTCTCCTCACAGCACTTCAACAATACTACTTATAGTCGTTGATTCATTAAACACATAAGACAATTCTTCCCTTATCGTTGTTTTCAACTTTGAAGAATTATTGGCACTTCGGTGTGACACCTCGAGTGGTTTCACAGGATAAGATTATCAATGATCTGATTCTCCTCCAGAACATTTTATTGAGCTGTTTATTTTTTATACTATTATTTAAGGACTTGTCCGAAGACAAATTTCAGACCATTGTTCACCTTTATTTTTACTCTTGCATTTATGAGTATATAGTTCATGACATTTACGTTAGAATAACGAAAAGATCTAATGTATAAATGGAGTAACAAAATACAAACTGAATTAATTGAAAAAGGAAAATGATGCTTGTACAAACATTGCTATTTAGACGAATGACACGATTAACTCGTTTACGAGGAAAAGTGTTTGTTACCTGTTCAACTGCAACATAATACGCACGCCTTTCCTGACTTACTCTTCGAATTCACAATATAGATTTTCAACTTCCTCCAAACGTGTAACGCCTAAATGATTTCATTATTACGAGCACTGGTACTACTAGTTCAAGAACTTGTCCTATTAGTAGTAATCGTACTTCTTCCAATAATATTCGTAGCAAAAGTAATAGTAACCCCTTTTCTTTAATTCCGTTGAAACCAGCACTTCTGAAGATCACTTTTTCATGTCTCTAATTTTAAACAAATTGGCGTTTCAGGTAACAACTGGGGAGTCTGCTCCAACGGAACAAGCGGTATGGGGTGTGGACCCCAAGAGACCTACAAGAACTGTGCCGACGTCACCATTCTCTGAACGGCAAGCGCAGATCCTGTCTCTCTGAGTTGACCTGATGCCGTTCGTCTCGATTTCCTTGTACATTTTTACAAAACGAAATATGTCAAAATATAAATTATTTGTTGGGTGTTAAAATGTGCGTTCATTATTTTGTGCTCTTGATCCTTTCCTTATTACCTCTTAAAATATTTCTGAATGTTTATTGTGAAAACAAAGGGGGATTCTTAATGATTCAAATGACGCAGAGTTTGGGAGGAAAATTATACCTAGGGAGCATAAGTATTAGTGATCTATAATTGTACATGTTACAACTTATGTAACCATTAGTGACACACGCAGTGAATATCGAATAAGACATTGTAATGCACAATCTTGCGAGTTGATCCACATATTTAACATTAAGCTAGACATGTAAAATATTTGTAAATTGACTGATTCGATCTCTAGAACATTTATTGATTACTTTTTTGGGGTGGGAGAATGACTGAGATCATAGCTGACTGACGTGCGTAGATTTGCAGATGGATGGTCACTGCCGAATTTTGCGGTAACGAAGTGAGGTGGTCAGCTATCAACCATTTACTAGACGAAATACAATAATTTCACCAGGCTGGAGGAACCTTAAAAGATCTTTCACGAGAATTAGAAATTCCCGCGTGGTAGCAAAGGCAATACGACGGAGGCGCTTAGACTATGCGTATAGCAATGATATACCGTGTTCCTGATACCCAGAGCCCATTGCACTCACATTGTAAGTTACATTGGACTGGTCATAACTCACTCCCACTTAGCTCTGAATATTCTCTAGGTTCGGAGAGGTTCCGGCTTCGATGGTCAGTCTACCTGTCACCTGCGTTTCTCTGAAGGCTCTATCATGATGATGACCGTCATGTACCACCATCTCTGAATTGGTTTTCTGTTAATGGAAAAGGGGGTATTAAATTTCGAACAACTGAAACAGTGAGTCTAAATGTCTTAGCTGTCTTTTTTATTACTGTCAGAATTTTCGAAAATTTCTAAAGTTATAAATAATGAAAATATGTGCTGTTGTTGTACCATTCGCGTAATATTGCGAAAGGCGTATTTTTGCTCAAGGAGAGATGTTCGTTTAAGAATATACGGCATATGTCCTCTTTTGAGACACCAGTAATATTTCTCACACGGTAATCTACACAATGAGACATATTAAAGTTTGAAAATTGCCCAAATTAAATTTATAGAAACTTTATTTACTTTTTTAAAGATTAAAGTTAGAAATTTCTTTGTTTTTGCGAAGCATTTCATAATATTAGATCTTTAAACATTTAATGAAAAATATTTCTAAGTAAATGTAGTTTCGGAGTATTTTTAAATTAAAATGTTGAGATATTTGGAAGGCTTCAGAAATCTTTGAATATGGTAACTCCATCGTTCTGATTTTTGTGGCACGGCAGAACAAGAAATAGAGCCAAATTTTTGTGGTCAGCGAGACGTCGACTCATATTTTTGTTTCTGAATTTATCTCCCCTTCAAATAGAGCAAAGTAAAGTAAATTAACTTTGTACAAGTAAAGTAAATTTCGACTTTCTTTAAATCCTATGGCCGTTCAAAAATTGCAAATTCAAATCGTCGACACTTCTTTTGCTGGAGAGAATGTTTCACGAGATTGTCAAAAAAGTAGTAGGGTATTATTTACAATCCTTTTATATGACGTATCTGTTAGTTAAAAACGAGAAAGCATGTGCACCTAGTTACACATTGCACCTAGTTACACATTGCACCTAGTTACACATTGCACCTAGTTACACATTGCACCTAGTTACACATTGCACCTAGTTACACATTGCAACTAGTTACACATTGCAACTAGTTACACATTGCAAGTAGTTACACATTGCAAGTAGTTACACATTCAAGAGGCGGTGTATCGGGTAATGGATAAAATTATCCTTAACTCTCATTAATATACTGTCTCTTATCTAATATCTATTTGTTAGCTAATAGTGTTACAGTTGTGAATTAATCAGGATTGTAGATGGGTAAGTAACAGCAATATTCCTGGCTACTGAAGTTATTACCGGTTCGAAGCACTTGCACACAGTTAAGAATTAAGAGCTTTTTCAAGAGATAACTGATGTGTTAGAACATAAAGTATTCAATAGTATAAGAAAGTATTGGTAGTGCCACTGGTTGAACATTACTCGCCCACACATCGTTCATAAGCGTGACGAGAAGTTAATATTTATGTTGTCGCTAATAAAAACAAGTGAAACTGGAAAATGAAAAAGTATCAGTAATGGACAAAGAAAGTTTTTTAAAGCGTGGTAAGACCTCGTTTGGCAAGTCCAAACGTGGAAATTAGATTAAAGTAAACAGGCAAAAACAGATTTTAGAACATGTGTGTCCAATTTTAAAGGGTTTAAGGATTGCAAAGAAAACCTGTAATATGTTGCGGGTCATATTTTAATTACTAAGGCGATTCACTTACCCCTCTTCCCCATATTGTTCATCTCGGCAGTTTGTCCGGCTTCTCTGAGAAGGGGAGATCGGAACCATGCGTGGTATCATGTTGTACAATCCATAACACGTTGGGACGATTTTGAATTTACTAGAAAGAATCCATAAATCTAAACTTAACCTATTTTTGCATTAAAGGGGTTGTTGATCCCGGCAGGCCGCGTACGCTGGGCGAACAATGTTCTTGCCCAACATGGATGAAAGGGAGTTACACTTTTGTGTAATTTTGTGTACTTTTGTGTAATAATGTTTCGTGGACCACAATAAATGGCACCGCGGGCCGCATGCATGTGTTATTTAAGGATAGAGAGCATGTAAGCAAGAAATAGAAGCTATTTTAGTTCCGGTGACGGCCAAAAGAAGAGCATGTGATCACTACAATTATGGACGGCTAAGCAAAGATTCGAGGTTGCGACGGTTAAAATTACGTTGATTTAATCTTAGTCAAAAAGATACATATCTTTGTCAGTAGTGAGAAGAATTAAATTATATTATATTATTGGTTAATAACATTAGCTGAATAGCGCGAATCGCTGATGTCTCTCACTTGTATTTCGTAACACGCTTGTTTATGCCTCGCATGCTTGTGAGTTGCACCGACTCCTGAAATAGTCATACCACATTCATTAGTTGAGGCTACGAAAAAAGGAAGGTCGAAAAGGAGGCGATGGAGCAGGAGGTAAGGAAGGAGAACAATGAAAAAAGAAGTAAAAGTAGAATGAGGAGAGGGTACGGGAAAGGAGAGGGTATGGAGGGGGAGAAGAGGGTATGAAAAAGGAGGAGAATACTAGAGAAAGAGAAGAAATAAGATGAAGAGAGAAACAAAAGATGAAAAAAGAAAAAGAGGAAATGAGAAGAAAAAGGAGGAAGAGGAGGATAACCAAGAAGAGAGCTAGAAGAAAAGGAAGAATAACAAGGGAATGCCACGATGTCGACATGTCGAAACGTGCCTTCATTTTTTTTCATTGAATTTATATGCCCTTCTGATACCAGGATGTAAATTTTGGCTGCCAATACATACTGCCAATTACTTTAAAAATTTCCAAATTTGCCACCATTTTCGTACTATTTTTCGTTTCTACAGAACGTGGACAGCCCTCGCAAGCCGAGCGGCGAGCGCGAGGGTGCCGAGGTTGACATTGTAGAGGGTTGTTTCCTCACGGTCAAATGATATTCGGAGGGAGCAAGCCGTTTCCAGTACACTCAATGCTATTCTTATTGTAAAAGTCCATTTTATTTGAGATATTTTATTTCCTAACCAATGAAAGTTTGTTATTTTTTCATTATGAATATCGTCAATATGCATAATTATTAAATGTTAAAAACGTATATCAAAACTACTGTATCACTTTATATTTAAAATATGTAAAGAAGAGATTTAAGAGTTGTTTTGTGAATCAAATTCACATGCCATGGCCGCATTTGAGTTTTTTGTTCGCAAAAATTACCCTTCTTTAATTTGTGCCCATTTGTGTCGATAAATCAATTTTCTCATTCGAAAATTCCGAAGGACAACTTTACAGCACTTTTACAGTTTGCACCGACCTTTCGCGTGTCATTACACTACTGACCTGTTTCACAGTAGACGCAGACAAGTGCTTTCAAATTCGTGAGGAAGTAGCTCCAGGTAGCTTATGTTGGATGGAAGATGAGGGGTTGCGGCAAGGTTTATCACGATTAAATGTTTTTCTTATAAAAATGAACAACAGATAAAACTAAAATTTGAAAAAACTTGTATAAGTAGTTTAATATTAACTATACATACTCTAGTGTTATTAGTTTTATTACTTTAGCTGCTATTAGGGGCAGCTGCCTCCCCGCCTGCACCTCGCAGGAAACTACTTTGGAAGCACAGTCTGCCGTTTGCGGCGAGCAGTGGTGTTGAATTACAAGCGAGTGCGCTGGGTAACACCTGCTTTGCAGGGTTGGCCATTTTTTAATCCTTGAAAGCATAGGGCCAATTTCAAAATTTAAGATTTTTTTAAATTGACTTGCAGTGTGTATCGGTACCCAGAAGTTTGATCGTGAGATTAATACGGCATGGTCTTCCGATGAAAAGAAGGATTAGGACAGTTTTCGAAATGTCACATTGCGGCATTCCCTTGTAAGAAGAAAGATATTTTCGTGTTTACATGACCCAATATAGTGTGATCTGTTCTCAAAAAATCCGGAACTGTGTACGTTCTAATTTCTCACTTACGAGGCTGTGGCACACAAGAGTGCATGTAGTTCGGAGTAACACATCTGTAAGAAAGAATTAGTAAATTAATTAAAGAATTTGTTTTAATCTTCATCTTTCGTCCTATCTTCCATATCTGGAAGTGAACCATTACACGTTTTCTTAGGATGAATTACTCAGGGAGGTTTCTCGTTGTCTTCCTTGAGTTTTCGACCCAGGCTTCTTTAGAAGCCTACCTCCGACACGGGTCAGGGGACCGGGCGCTTCCCTAATGCGCCTGCAACTTGACTCTCACTTTCTCCGCCACATGGAGATCTCAGGCACTGCATCCGAACTGTCTGAGGAAATGTGATATCTCGTCAGGGCAAATGATGTGGGAGAGTTTTAATTTTGCTGAGCATACTGACAGGGTTCTTTGCATGCCACAAGTGTGAAATGGCACTTTGGATTTTCCGCCCTTCAAAACTCTGAGCACCTCGGCTGGAATCGAACCCACGCACTGGGAGGTCAGAGGCAAGTAAGCTAACACATCACCCACCTTTGGTTTTAATGAGTTTTAATTAGTATAAATTGTTATTTCGAGTGTGGTATTCTGGACAGCAGACGCCGATTAACTTCGGCTCTGGCACGGCTTGGTGGACAGTTTTACTACATTCAGATCTAAAAACATAGTTAATGGAAACAAGTCCATTTTCTCCCCGATTGCGAAAGAAACTTTACACACAAAAAGTATTAGATTGTATAACATCTTACGAAACAAAATTGTTTGTAATCACTCCCCGATCAACCACTACACATCGATAAAACAACTACTTCAATTCACGCCACACAGAATTATGTGGAATATCGTGAATATTTACACCACAAGGACAAACCAATCAATTAAATGCAATGATAGCACTCGAATTCTGTCCACTCATCACCCAAACATCAAAACATTTCGGGCCATTTCTCAAAAACACGTCGCTGACCCTCACACCTGAAGGGGGACCAAAGCGATCGCACTCGACCCAGGTTCGACGTCTTGGGCGCCCACGTGTCGATAACGCACGTAGCAGCGAGGGGGGGGGGGGGCGATAAGGCCGAAAAGGCGGTGGCGACCAATATGCAGATGATAAGTGCGGGTACAAGAAGGCGAGCGAACGCTGCCGGCCACAAGTCAGCGCCATGGCCCGCTCTGTCGCTCCCGCCGCCCTCGCCCTCGTCGCCCTGCTGGGCGCGCTGCTCGCCCCGCGGGCCGACGCCCACGGCATGCTCATCTCGCCGGCCAACAGGGGCTCCGCGTGGCGCTACGGCTTCGACGTGCCTGCCGACTACAACGACAACGAGCAGTTCTGCGGCGGACAGAACGTACGTTCGCACCATTAGCGCACGGTTTCAGCGCAGGCAGGCGCTGCGTTCTGTCAACTGCACCGGCTGCGGGTGGCTCGGCATCGTTGTCTGTGCAGCATTCTTGACCGGGTGGTTTTAGGGTTTGAGTTCACACGGTGGTAGATTTTTGACACGCGTGACATACCTGGGTTGTACTCAACCGAAGTCTGAAAGAGAATTATACCGGATGGGCTCTCTGATCGAATCGCTAGTTTTCCGTGGTTTCGGAGATATCAACACAATGCGAATGCCAATCAAATACCCTAACAAAGGGCAAATAACCACGCACGATCTTTCATTCCTCTTGATTTTACACTCCCCTCACACACATACACACACAAGCTTACGCGCATTACACCACCACGCATGTCATAAGCCCGTAAGTCTAGAGCTTAGAGCTTGTCCCATTTGGGGCGTTTCCCCACTGGTGCACCGCCCCGGAGACGGAAAGAACCCACAAGCAAACAAGTAGATCGGAGCCTCTTCTCACGTTTCAGAGGAGGAACACCGCCACCACTCACTATATAACATCCGAAACTCCTATAGGACTATTGACCTACGAAGTACACACGCCCATAAACAGATACTCATCCACTTATCCAGAATGAGAGGTAGGTGGGGGGGAGGAGAACCTCGAGAAAAACTCCTAGAAGCTCACTTTGTCTACCACAAATTCAACATTCATCGGTTTCTCTCCTCTTCTGTACATACTCGTCGACTACCTTCATATTGGAAGCGACTGTATAATCGATCCGCCTCGCCGGTTCGGAACTCGGAGAATGGACAATGCCATGCATTTAATTTTTCGTTGATTCGTCTAGTTTTTCATTGGAAAGAGGGTTCTCAATCCTGCACGCAAGCTCTTGCCTCGTACATCAGCCCCAGCGTTGATGGCGTGTCCAATGAATATTTGGCCGTTCATATCCAACAACTAAGCGGATGGGTCAATGTTGCCCTTCAAAAGTTAGAATATTGCCGTTAAATACAAAATAAAATGGGCATGATCATGTCTTACCTGAGTAATATTGACCTCCCTTTTTAGGAGCATTGGTCACATTCAGTAAGCAGATATTAAATTGAAACTGATTAATTTATTGTATTAAAATGCATATTTAAAGTGTAGCAGTATATTATTACACAGATGGGATTGAATTGAATCAAGTTGAATTGTGTCAGATTGAATAATGTGCGTGAATAAAAGTAGGGTTTTATTTATATCTCTTTCGAAATGTAATTGTTAATACCAGCCACTCCTATCGTTAGTAGCAGTAGCTCCTTTACGGGACGTAAGTTCGCATTCAGATGAATTTGGTATCAGATCCTCCACACCACTACTAGAATCTTTTGATATCTACAATTTTCTTATTTCCTCTTACAATTTCCTTAAAGGATATAGCAACTCAAACCACGACATAGCGAAATGTTTCCACCTTCTGGATTTGGGGCACCGATGTTTCAAAGTATTTATTACCAATACTTGAAGCTGGTTCTTGTGCAGCATTTCGAAGAGATGATTAATACATTATGTAGAAAATTATCATGTTAATTTCCTTCCCTTACCAATTGATAGAGATGTATTACTAATAGTCACTCCACATCTTTAAACATTGACTTCACATCCCAGAACGATTTTTTTAAGAAGAAGAGAGGCATTACCTGTTCAATTTGTAGATTACATGATAGCTTCTAATCGCAACAAAATTGCTTATATCCTACGTAAATAAGCATAAATAAAAGCTGAGATTTACAGGTTTTATTATTATCCACAATTTTAACTCCGCAATGCATCAATTTGCAGATTCTTTGTACAATAAGTATAGTTTTTTTAAATTTTATGATAACTTTCACAAGTATATTGTCTGTCTAAAAGATGCCGAGTCTTAGACATTGTTTCCGATATTTTGGTCGGCATACGGTGACCTTTTTTCAGGACTAATTGAAATTTCAATGACTACACCAAGATATTCCTCTAAAGAGGATCGAGTTGTTGCGAATCATGCCTAGGACGTAGCATCTACCGGCTAGCCAAGATTCTGCAGACTGCGGCCGCGGAAGCTACTGGTTTTCACAAAACGTTTAGCTATTTCCAACAGCTTTTGAAGCTGTGCATGGTGTATTTAACGGAGCCGTGTGCATGTTAGGGGTAGGTGACGGAGATGAGCGCATGACGCGGGTGAGGGGTGGTGATGAGTGACGGAGCCGTGTGGTGCGCAGGTGATGCACTCGCAGAACGGCGGGCGGTGCGGGCTGTGCGGAGACAACTTCCAGGCGCCGCAGCCGCGCCCTCACGAGATGGGCGGCAAGTTCGGCACCGGCACCATCGTCGCCTCGTGAGTACACGCGCCCGGCTCCCCGCCTCCACTCAGGAAGCGTCAAGACAACCAATCGCCAAGCCAGAGACTTGGGGCAACACATTATAATCTGGCCTTTTTTTTGTTTGTCCCACACAACCGGCTGTTTATGTATTGTGATATATCTTTACAAAAGTTAAAATATCTTAATAAAACATTAATTGATGAAAACGTCCCGATATACCTTACTACGAGCTTATTACGAGATATGTTTTTCTACAAATGTCCCGATATGCCTTACGAGCTATTTTTTATTCCTGCGAGGGCTTAAAATATAAATATCGTGAGAGAAGTATTTTTTTAGAAAATCTCCATCAGATTTTTTTCCCCTCTCCACACGCTATTAAGCTCGGGACCTCGGGACACTGCCTGTTTGTAGTTCATAAATTCCATTCCATTGCGACTGAGATAGCCAGGTCATAGCAAACTCATCTTTTGGTTATCCATAAAAGTAATGAATAATGTGAAATAATAAATCTAAAATATTTAATACAATATAATAAATCTGTTATTACAATACATAATTTCAAAGTAAGCTTTCGGTAACAGTTTTCTCCATTTTTAGTGAAGTCTTCAACAACTAAGAACTAAAAAGAACTCCATTATTAAAATAAATGGTTTTGCATAATGCATTAGTAGCCGCGTCGGCGGAACATGTCGTACGTAGAAAGTGTAGAATGTCATTCTGAGACCTCATTCTCGTTAAGCAATGTCTACAAGCATAAGTATTTGCGTTCACTTTAACTGTTAAAAATAAACTAATATCGTTGCGAAGCCTTGAGCATTTCCCATCAGTAGATCAGGTTCCCCAAAGCAGAAGAGCCCCATTGCAATATTAAGAGGTTTTGGACCTTTTCCCCTTCCCTTCCCCCGGATTTGAGGAATGAGCTGAATTCAGGGCGTAGTGGCCCTGAAAGAAAATGTTCAGAATATTTACGAGGCCACTTCCCTCACCCCTTCTCTGCCCCTCAGCAGTCTGCCGCTCTAGCAAACGAAACTATTAGAAATTGAGAAAGGCTTCGTTAACTAGAAACATTTATCTCGCTAGCGCTCTTTATCTGAAAATTAGTAATACTAAAACAGAAAGCAGTATTATTTCTCTGGAAGACAGAACATATTGAGACAAGCGCATCACAATGGCATCACTGTGACGGCATTTCCTCAACAAAAATTGGTTTCCACGACCTCAGCTTGAAGTATCGCGCGTAACTCGTTTGTTCGCGGTCGCCCTGGCCAGTGACCCTAGGGCTGTTGTTGCGAGCAGGTCTGCCCCACGCTTCACTGTTTACACAACCTAACACTGAAGGTTCCCCTTGTGCCAGGTACGTGTCGGGCTCTGTGATCCGCGTGACGGCCACGCTGACCACCAACCACAAGGGCGGCTTCACCTTCGAGCTGTGCCCTCTGGCGGGCCCGGGCCAGGCGGAGACTGAGGAGTGCTTCGCGAGGTACCCGCTGGAGCTCGCCACCGGCGGCACCTACTACACGCTGCCCAACAACGAGCGCGGCGACTTCGCCGTCGACCTGCTGCTGCCCACGGGCGTGCGCTGCTCCAACTGCGTCCTGCGGTGGACATACGTCGCAGGTACGCACTGCTGTCTTTGTGGTCTTCACGGACGATCCTCAATTGTATCGACTGCCAATCCTACAGTCTCGACTGCCAATCCTACATAGTCTCGACTGCCAATCCTACATAGTCTCGACTGCCAAGCCTACATAGTCTCGACTGCCAATCCTACATAGTCTCGACTGCCAATCCTAAATTTTCTCCGATATCAACGTTAAATCTTCTAGAATACGAATTCATTTTTTTAATAAAACTCTAAAACGTGCACACGAAAAAGGAATCATTCGAAGCCAAAATACTGTTGAAATCTATAGCACGTTTCTGTCATTAAATGTGTTATTTCCGTTCCTAAATTTACACATAAAATAAGAGAAATTATGCTGACTTATATCTATTAAAATAATTGAAACCAAAACCTCGAGGAGCGTAACGTTCTATAAGGATTAGAAATACGAATCCTAACAAAATTCTATTAATGTATTTTGAATTCATGTTGAAACAAATTGCTAGAGAGAATTGAAATTTTATTAATCAATATAATCATCAGAAATCTAGATTATTAATATTCCATCCAAACTTTTATGCACTGTTGCATCATGGAGTTTATCTGGGGTATGGTTTCTTACTCATCCCATTCTTCCCTGAGATTCGCAATTAGGTTGCAACGGAAAGACTGGAGGAAACTAAGAACTTAATAATTAAAATTATTTACCTTTAATAAAACAAATTGGCATCGACCAATATGATCGGTGTCAATTTCGTAAATTAAACCATTCACACGACCTCCGAATTTCGAACATTATCGCCTTATATTTTCAAAGATATTTAATAATATACACGGGGTTTGGGGGGTAAGCTGGGTGTTATTTTACAAATTTCATGTATATCGAGTCTTAAATAGTAAGTGTTTTTACAGCCAGATTTGCATAGTAAATGAAGAGCATTATTCATTTAATTGGGCATTGTTAACAAGTCATCGGATTTTTAGGCCCCCCCCTATCTTTTTTTTTCTCTCTTTATCTTTTTCTCCATATCTCCATTGATCTATTTTTCTCCTCTTCTCCATTGACACATTTCATTATTTTACAATATTAAGACACCATATTTATAAGATTTTAAAATATGTAAAGATCTAAAAATGCCTGTTAGTTGTAACTGAAGCCACGACGAAAACTTAATGGGTTTAGGCAGAATATGAGACTGGAGCTGAAAACTTTTAAATAAAAATTCCGAGATTCTCTGGCAGCGTTCTACATCAAAAGAAGGGACAATTAAATCCTGTACCTTATCCCAGATTAAAATATCTATCAATCACATCTGCACATAGAATAATTCTGAGTTAAATTAGTTTTGGTGTTTTAGGATACTTTATATTTCTAACCACGCCCCTTTTAGGGTTTTATTCTGTTTTCAATATAATGATCTGAAGTAAAATAAAAAACATAATGTAAATAAATAGTTTTTAAGTCGATTTATATTGTCTATTTAAGAAATTATGCAGCCTATTTTCTTCTTTAAGAACCTATTTCCGATGCCTTAAAAGGTGCAAGTCTAAAAATCCAATGTCTATTCAAAAAGTTGCTTAAATTACCCCCGTGAGAATACTTTTGTGAATCTACTGATACGTTTCATTACTGAAATGCTTCTTCCGGAAACATTGCCACGTGATGCAGATTTCGTGCTATCTGAGGTTCACCGTTATCACGGCTACTCTGATAAAGGAGTTGACATTTTATATGACATTTCTCACTTTCATTTCCTGTTGATGTTTTATCACAGATTTACTACGCAAAAACACAACGCAAAAGTAGTTCAGAGAGACTATTGTAATCATTGTTATGAACACTGCGTACTATAATCACTGTTTATAAACATTTACATTTTGTTTGAGGAATATGACATCTCCAGATGAAAATTTGTACAAAAATCGATGTTTTCTTATGATGATGAAACTTCCCTCATTTCCAGAGATTCGAAAAAAAAAAGAAAATACGCCTAGATGCACAGTTGGTTACTATAAAGAAGCACTGTTTCAGAATTGAATGACATTTTGTACACAGTATTCATTTTCAATACTTCTATTTTACGTATTTCTCACATTAACTCCACTGGATGGAAAACATACATTACATTGGGAATAGAGAACAACGCTGGTTTAATAATAATAATAATAATAATAATAATAATAATAATAATATTTAATGATGAGAGTTATAAAATTTCATTTTGAGAAAGAAAGATTGTGACACGAGACCGATATGCTAAGTGACGCTATTCTGCGAGCAAAATAAAATCACTTTTATCACGTGTGGCATACACTACTAAAATAACCTTATTGACTTAACCGTTATTGTAATTTAAGTATACAAATGAGTTGAGTACCAGTAAAATCATTTGTAGCTGCTCAGACGAAAGTATTTTGTTTTCTTTGTTGCATTCACAGTTTAATGTAAATTTCGAAGAATCTTGTAACTTTCAGCGCTAGTGTTAAAATTTGAAGTTTTAGCTCGCTACGCGTGCCTTAAAAGTAACCACTTCTACTAGTTGCTGACTAAAAATACGCAAGATTTTTAATTGATTATTTATTTTACTGTATTAAAATATATTCTATTTTGCAGCAAACACTTGGGGTAACTGCGGTGACGGTACTTCTGCTGCTGGGTGCGGTCCCCAAGAGACTTTCAAGAACTGCGCTGACATCTCCATTGTGTAAACCGATCGAAAGACCTTTATGTCTTCTAGATCTACATGTATTGTAATTATAACTGTTTTTGTAAATAATTGTATTGACTACATTTGTAATAAAATTTAAATATTTTACGTGCTTCTGTATTATTGTAAATCAAGATGTATGAACTAAATGCAAAAATGAAATATAATTCTCATGTGGCATAGATACAGACGGTTTATATTTAACAATAATGTGAACAGTATGTTAAATATTTACTTCTATTTACTTATATTCCAGTTTATAAACGACATTTATCGTTACAAGAAATATTGTCCGTTTATGGGACGAATAATTGCGCCATCACAAATTCAGCCAATCGTAGCCGAAAGATCGTAGGGATAGATTTGAAATTTCCGCAATGTCAAAGTTGTTTTCGAAAATTATCTTTGATTCTCTTTTACATTTATATTGTTGTACAAAAAATGACGTATGCAACTCGTTTTGTAATTTGGCTTAATTTTCATTCGTACAAATTTGAAAGCGAGCGACGTAAGGTGCGAGTTTCCAAAACATGTACTCGGACAGTAAAAATTAACATTATTAACTAGTTGCATTATAGATTATTAAAAGCTACGTGCTTTTAAAGCCATTAATATCAATCTAATCTTTATACCGAGTGAGTGTATATTATTTAACGTATGACAGTTTTCGGGAAGACACCCAATTGCCGATTAGTTCAATTGTAACAATAATTGAGATCCAAGAGGCTTTGAAAGAACGTAAAAATAGGAAAGGAACTGGAACAGACAACCTAAACGCAGAATTATTAAAATATGGCGGGATGATGCTCCACTGGCGACTACAACACATAGTAAATTATAGTTGGCAAACTAATAACATACCAGAATCATGGAAAACTGCTAAAGTAATATCTATATTTAAAAAAGGAGATCGAAAAAATTGTAACAATTATAGAGGAATCAGTATCTTAAATGCAGTGTACAAGCTGTACGCTAGAATACTAAATGAAATATTAAAATGTATCTCATAAATTCTTATTGGTGAAGAACAGAATGGTTTTAGAAAAGGGAGATCGACTACAGACAACATATTTATACTGCAACAAATAATAGAAAAAAGAAAGGAGTTCAACCAACAGATACACACAGCATTCATAGATTTTGTAAAAGCCTTCAATAACGTAAATAGAGTGAAACTCTGGTCTATAATGAAAAATAATGCATATTCTCAAAAGTTAGTAGAAGCAATAAAGAGCTTGTATAAAGATTCTACTATTGTTATAAAAGTAGGAACAAATGAAACTGATAAAATATTGATAAACAGAGGAGTACGGCAAGGCTGCCCAGTATCACCGACACTTTTTAATATTTATATCGATGACATTATCCAAAATTGGAAGAAAATAATTTACAAAGGTATTAGGATATCAAAAGAAAATGTTTTAAATATCTTACTCTGCGCAGACGATGCTTTGATAATCCAAGAAACAGAAGATGATTTACAATATGCATTATTCCACTTAAATCATTTATGTAAAAATACAATGTTGAAATATCGAAAGAAAAAACAAAGGTGATGGCATTTTGGGGAAAACATTTAATAAGATCAAAAATTATTTTGGACAAAAAAATCTTAGAGCAAATTTCCAATTTCAATTACTTAGGTTGTCAAGTCGATCAAGATACCAATAAAGATAACATTAAATTGGCAAAGTTTCAAAGGATTTGTGGTACTATACATAACACACTAAAAGACAAGACAAGACACAAGAATAAAGATTTATAAGACCATGGTTCTTCCAACTCTTCTCTACGGAAGCGAAAGCTGGGTACCAAAGAAAAAACATTTAAGCAGAATCCAGGCCGCTGAAATGAAGTTTTTGAGGAGAACGTTAGGTTGCACGAAAGAAGATCATATTTGTAATGAGAAGATAAGAGAAAAATTAAATGCTGAAGAAATTGCAAGCAAAATAAATAAGCATCGAGATAATTAGTGTCACCACACGCAAAGGATGGATGACTCAAGACTACCTAAATTAGCTTTACTCTACCAACCGCATGGAAGGAAGACCCAAAAAACGATGGAAGGAAAACTTGTGAAGGCGGAACAGGCTTCTAATCCATGTGAGGTAACTTCTAATCCATGAAGGGCAGAAGAAGAAGTTCAATTCTAGTTAAACGTCAGCGCTGACGTAAATAGTGCAGTTACATCAGCACATACTTTCTCGTGATATTGATAACTTTAAAAATGTGTTTATAGAGAATTCTATCCTACAAATAATTCACCCTTCACCGAAAAAACTCCTAATAAAATGAAAAGCGAGAGATTAAAAATCGAGCACATCTTTCATTTTTTGAAAATATGGAAGTTTAAATGAAAATAGTTCTCTGCTATTGAACTCTGTATTTATTGTCAAGAGGCGTTGCCCGACGTTACTCAAAGCGCACTCCATTTTAAATGCTATAATTACTTTCCAATGTTGTGTTTCTCACACATAACTCTAGATTACGTGAAAACTTAAAATTTTAAATCTTTTCTATTTTCAAGAAAAACTGTAGCAATTGAAAACGTAGGCTTCCGCGGCCGGAGTCAGTACTTACTAGGCTGTCCGGGTGACGCACGGTGGGGCCAAATGCCAAAAAGCTGGCCAAAAGTCCAAAAAAAAAGTTACTAGATAGGGATTTTGTCGTTGCTACTTCAATAGGTTGGTATTTGGGCCGTTGAATTCCGTAATTAGTAACGGTTTCTCTCTTATACTTGAGGTAAGAGATCAGTTCAAAGTTGGGCCTCGAGCGATCGATATCGGTCAGCTGTGAAACGTGTTTTCAGAACCTTTGTGTTTCGAAGGATAGAGAAGCGTGCAGTCGGCCGAATTCAATAAAACAAAATGGAATCTATTCCTGAGAGTAAGTAGAAACATAATATGTATACTTAATTTTTTTAAAATAATTTGTTAATGTAATAATTAACGTTGATTGTTGGCGAAAAATGAAAATGCTATAATCAAAAATTTGTGTTTAAAATGAAAAATAACTATGTGCACCGTCGTGCGGGGCTAAAAACTTAACATGACATTATTTGAAATGTTATTCTCTGTGAGAATCACAAAAAAACAGCTGCCCGTAGCTGCCGTTTTAGTGCCTGTGACAAATTTTCGTAGCGCGTGCAACATGTAGAAATACAAACTTTTGATGATTTTGTTCGCCATATTGGTCCGCCATTTTGTTTTTTTAGCATTTTTATTCAATATTTATTAATCAGCATGCTTATAAACCCAAATCAACTCATTTTTAATTATAAACACGATCATTTCGTGTTAAAAATGGAAAAAATTGATGATTTGGTCCGCCATATTAGTCCGCCATTTTGTTTTTTGGCATTTTCATTCAAGGTTCTTAATTAGCATCCTTAAAAATTCAAACTAACTCTTCTTTACTTATAAACATAATAATGTTGTGTTAAAAATACAAACTTATGGTAATTTTGTCCGCCATATTGGTCCGCCATTTTGTTTTTTTATGCATTTTTATTTAATATTATTAATCAGCATGCTTATAAACCCGAATGAACTCATTTTTAATTTTAAACACGATCATTTTGTGTTAAAAATGAAGAAAATGATGATTTTGTCCGCCATATTGGTCCGCCATTTTGTTTTTTTGGCATTTTCATTCAAGATTATTAATCAGCATCCTTAAAAACCCGAATGAACTCATTTTTACTTATAAGTATGATCATTTTGTGTTAAAAATACAAAATTTTGATAATTTTATCCGCCATATTGGTCCGCCATTTTGTTTTTCGGAATTTTTATTACAGATTATTAATTAGAATGATCATAAACCTCTGAATACAAAGTTTCAGTCAAATCGTACAACGCTTTCGACTTTTGACCAGCTTTTTGGCATTTGGCCCCAGACGCCGCGTCCAAGGCGAAGGTGCCGACGTTTCGGTCGCCATTTTGCGACCTTCCTCAGGGCGTCCTGAGGAAGGTCGCAAAATGGCGACCAAAACGTCGGCACCTTCGCCATGGACAGCCTAGTCACCCGGACAGCCTAGTAAATAAAAACTGTAGCAATGTTTGAGAAAATTCCGGAAATGTTCTAGAGAGTTCGTGCAACGACTTCCAGAAATTGAAACATTCGTGACAAATTCGAAGGGGCCTGACGTCAGTCAGTGAAATAAGGACTATCCATTTTGGTGACCATTCTGCGTGCGGTTGCGATGCTAGCGCTGTTCTCAGGTCACTAGGCGAATATACAGAGGTTTTGAAAAAAACAACACTTTGTTGTAAAGGACAAACACAATGTGAATTATTATTACTCTATGTGGATGAGATAATATATTACTTACATGAGCGAGAAAGGGTCTCCGATATCGTGGGTCGACAAATTCGTGTTTTTGTGTTGATAAATAGGCACTTTTCTCGGCATCATTACAGAATTTTCTTTTTTACGTATAAACTAACAAAGAGAAAGAAAATACTAATACTCAAACCATCTTCGTCTTGTTTCTTTTAGATACCATTAGTTCCGCACAACTGCATTGTCCGCAAGGCCTCCTCTGATGTGTGAGAAGGAGGGTTAGGACGAGACGCACCCATGTCGTCCCACTCCGGAAGAGACGAAGGGAATTAAGTAAAGTGTTAGACTTCTGCCATCAGGGGAGTGCTCATGGCTGTCCGAGTGACGTCGCGTCGAATGCAGAGGGGCCGACGTTTCGACTATCTTGTCGTGGTCTTCCTCAGAGCTTGACTGAGAAATCGCGAAATTAAAGGATGATTATAAATGATGGAAAGCGAAAGGATAGAATCGCGCACGGTCCTTGGTCCATTGGGTAGGAATCGTCTACGGTACGCGACTGGAAGTGATCGATAAACTAGAAAAACAACTGATCAGAACAGAGAAACATGATAGTCGGCTTCGAAAGTAGATTACGCCAGGCGCCACAAACACAACCATGTTAAAACACATTAAGATAACTTCCGGCATCCTGTCGAGATGGAACTGACGACCTTCCTATTACAGGTTTGCTCGAACCGTAACGGTCAGCTGAAATGGTTCAAGGCATCGACTGATACCACTGCAGAGACTCAGACCGGAAGGTTCTAGGGTTCGAGTCTCGACAATGGAAGGATTTACCACACACATTTGGTAGCTAGGTTGAATTCAGCCAATTGGAGAACAATTCCAGCGGCCGTCTGTTCTGAACAGTAGTTTTCCATGGTTTCCCCAATCAACATCAGGCGAATTCCGGAGAAGTACACCAATAATCAGGCCGCGCGTTATCTGTGCTTCATCTTCCCTGTCATATCCTATCCTTAGCCCTTACTTACAAATACTCTAATGCGCTTGCCGTTACCGCTGTTGCTAACATGTTCTTCTCAATATTACGAATAATTAATCAGTTCACATTTTCACCCTTAGAGGTACGGATCGCCATATAAATTTCGTTCTACACCATGTAGATTTTCGTCGCAGACTACCTCAGCAGAACGAGGTGCACTAATGCGACACACAAATCGCATCGGACACATTTGAGGACATATATGTTCCCAGAATGAGCCTCTGCAGTTCCTACTTTCAGTTGCAGGGAAATTAGCGTGGTTTATTTGTATATTTTTGATTTCATACAATTTAATTCATTCACATCTTTACCAAAAATTCTGCGGAACAAACGTTTCTCCTTTTCCAATTCAACACTACTTCAGGTGACACTTGGCGGAATGCTTATTGATACGAGTCTTGATTAAGACATACTTTGAAATGCGTTGAAAAAAAACTCCTTTTTCGACGAAAAGTGGAATGTGTAAATGTCTAAAAGATCAGGAAACAGTTGAGTGTACGAGTGTATTCGAAAATCAACGATAAATATCTAAAACACACAACGCTCTTCTAAACATGATATTATCGTTATCACACCTGGCAGGAGATAAAATTTTCATTACCAAACATCCTGTGTGAAGAAATATCATTTAAGTACTCCAAAATGAAATACTGATACGTGATTTATTTATAAATGACAGCAATTATTCCATTTGATGGCGACATAATATTGATTTGAGGTGTTTATTTAAATATTGTTTGTAAATCTCAATTCATAATTCTGAATTATATATTAAAATATTTCCATCGTCATAATGAATGTCTTTTCTTAAACTTACTCAAATTGTTTGAAGAACAACACAAATGCTCGATTTCAATAGGTGATAAAACTCATTCGTAAACCTACTTGAACTTTTCTGAGCAAACGACGAGGGCAGGCCCAATATGCGAAATAGGCACAATTTAGCACCCGTCACTACAGTATAGTCGCGACAATAGAAAAATATTCCTTGGAAATGCATGTGTTAATTTGGAACTTTTAAAGGTATTGACTTCATGGCTGTCCGGGTGACGCCGCGTCGATGGCTAAGACGCCAATTTTCCTTGCCGCGGAAGCTTACGTGTATTTCTAAAGGTATTAGCTATCTATGAAAGAGAGAAATTATTGGTATATACCCTTAAAATGTATGTGATTTAAAATAGCGCTGCCTCATTATTCATATGGGCAAACTAAACATAGTTTAAAAAAATTTAGGTTACATTTTCCTGAGCATCGGAACTTGGAGGAAAAAACTGAAATATTAGATTCAGATGCTGATGGCATTTCAATTACGATATTTAAACGACATACGTATTCACTAGGTAGGTGTTTCTCATTTTTGAATTCATCTCACTTCCCTGCAAGTTTATGCATTTCCAACTAGACCACGATAAAGTTATCTTATCATTCTGCCCGAAAATAACCTATTTTACCGAGGGTGTACTTTCCCAGACAAAACAAAGGGTTTCCCAAACAAATCCATTAATTATTCAAAGTTTCGATATCTGGGGAAATTCCATCATCGCATTTTCCTTTTAACTTTTTCATTTATAAAAATTGAAGGCAACATTTCATCACGCCTCTCCAAGTTAGTAAGTGTTTTATAGTGATATACAATACCATATTCATTATTTCTTGAATATTATCTGGTCTTGGGAGAAATAAAATGTTAACAATAATGATCATTCATCTTAAGGAAATATTGCTAACAAAGTCACATTAGAGAATGCTGAGGAGAATGGGCGGAACTGAATGTGGCCTGACAACGCTGGTAAACTGAAGAAATTGTGTTGCTCGCTGAGCGCACATTCTGGATATTGGGGACATTAGAAATCTACTAATTTCATCCTAAACTAATCGAATTATGTAGAATTAAATCTTTAAACAAAATGATCCAGATTCCTTAAATATAGATATCTGAAAGCACAACCAATAATTATTGATACAATGGAGATTGCAAGTCGATTCACTTTATGCATGATTTCATATCAAGATTAGTTAGAACCATGTTTTGCTGTATCATGTATGAAAATGAAGCTTGGAAATTAGCCGTGTAGTTGACTTGGTAACATCCCCCAAAGATTTTTATCTGTTTTTCTTCGCATTTGTTGCATAACTTTTCAATTGCAATTGATAAAAGTCGCGATTGAGCAACGCTTGGTTTAAATCTATGATTCCAAAATTATCTAGAGTTAAGTGCACTTGTACACATGCATATGTCAGACGTCAAGGTTTTATTCATTTTCAGATTTATTAACCTTCAAGAACAAAGATATACAAAGTGTGGGAGTCGGAGGTTTAGAACTGATAATACTTATCGGTTTGCTACAAAACAGTTCTTTTAATTGTGCAGCTTACATAAATAATTTATTCTTGGCCAAGGTGAGTTATTTAATAGTTTACATTCCCAGCACGTATCATCAGATTACGAAGTAGTACAATTCGGTAAGTGAATAATTAAGTGCCTTCGCGTTCGTACCCGCTCGAATGTCAACCGCAAACTAATTGACCTTTCAGTCCTCATAGTTAAAGCATGTTTCGTAATTATGAGTAAATAAGCGAAACATTAATCTCTATAAGAATTCCACCCCTAATTCCTATTTAGTAAGTGAGGGTGAATCCTGTTAAGTTGTATCCGAGTATTATATATAATAGCATAAGTAAGATCGTCTTTGTGAGGGATAGTGACAGAAGACCTAATTTAATGGACAATTCGAATTAATAACAATAAGGATTTTAAGGGCAATAAGGATTTTTACGTGAGGGGTCGAATTTTACACAGAAGAGAGTTGAAAGTTTATAGAGAAGAGTCAAACCGTAGGAGTCAATTGAAACTTGTATAAAGTGATTTCAAGTTAATTCACTTCATTCCGCATTGTTTCATACCATGATTAGTTAGAATGATATTTAGCGTCATCCCGCATGAAAATGAAGCATAAAGCCTATTTTATTTTATAATGTCACTTGAAGATTTGTATCTATTTTTATTCGCATTTATTTCATCATTTTTCAACTAGAATTGATAAAGTTTAGTTAAAAACCTACTGAAGTACCGCTTTGAAACAAACTTGAAGGCAGAGACTGCTTCCGAGGATTCTGGGAAACATCCACTACACAGCTCTCCCGGTGTTCCTCCCTGGAGCTCTGCGACGGTCAACTGGTGCCACGTGATTGGAGTTCTAAAAAAGTGACGCAGTCGTCCTCGAAGAGCATCAACTGCCACAGATACAGAAGGCGAGGCGACATCATCTAAACGTCGTAGAATTAAAAAAAAAAAACAACAACTAAAAAACTGGCTTTCCGGCGGCAGCTGATGGATACCGAGGGGGGCACAAGTGTCAATCAGAATGTTAGTACACATGCGCCGTGGAAGAGTTTTTACGCAATTCACGTAAACCTCAAGAAGGATTTGAAATACAATTGCAAGGTAATAAATGTTTGCAGTTCAATTTATCTCATAAATATACAAATGAAATTGTAGAAGATAAAATTGCGGAGCCTATACAGAAAGACCCACAACTTGTACAAAATACTAGCATTATAATATACGTGTTCTAAATATTATTTTTTGTCGTCAAACTTCTTTGAGAAACCTGGTTACGAAGATATATGCATGATTACGTGGTGACATACACCATTATAATTTTAGCCGATTGTTCTTTGTTCTTTATTCCTCAATGGATGTCGCGCTGCTGCGCCATGCGACACCTTCACAAGGTCGCGGGTAGTAACACTCACTTCAAGTACTTTTTCATTATCTAGAAAATTGTGTTACTAAACGCGCAGCAAAGTATCACTGCTCTCTTAATTGTGTGCAATTACACGAATGAAGGATATTTCGAAAATATTAGAACACTATTTTTTCAATGCAAATGTGGAGGCAATTTGTGTTGAATGGTCAGAATATGGAAGGAATCGACAGGTTTCCGAGATGTTAATGGGTGTACAATGCCTTTATTCGAGTAGAGAGCTTCACTTCTTTCCTGTACTAGATATTCAATGCCTACTGGTGTGTAATTTGCATTTGTGTGTTAATGAGATTTGTGTTTCATTTTACTGAAATATCACGTTTCGTTTTCATAACTTTGATTGAAATGTGGATTTCACTGAAAAAGCATCGTTTTTTATTTCGAATTTCGCATAAATATTTTCCAAATTGAAATGTTCACAAATTAATGCTATAATAAGAAACCATGGATTTATAGCCGCTTAAGGGGCATATGAAAAATTGAGGAACTAAAATTTAGTTAAATAAAATGTACACTTCATTAAGAAACAGAAAAATGTATTAATTCCTTATTGATCTCCTTACTTATAAAGTTCATTTTAGTTTATCCCCACATACTCTAACTATACATACACTTTCCCATCTGTAAGAATACCATAGCGTTTGCAATGAATTTAATTCAGTTTTAATTATGTTCGATTTCGCAACGTCACGGAACAATAGTGGATAATGATGTTTCGCTAAGTAAACGAATGATAGTAAGGTCGTTTATGGAATTGCCCGCGGGCACATTTCTTTAGTCATCGCTTCTGTTTTCCCTGCAGTCAGTTACTTAAAAACGGTAATTAGGCCTGCAATGTCCGAATTCTTGTCAGTGTCCAAAAATCGAAATGTAAATATGATTTCAATTATGGACTTGACAGTTTGAAGTAAATACGACAAGCGGAATTTTTGTGGAATTGAAATGAACGTAGATACCTGTAAATAGGTGTTTATAAAAAAAATTGTATCACGTAAAATAATTGCTGTGTTTATAGCCGATCATGACAAAATGTTTCAAATACTATTCTCCATATATTTCTAATGTTTTTTGTGACTAGTCTGGGGCATTGTATTTGTAGGGAAAACATTTATAGCATGAATCACATAATAACACTGCACCTTACACAATGGCCAAAACCAATCTGTCATATCCTCTCATATGTAAATCAGTAACTGGGTATTTCCCTCATCTGACCTACGGAGCTCCAACAGGGGATGTTTCACAAGCCTGCTTCACTGTAGCTACACCCAAACGCATTCTGCCACCTCGATTCCCAAGGCTTAGCGCATGACGGGTCAGCGTAATGCAGAAGCTGCGCCGCGCGCCGCTGAGATTAACGTGGGAGACGCCTTCCCGCTCCACGCAGCCCACGAGGCCAAGCTGCCGGGAGGCCACCGCGACTGTGCGGGCACTTGGTACAAATCTGACAGATCAGAGGGAATCGGCGAGGGCACACAGTGCTTTGGTCTCCTGCACCAGCAGAAATACACAACAAAGTTTATTAATATTGGAAATATCATGTTGCGTCTGGGAATATTAATTTCGCTATTTTTTAATAATACTTTTATCAAAGAATATTTATTTATTCAGTTATTCAGGCAGCTTTGATATTACATTTTGGATTGTACATAACATAACGATGCTTAATTCATAAATTATTTACCATCATTTTTATTATTACGTATCCTAGAGGGGGTACTTTTCTTTTTCTTGCCCTGCAGGCAAGGTGCGAATTGGCAATTCTGTGCAAGGGAGACTCCAAGAGAGAAAATATCGACCAATTGACCAATTGACAAATTGACGTGTAAAATAAATATTTCGTTCCCTTAGTATAATAGCATAAATTCTAAAAATGATCTTGGAAAAGTTTTATTTTCCAATTTCATTGATTAGAATTTTTCAATGAGTGAAAATCATAAATGAAGCCATTAGAAATGAACTAATTGTGACCAGGAAAAAGTACTACTTATACAGAAGGACGTATCAAACTTCGAGATCCACCGAGAAACAAAATAAATACCTGATCTTCACATTTAAGATTCGCCCAAAAACACTCACTTCTAAAATTTCCATTATTTCCCTGTTGACATAATTTTATTTTTTCCTAAAATAATATTTTATATGACCTACACAACAAATGTCAAATCTGAAAAAAAAATAAACAAACTTGTTGGACCAGGATCACAAAATGATTTTTTCTTCATTTTCGATCTGAACTTGTCCTTACAGAGATCACAAATAAAAATACTACACAGTGAGATAATCACATCTGGTGAGAGCGGAATTATAAGGAAGATTGTATTAAATAATGTTCACAAAAGAGACAAAACACTTGTTTGTAAAAACAAGTATGCGTATTCTGTACATAAGAAATATGAACCCAAATGACAGTGACAAATGATTTTATCTGCTTGAAGCAGTTCTCGCTCAGCAGCGGTCACGAGCAGACGTGCTCCGCAGCTCCGCCAGTTAGCCGAAGGCTAGCGCTTATCGTGTAGTGTGTTTAGATTGAGTGTCAAACTAGTTTCGCTTGCACTGCAATCTACGTGTCTATCTAAAATATTATACATCGTTACTTCAAAATCAGTTTAAATTCGCAAATAATATTAAAAAATATTTACCACAAGTGAGTGAAAACCAACCCGTGACCGCGAGTGGCGTAATGAACGTACAAGGTAGCCCCGAGTCGGGGCTACACGGTACATCACAAGTGTTTGTGAACGCTATGGATACCTTATATGCAAGCAACAGCGATCAGTGCATTCTCCCAACAGCACAATTTCAACTTTTACAACAACAGCAACAACATCTGCAACTTCTTCATCAGCAACATCAGCAGCAACTACTGCTACTTCAACAGAATCAACCCACAGCGCAACAAGGGCAACCGTTAATACAGCAGCAACCGCCCCAAACGACCCTGCCCCAAGAACACCAAAGCGAGGAGATGCACGCCACAACGTCCAACGAAACGCTTTCAAACGTAAGTAAACGAAAGAGAAATGATGATGAAAACTCTATGCCATTATACAATGTTCAAACTTCATCGCGTTTCGAAGTGCTTCAAAATCTTAAAGACAGTGATCTAAGTATTCCAGAACATGATGATGAAAACTCTATGCCATTATACAATGTTCAAACTTCATCGCGTTTCGAAGTGCTTCAAAATCTTAAAGACAGTGATCTAAGTACTCCTGAACAAACATTAAAAATTCCGCCCATAATTATGCACAACGTACTTGACTACAACCAAATGATTTCCGACATTAAATCAGTCGTCAAATGTGATTTCACAACCAAGACAACCGGTGATCAATTAAAAATCATGCTCACTACAATAGAAGATTACCGTAATTTTAGACATCACTGTGTTGAGAAGAACAGACAATTCTATTCCTTCCGCGACCCTTCTATTAAAACCTTTAATGCTGTGATGAAGGGCATCCCCACATGTTACTCGGAAGCTGACATTTTAAAAGAACTTGAACTCAAATACCCTGTTATCAAAGTGACTAGATTATATGACAAAAAGAAAAATCCAATTGAAATTTGTGCTCTAGAAATAAAAGACAATAGAGACGGGAAGTCAATATTAAATTTAAATCGCCTGATGCATTGCGTCATACAAGTTCAACTCAGAACAAATCGAAACTACCCAATACAATGTAAACGTTGTCAAAGGTATGGACACTCGCAAGCAAACTGCCGACTCACTCCGAGGTGCGTTAGATGTAAAGAGTCACACCACTATTCTCAATGCACAAAACCAAAAAGTGACAAACCGAATTGCGTTAACTGTGGCTTGGAGCACACAGCCAATTACAAAGGCTGTCGCATTTTCAAAGAAATTCAGCAAGCACGTTCAAACCTAAATGAACGCAGGTCAGGGTCAGAGCAACAACCGCCGCCGCGCAACAATCCCTCTCGTAGCCCTCCAACATTTAGTCCTCGCGAATTTCCTCCCCTTCCCAAAACCAATACCCCGTGGTCACCGGCTCAATCTTTGCAAACCCAAATGCCAACTGATGTATCCCAACTAATAATCACAATAGTATCACAAGTAATCTCAGCTATAATCCCGCAAATTCAAAATATTGTCCAGTCAGTGCTAATAAATTTCCATAATGGCAAATAAAATCACCTTATTGAATTGGAATGCAAACGGAATTAAAAGACAACATCAGAAATATAATTTTTTCTTCACGAACACAAAATCGATATTACATGCATAACCGAAACCCACTTGGTTCTAAATGAAAAATTCAAAATTTCCGGTTATAAAATATATAGAAGTAACAGAATTTCAAATGTTGCAGCCGTCCCTTCGTCCACCTTAAATCACCCACCCATCTTCCACCTTCCAAATTCCACCCACTGACACCCTCTCCTCAAAATAAACCCATATAACTCCAAAAACTGTTATCCACAGTTTCTTCTCAAAGAACAACTTTTTATCAGACCCCCGAGAAAGGAGGTAACGCATGCGGATGTCCATCCCTAAAAGTTAATGTGTATAATATTGTACAATGAACACCCCTGAAAGGCAGAAATGCCGAGCAGGTAGAAATAAATAAATAAAAAAATCTGCTTGAAGAGATGCAAAATAAATTCCAGCCTGTAAAGTCAATCTCACGATATTATTGAATACTAGTTGAAAACCGTTAAAATTTGACTGTTTTATAAGACTCACTGTTCCTCGGAATAATAAACATCCACTGACATTCGCACTAAAAACCCGCTGACTATACACGCAGACGCTTGCTCGCACCAAAACGAACGTCGTTTCGAAAGGTTGATTGAAATTTACACTACAAAACAAAAGGTGACGGCAACTAAGCTTTAATTAAATTAATTTTAATTTATTACGAATATTTAGTGTTTGTACTGAAAATCAATCTGCCTAGGTCGCAATCATCTTAAAATGAAAAAGAATCCCAAAATTTGGTTGAAAACCCAAACCTCTTCCTAAACAAAAATCCTTAGTATATTAAATATATAGATAAATTGTGATAACATGTACCGAATACTTTGGTGACAAGTAATGGGCTGCAAAGTATTACATTACTCGCAGTGGAGCCAAGTTTCGGAGCTCTCAAAAGCGCAGACAGGCGTGCCGAACAGAATAATTGCTACGCGATGCAGGTCACGGCCGTGCGCCCACGAGGGCTGGGGAGGCGGCGGTTTCGGTGCGGGCCGTGCCCGTGACATCACGTGCAGAGCAACACTCGCAAATGGGGGTGGGGTGGGGGGAAGGCGTGGCAGGGCGAGGAGAGGCGAGTAATATTGAGTTGGGGCTACAACAGCGAGCGAGGACCAACCCACGCCTCAAGCGATTTGGTCTCGGGGTCCCGTTGATTTATAGATTTATTATTTTAACGTTTCCAATGATTGCTATAGTCATTGGACCCCTAAGTAAAGCATTCAGGAGGTGGAGGTTCTCGCTGGAGGCCATCGCTAGAAAGCGAGATTCGGAGCCGACCAACACATCAGCATGCGAATTTTCTCTGCCAAGTATCACTCCCTGTGGGAAACCACCCAGTCGCAATAACTTTAAAACTCCAGTCGGCATAAGTTTAAAATTATGTGTGATATCTCGATTTTTGGTAGTGAAAAGTATTTAAGGCTGGGTATGGTAAGAGGAGATGAGGTGCAAAGATGAGGAAGGAAGATGGCGCGCGGGCCGAGCCCCTTTTGTTAGGGGACTACTCCGTCACTTCGCCTGGCACTGATCGGATGACGACGGAGCAGGCGGCCGCTAGAATTCTCCTCATGATAACCGAATTCGATTTGGCTACATAGCTAGTATCGAAAATCCGCCAACGTGGGGACTCGAGCCTTAGGACCTTCAGGTCAAAGCCACTGCAGGGACAACGATCAGGTTTTTCTCGATCCATTGAGCAAATAATAAAGCTGTGGCTTCACTATGCGCACGTTTTGTTGAACTATCATTTCAATGATTGATTTTTAGTGATGTCGGGCGCGTCTAAGGTCATTAGTCCCGTATGTTTAGTGCATGCTATTTTCTCGGGAGGTGGCGGTGGTCTTCCACCGCTATTGGGCGAGATCCGTCGCCGACCTACCGTCGCCCCAGCCGGGACAAGCTCTAAACTCCCGACCGGTCTCTCAGAATGTGTAGTTGTGTAGTACATGTCACTGTGTGTGTGTGTGTGTGTGTGTAAGATGTGGTGATAGGACAAGGAAGAGCTGCTCCGGCATTCGCCTGGTGTTCTTTGGAGAAATCACGGAAAACCACCGATCAGAGCAGCTGGCCGATAGAATTCTCCTTCAGACAGCGACTGAATTCGACTTAGCTGACAAGCTAGTGTCTAAAATCCTGCCACCGTCAGTGACATCAGTTGATGCCAGCGTCTGAGTCATCTCTCCCGCTGAACTCTCCTTTTGCTTGTAGTGATGGAATAGAGCTGGAGGTGAGTTACTATTTTATTAGCAATGTAGAAAAATGAAATCTGGAGTTCGTTTACCGATGCAAATAAGTTTTCCATAACTCGGGAATGAACATGTCTAGTTTCTACAAGTGTTGCTAATCTCGCGGGTTTTTAAATATTATTATTATTATTATTATTATTATTATTATTATTATTATTATTATTATTATTATTACTATTATTATTAATATTATTTAGAAACTTTTTTACTTGTTTTAATAAATAAATCAAATCAAACGGGTGTTATAATGAGCCATCTCAGCTTTGTTGACATAGGATTCCTAGCTGACAATTACGCGCAACACTTATGTCGTACGTTTTTATGAGGCTTCACCGGTAGATACGAAGTAGTGTCTCAGAAAGACCACATTAACGCCGTAACATTTGGAGGAGTTTTTGAGTTTTAGAAAAAAAAGGTTATGCGCAAAAATACAAAGTTCCGCGAGGTCAGCGGCATTTGCACGAGGACAGCCATCTGATCAAGAGTTCGTTACACAGCGAAAGGTGACTTTTTAACCCCTGCGAACATATTTCGTAAGGCGACTGGCTTTTGTCATCCACAATCCGGGTACGCTATAATATTGGAGACACAAGAGGGAATTGATTTTAAGCATTGTTGACTATTGACGCGCAGAAAGCGGTCTCATTACATATACTACTTATGGAAAAATTGTCTTCAACTTCACCCACATAGAGAGATTTTCTTTTAATATTGTCGTTGTATTTTGATAATTCTTTCAATCCGTTCAAGAAGAAACGCTTAAGTTAGTTCCTCCATTCTTTAAATATTAGAATGCAAAGTTTGCGCGAAGTGCTATATTGTTTTGTTGCAAACCGCGTACTGTACTCACACACTGGCTCTGGACAACTTTACTGTACTCACACTTTCACGTGTCCTAGCACTTTGAAAACAGCTAAGATCACAGTGATTGTACGGTGGACTGCGGCAAGCCAGCAAACATTAGCGCAAACGGTGTTTACGGAGATTTGGTCAAGAAATATAAATATACAGAGAAAGAACGAGAAAGAGCGAGGAAGTGCGAAGAAATTGGCGCAAATTGCTGTACTTATGCAAATTTTGCCCTTCGCGTGCATACGTTTAATGTTCAATTAAGTAACAGAATACTACTTTTATTCATTAACCGTAATCAAACGTATACCCTGTATAGTATTTCATTTGACGTGCAAAATGCACAGAATATCAAAACAACACAAAGAAAACTTTGTGTATTAACATCCGCCAAGCTGTCCAATATACTTGTACGTGGAGTTAATGTCTGAATAAAATAAATGTGCATACAACCTTTCATTCATTACCTTGTTAGTGACGTTCTGCTAGGCTGCACATCCGGCGGACATAAAATTCCTTGTCAGTTCTTTCCTTGTCAGTCTTTGTCAAAATTCCTTGTCCTTCCCCATCATGCTCGGATCAAGGGGTTGTTGGTCTACGTGTTACCTATCTCCAAATCTCGCCCTTAGCGAGCACACGGATTGAACTTTTCGAAACCGAGTTACGCCGCGCAAACCGCCTCTCGTACCGTCAGAGGAGATAGCAGGCCCAGGATCTCAGGGCGGGGCGAGTTGGGGTGGGGTGGGGTGGATTGTGGTGGGGCGGACTGTGGTGTGGTGGGGCGGACTGTGGTGTGGTGGGGCTGATTGGGGCTGTGGTGGGGTGGGGTGGGGTGGGGTGGGGTGAGGCGGAGCAGGCAGGTGCGGGGCAGGAAAGGATGAGGTGAGGAAGGATGGGGTGAGAAAGGGTGAGATGGGGTGGTGATGCGGGGTGGGGAGGGGCGGGGCGGGGATGGGCTGGGTGGGACGGGGTGTTGTGGGGAGAGGAGTGCTAGGGCAGGGTTGGGTTGGAGCGGGGAGGATCAGAGTGGTTAAAGTTGGGGCGAAGCGAGGAGGGGTGGGGCAAACTCCCCTCAGTAAAACTAAACACTGTCGGAATTGGGTGTAATTTATATTAAAATTTGTACAAGTATTGTATAATGGCAAATGTTTTAGGAGGTGAGGGAAAGTTTAAACTTTCCTCGTTGTTTTTAATATTCTCGACATTTTGTTCAATTAAATAACTTGGATAGTTAAAAACATACGAACGTTGCAGCAATACACATACGAATATCTCGTATCTTCACATTTTAAAACACAAATAAACAGAATATTTTAAATATAATTGCCAACAAAAGTGGATACTTTCCACTATTAATCAAAATATAAACATAGTCTTGTAATATTATAAGTATTCTTCAATATTAGCAAGAGTAATGTAAGAAGAGAAAGCGATGGAAGGATTCGGTTCAATGCCAAACTTTCTGAAGGTCGCCAGCCATTGTTTCGAGAAACGAAGTCAATTATGAGGTGTGGTGAAAACCTGTAATATTTTTTTATTTGTCTTGCAACTTTGATGATTTATTCAGAACTCGCTCATCGTGTCACGGTCAGGCAGTAGAACACACTCGCAGATGTGAGAAGACTCACTGCGATGTTTTGAAACAGTGTAGAAAATATCCATAAAATTTAGTCGACAACGACACTGTGCAACATTTTCAAGATTATGATTCGAATAAGATATTTAAAACTGTGATTGACGTGTGTTTTAACAGAAAGGTGTGCTCATAATGAATATATTAGATTGCACCAGAATTAAATTTATCTATATTTCATGGCTCCGAAGCAAGTTAACGAGTGATAATGGCAATAGAAATTCTTGGAGGTAAAAAGTAAAAAAAGATGACCTTGGAGTAGAAACAAGGTAAACCACGCAAATTTCAGCAAGCCTTCCATAATTCGTAATTGTTAATATCTATATTTTGGTAAAAGTATGGTTTGTCTTATGACTATGTGTCTAATTCGTAATTATGGAAGGCTTGGAGCAGTAAGGAGATAAGACATACTTGGACAAAAATCGAAACATCAACATGTTCGAATAGCAGGAAACGTGCTGCAGCTGATGGGGCTTATTTTGTTACTTTACCAACTCCTTCAAATAAAAATCACCCCTGAAAAGAATACATCATATACAGGGAAATTTGTAAACAAGGTTACCAACAGTTTCAAAAAGGACATGATAAAAGGTAAACCCTTCCCAACATTGGTCTACGTAACGAGAAGAAAACCTGAAAACACTGCTGCTTTCAAGTCCGAATTAGTATTAGATTTAAAAAAATTAGTAAGTATCACGCACAATTTATTCACTAGGAATATAACACTGATCTTCTCGTTCACACTTTAGTCCAAGATCGCAGATATTTGCCATTTGTCTTAAAGAGGAGTCACCGCGTGGCAGAACATCATAAACCAATATTAACAGTGAACAATATGTACAGTAATTCGAAATACAGGATATACCTTTTTATTCATGCGATCATGATGAATGAATCATTAACATCAACATTAATGGATTTTTTAGAAATGAAATTTTCTTTTCCTTTCTATAGAATTTAAGGATCAAAATATAAAAAAGCAGTCTTGCGTTAACTAAATAAAACAGAAAACACAGACCAACGAAACAAACAAGAGGAAAAATAGTGAGCCATTACTACTCGTACGCTTAAAACAATACAGTATCCAGGAAATCATATATAACACAATAAATGTGTCTAATATTTCGTGAGCGTATCCTATTGATTTTATAACAGCATGGCATCTTCGTTGGATAGATCTAATGAGTTAACGGAATATCTCTGTGGTGTGATGGTCATCCGTTCTTTTGCTACTGCCTTTTATAGATATATATTCGCTTTACGAACAGGATATAGGAACAGGATATATTACTTACAGGATATATTCGCTTTACGAACTTTCCTCTTCAAACATGCCCATGATGGGATTCAAGCCTGGAGATTGTGCTGACGTTTTGAGTTGTTTGGTGACATTCCACATTAACCATTGCTTATTATATTCCGTCAGTATGCTTGTCATCACTGTCATGTTATAGATGCGACATTGATAAAAAACATCGATGTACATAATTAAAACATCAATGTGAAAAATAGATTAACTAAGAACCATGTAGTTTTTTCAACATCGATGTTTTTAGATTGCTTTAGTAACTTCTAACATTAAATTTGTGTGCATTAAAATTTAATATGAGTGTTCCTGTTTATCAACTCGCCGAATAAAGGTACGAGAAAAGGGGCAGACCCGACGCCCACAGCGTATTTGCTGCCCACATCTCAAGGTAAGAATAGAGTGTGAAGAAAGAGGGAATGCAATGGCATGGAGGTCATCGTGGGAGAGAATAATCGAGATTTGAATTTAGCTCAGTGGCTTCATTTAGGCTCGAGGATCTTTTACGTGCTAATAAATCTAATATGGGACTGCCGGCTTAATTTCCCCTCTGAAGGAAGGCGTTCGAAGGATTTTATCGTTTTTAAAAACCAACGGCTTCGATCGGATTTGAACCCGCGAACTTGGGTGTAACAGTCTGATACTCTAACCGATACACCATCGCCGTCGCCAAGTTGGAACACGTAAATCGGTGGCATACCCAATTACGCAGCTCTAAATGTTTGTCCATAATGCCTTTAATGAAATGACTATTTCCGACTCCTCTTGATGACATACATTATAATAGATCCACCTCCGTGCTTCACAGAGGGAAGTGGGAGGTCACTTCTTTGTCAGAATTTATATTTTTGCACGCTCTGAGAGTACCGTGAGCCCAAAATGATAATCTTAGTCCCATACGACCAGGCGACATTGTTCCAGAATTCTTCGTTTTGATGAAGTGTTCCTCTCAGGTGAACCTGCATCTCTCTACCTTGTTCTTCTTGCTAATACAAGGACTTTTTCGGGGAGCTGCACATGATGCCCAAGTCCGTATAACACACTTCGAATAGTAGAGGCACCTATGGCTTTTCAACTCGTCTTTTCAACTAGAGATTATAGATGTGGCACACTCAAAGAAGGTTTTCTTTCACTCTCACAATATCTCTTCTCTCTCATTGGGGTTCTTTTTCTTACTGTTTCTCTTGGAATTTTTGATTCTCCTCTGTACTTAAATTTGTCTACTGAATACTGAAAGCAATGTTGATTGGAATGAGATTTGATCATCAAAAGACCTATTTTTCTGAAAGAATATCCTCTCTGGGCAACCTTCACAACCCTCTTGACATTCTCAATAAATTCCTTCGTCTTAGGCATTTTCACCATTATGGACTCCAATGTTGCACCAAATATAACTATTAGCTTCCTAAGTGTGCACTACAGCTCTACTGATTGCTCTAATTGCACTGATTGCTGCAAGCTCTAACGAGTTGTGGGGCCAATTTATCCCAGAATTAACACTACGTGGATCAAGTACGAATAAGAATTGTAAGTAATTTAGCCAAGCTGAAGAGATTTTAGTTCCTATATTCTTTATACTAATTCTTTTCGAAATACACATTGCATTATAAATAGCATTTCTTCAATACCATGAAGAAAGTATTCCATTAATGAACTAGTGGTGCGAAAACAACACATTATATCTCGCCTTTAGTAATGATTATGTAATTATATTTATATCACAATTTATCTCCACATTAACATATGAGTCATCAGTTTTTGTAAAACTCATTGCAAATCTTAGAACATATGGTGCGAAAACTGAATATTATCAAGCACATATCAACACCAATTTGAGAATTACAACTGCTTTTACTGCTTTTGCTGCTGCAACAACAGTTACAGCTAAATCAAGTCACAACAAAGAGACGTAATTCACAGAATTTTAGCAGCTCTCTCGTGGTGTGGAAGGGAATGTACATTATAATCTGATATTCCCTTAAAGGTTAGAAAATTTTCTTTCTTATATTTTAAATAGGTTTCAAATCACCTCAAAACTCTCGTATTTTCAAAAAAATTAACATGTCATTATTTGAAGATTTTTTTGATGAACACATTTCATTAAGAAAAATGTTTATCTACATATTTGTAGTTAAACGAAGACTCGGAAAAATGTTTGGATTTTTTCGAAAAATTAGGGTTTTCATACTATCCAACAGCAAAATTTAATTCAAAACGATGGAATAACTTTATTGAACATTTGGCAAATGTCGTAGGAGCTTCATGTAAAGTACCCCCCAAAATTAAAATGCCAATTTCAAATTCAAGGGGTCGCGACATCAGGCAGATCGTTAGGGAAATATCAATATTATAGAAAATCGGCTGAACGGTTTAGCCACTAGCATTGTTCACAGAGTGAGGGACGGACGGACGTTTGCCGTCATTAGATATTTTTCGGCATAAATGACCCACAAAACATGAAATCTGGCTACACCACATGGTAAAGGATTTCCCCTCCAAATTTAGCAACTGGATTTCTCCAATTTTTCGTCACCAGGACCCTGTAAAAAGAGTTATTCCGTGGAAACCCCGCCGTTTTTTCGCGCAAAATTACACAACTTTCTCTCTACCGCGTAAGCGGTAAGGAGAAAGAACAAAGAATATAAATATATTTGTTTTTCATAATGGAATGTACGAATGCCAATGAAACATACTGTATATGTGAGGTAAATTAATATTGTGTTAGGTTCAGAAAGTTAACTCTTACTTTGCATTTCGATCTATGCCTTCTAAATTATTTAACTAAAAGGTATCAAGAAACGTTAATTGGGGAAAGAGGAAGAAAATTTATCGAACCAAGAGAAACTTGGACGAAATCCCTGATCATGTTAAGGTCACCAGTGTAAAGTAGAAAGAAATATAAAACCTTTGTAATACATTTATAAAACAAAAAAGGTGATTTATCGGAATTATTGCTCAATTCATTGTCAAATTAAACTAATTCAAATATAAACAAAGAATGAAGAGGTATAAACAAACTGAGTTTTTGTGTATATATATATATATATATATATATATATATATATATATATATATATATATATATATTGTGACATACCTGGTGGTGCCGGGTATTTTCACTGCAATACAACACTAAGGGAGGGTGTCTTTTACGTGAATGGGTCCCTGGATAAGTTGGTGCAACGTTGGGGTGGTTAATCATAAATAGAATTACAATTATAAACAAGATTTATTTTAAATCAAATTTGTTATTTACATAATCAGACAACGTTCTTATACTCTGCCTTGGTACCAAGATTAAGAGTGAAATGCATTTCTCATACCTGCGGGGCCCCGAACGAATACCTATGATGTTCGTAGAACCGCTCGTGCCGACAGGATTGTCGACCTCTGCTACTGCTGCGGGCCGTCAGCGTCGGATGGCGTGGTAATCGCCCACGGCTGATGCTCCAACAATTCTTCCCCGATCAGGATCTTGATACCTCGGCTTCGCACCTTCCTCGAATCACTGTCCGTCAGTGGGTTTAATTACACAACCCGCGCCTACTCTGTATACTGGTCGCAGTTCTGTACCGCGCAATTTCAAGAATGTTTCCACCGCGCCAACTAATAAGAACAACATCAATTATTCTACCAACACTAATCTTTCACTATACTGATACTTCTAATGTTCTATTTACACGTCAATCACTTTGCGGTTCCTAATAATACATAAAATACGTCGCACTGTTATATGCGTCCATACACCGGCGGAGAACTCTCGCCGCACGTCCGCACTCGTCGCCGCTCTGCTAACGTCTCTCTGGTCAACGCTCTGCCGACCGCTCTCGTCCGCGATTCTCGTAACGAACTTTTGCACGTGCGCGCTGCCACGCTTGTACCCGCCGTTCTCACGCTGGCCTCCCGGCGGGCACCGGTGGCGGCGGCGACCGTTGCTGGCTGCCCGCTGCTCGCAGCGCCCGGCGCTCGCACCGCTCAGTCCAAACTAGCGATTAATTTCTTACACTAATGATTTAATTAGTGTAATGAAACACATATTCTGGGTTTCATCACCCCCCCTTTCTTTTTTTGAATTTTTTCACTTCTGGAAAAATTCACACTAGTAACATCGTCACTGCCGATGGTTGCACTCGTTTGCATATTGCTCGACGCCCTATATACACTTATAACCTAAAATCGAATTAACATGTGATTACTTATATTAACACTAATCTTGCACTTATTTACACTTCACTATTTTCCATCCATGTTGAACCAGGTTTCCGATTTGAATCTTGTAATGTCCTACTATGTCTTGTCTCTTGTGCGACAGTTCATCCCCATTTTGCTGACAGTGATTTCCTAACTCACAGTTGTAGGACATAGCTTCCAGCGTGTTGAACACATCTTGATAGGTATCATCCCATTTCCAGCTACGACCTCTTCTACGTTTGTACCAATGGTTGACCATACCATCACTCTTCCCTCGCCCCTGACTTCGCTCCATTCTTGACCTGCCTACATCTCCTTCATTCCCATTCGTTGGGGTGTCTGCACAGGTGAAGTTGTACCTCTCCAATATCCTCAAACCCCTTCCTAAATCGGTATGATCTGCTCTGCTCAGTAGGCTTTGCACGGTGACAGGATACTGTCGCGTCGACATGCAAATAATTCCTTGATATTTTATAGGAGCAAATAATGTTTTTGGCTCCATAACGCTCTTCGTTCTGTATTCACTACGACTTCCCGTGATGTAGTTGTGATGGCTATTCCTCTGGTCGCTCTTGATGTTTATTTGGGTTTCTTCATTCCGCTTTCGTACAGAAATCTTGTTTTCAAATTCCTTCAAAAATTTCGGAAATATACCAAACTTCTCTGCCCATGTCCTGGCGTTCTCTTCTAACATTGGGTGTAATAACTGGATCTTGTATCCTTCCAATATGTTGTTTGATGCTAGGTGCTGTTCTTCTGCTCGCAGAACTACCTTAGGGTTTTCCGTCCCATCTCCCAGAGATTTCATCGACTTTGGAGGCATAATTGGTGTCACCCCATACTTGACACTTGGCGACCTTTTCCCGTCTTCTTCCTGTTTAAACTCTTCTTGTACTATTTTCTCTTCGCACCCTTGTATATTTTCCACGGTTTCTTCTTCTATTATACGCTCCATTTCTTCTATTTTCATTTCCACTTCTTCTTCCATTATTAACTTCAATTCTTCCGTTTTCACTTTCACTTTACAAACATCCTCCTCGGTCTCGATTTGGACCTCCACCGTTTTGCCCTCCGCTGTCTTGATTTCTTCATGGATTTGGTTCGTCATCCCCTCGTTTCCATCTGCTACCGCTACCCTAGCATCTACTTGATGGCATGATTGAAATTTTAGCACCTCATCTTTCCTATCCAGTTCCTCCGCTTTCCCATACGGTTTTTCGCATATTTCGATGAGCTTCCTATTCCGTTCTTCTGTGATTCTTCCCATTTCTTCTGCCGGCTTCTTAATCTGTTCTTCAACCACCTTCCCGTTCTGTTCTTTTATTAGTTTTCTATTCCGTTCCTCCGCCTTCCTATTCTGTTCCTCCTCGGATCTTTTCTGTTTACCTAATTCTTTGCTCTGTTCTTCCGCAAATTTCTCAATCTGCTTCTCCGTTTGCTGCCTCAGCTGTTCTTCTAATGAATCTTCTGCCATTACGCCCGTACACGCTTCGTATTCTTCGTCCATCCCCAAGTCAAATCCTACCGCCTGGCTCCCCAGTTCTACCACCTGCCGTTCTAGATCTATATTTGCTCTGTGATCGACCAGAAAATCCGTCCCTATGATTACCGAATACAATAATTTTTTGACTACCAGGGCCACCATCTCGTATACTTGGTTGCCAATCCTGGCTTGAAACATGATTTGTTTTGTGATGGGGCTTGACTTCTTCTGAGTTGCCCCAATCACATACGCCCTATTCATAGGCAAACACATTACTTCTTTTCCTGTTGCTTTTAACTCCTCACACATTTCTTCTGATACTACTGTAGTCGTGCACCCTGTATCCACTAAAGCTTCTTTAATTATACCTTCACATTCTATCGATATCGTGGGACATTTCCTGATTCTGACCGCTGAGTTCTTACATCTCCGCCACGGTTGGGTATCGTAGGTTACCGGCTGCATAGCGTTTATGGAGACCGCGTTTACGTCATCGATTTCCGCGTCCGCAATGGGGCCACCTATCACCGCGGACTCTATTAGTTTAAATAGTGTCCTTGATCACTACTTGTGCTAGGCTGTGCTAATCGGTCGGGTGCATTCCCGCCCCCGCCTCGCGTCTCCGTACGGTTTGAATTAGATCTGTTCCAGTCCGGTCTCTGGTTCCCCGGCTCTGGTCTCCATCCGTCTCCCCCTCTTCCGCGTTGGTTTCTCTGGTAATCGTTGCTCCTATCATTCCCTTGCCCCTGGTTACGTTCCGATCTAACCATATTAACATTCCCTTCATTTCTGTTCTTTGGTACGCCTGCAAATGTCAAGTCGTACCCTCCTAACACATTCTGGAATCTTTCCAGGTCGGTGTGCTGCACACTACGTAAAAGATTCTGCACCGTAACTGGGAACTGTCTTGTCAGTACACATATTATTTCCTGATCGCTCATCGGTGGAGATAGCGTTTTGTATTCCATAATACGCCTTGTTGCGTATTCCCGCAAACTTCCCATTGACTGGTTGTAATGATTATTCATTAAGCTGATTTTAAAATTAATTTGAATTTCCTCATTCCAATACCGCTCGAGGAATCGATCTTTAAATGCCTTTACTGATTCGGGAAACTTATCAAATGTATCGGCCCATATCCTTGCGTTGCCTTCTAACATTAAATATAATAATTGTATTTTACACCTTTCCGAAGTATTGATAACATCTAGATGTCGTTCTGCTGCCTTCATAAATATACATGGATTTTCTTTCCCGTCTCCTGAAAATTTTAGTGATCTTGGAGGGGTAAATGGTACCGTCCCGCTTGCTGCAATTGGGGATGCCTTGCATTCTTTTATTTGTTCAATCTCTGTTCGTAGTAACACAACCTTCTCTTCGCATTCCCGCTTATTCTCCTGCATTTCTTCCTTGACTACTAACTGCATCCTTTCAATTTTCTTGTCCTGCTTAGCGGTTTTAGCATCTAATTGCTGGCATAACTTATTCTCTAATTCTCCCCCCAGACTGATTACTTGGGATTCTAACTCCTTTTTCTGTTTCCCTAATTCTTCGGCAGTCCATTGCTCATGACTTTCTACCCGCTCCGCAATTTTAGTCATCTCATTCTTCGTTAACTCAATTTGTTCTTCGGCGCGTCCTATTCTCCCACTTAATTCCTCTTGTAATTTGCTGATCCGTTCCTCGAATTTCCTATCCTGTTCATCTAATCTCCCATTCAATTCTTCAGCCAACTTCTTATTCTGTTCCTCTACTTTCCTATTCAGTTCTTCAGCTAACTTCCTGTTCTGCTCCTCTGTGAATGTTTTCTGCTCCTCAGCTGACTTCCTAATCTGCTCCACTGTGAATATTTTCTGTTCGTCTGATTTCCTATTCAGTTCTTCCAATATCTTCCTATTCTGTTCTTCGGCCCACTTCTTCTGATCTTCTGACTTCCTATTCAATTCTTCGGTCATCCTGCTCTGTTCTTCCCCCCTTTTGCTCTGTTCTTCCAACATTTTCATCATCCTCTGCATTAAATCTAAATGGGTATCTTTTCCACCCCCCCCGATTTGGATTTCCTGCTGCCTGGTTCATCGGCGTTGATGTCACGTCTACTTCGTTATTAAAACTATCCCCTGACGTATCATCCAACCGACTCCCAATTCCACTATCCCTGCCTTCCGATGAAATGCTATTATCGATTCCTGCATCTATCTCCCTTACTTCATCCACCTTCTCCTCCCGGTCCAGCACTACATTTTGCGCCTCCATTCTGTTGCTTTTGGCTATCCGTTCAATTCTCACTACACTAAAGTACCGCACAAATTTTCCACTTGCCTCACCTACCAACGATACCACAGTTATCCTATGAAGTAACTATATCCGCCACAACACTGTATCCTTCGTGAATGGATTAATTCACACCTATTTCAATTGCTAACTAATGACGAACAACCCTCACTCACCACCAAAATACAATAACACTAATTCAATAGCCATATAAATTTCCACTCACCTACCAATGCATAAACATAATCCTTACAATACATAATATTATTACCATTGAAACACATATACACTGCTAATAGACTCATTAATACTATTACACAAACATGCTTTCAAATTATAATAAGTCTCTTATTAATTGAAATTACTTTTCAACGCACTTATTACTATATTATGTACATAATCATCATTCACATTTGCATGTCATATCTCCTCCCTAAATTTTCCTCAATAATATCATATAGATATTCACAACAAACATTCACACTGCTGGTATATATTTCCCAACCTGGTATCTTTTCTAATAAATTCCCCATACTTTACCATCACCAATAGATAGTGCACTACTGAGTGAATGTTCCCAGCAAAAAAACAATTTTGTGCATAATTTGTACAACACTATTAACCACCTTTATATTCTTATAATAATTATTACTACTTCCCCATTTCTTTGATTTCCATGTTATAAAAAAAAATTGCCAAGCAGTTCAAATATTATTAATATGTCTTACAAAATTTGGAATTCTATTACATTATATTATTTGTAGCATGTACATGTATAGCCTTCATAACCTCAGTAACTACAATATTAACTATATATTGGATGCACACAAATAATTGCCTATGTCAGCCCGCAATTAATTACGCAACAACATTTTTGTAATTATCAACATTTCATTATGCTTACTTGACTTGTGCATGTTTTTGCTAACACATGTATTGTTATTTTTTTTTTTTTTTTTTACTCTATAATAATACACTTTGCACTGCCTGCTTCTCATCTATACCCTGCATTACTATACATCAGTTACATGCACATTATTTTCCAACATTTCACCAACTTTCCTAAGGCCACATTTCTTAACTATACGTTTTCCACTTGTTCGGGCGCCAGCTGTGACATACCTGGTGGTGCCGGGTATTTTCACTGCAATACAACACTAAGGGAGGGTGTCTTTTACGTGAATGGGTCCCTGGATAAGTTGGTGCAACGTTGGGGTGGTTAATCATAAATAGAATTACAATTATAAACAAGATTTATTTTAAATCAAATTTGTTATTTACATAATCAGACAACGTTCTTATACTCTGCCTTGGTACCAAGATTAAGAGTGAAATGCATTTCTCATACCTGCGGGGCCCCGAACGAATACCTATGATGTTCGTAGAACCGCTCGTGCCGACAGGATTGTCGACCTCTGCTACTGCTGCGGGCCGTCAGCGTCGGATGGCGTGGTAATCGCCCACGGCTGATGCTCCAACAATTCTTCCCCGATCAGGATCTTGATACCTCGGCTTCGCACCTTCCTCGAATCACTGTCCGTCAGTGGGTTTAATTACACAACCCGCGCCTACTCTGTATACTGGTCGCAGTTCTGTACCGCGCAATTTCAAGAATGTTTCCACCGCGCCAACTAATAAGAACAACATCAATTATTCTACCAACACTAATCTTTCACTATACTGATACTTCTAATGTTCTATTTACACGTCAATCACTTTGCGGTTCCTAATAATACATAAAATACGTCGCACTGTTATATGCGTCCATACACCGGCGGAGAACTCTCGCCGCACGTCCGCACTCGTCGCCGCTCTGCTAACGTCTCTCTGGTCAACGCTCTGCCGACCGCTCTCGTCCGCGATTCTCGTAACGAACTTTTGCACGTGCGCGCTGCCACGCTTGTACCCGCCGTTCTCACGCTGGCCTCCCGGCGGGCACCGGTGGCGGCGGCGACCGTTGCTGGCTGCCCGCTGCTCGCAGCGCCCGGCGCTCGCACCGCTCAGTCCAAACTAGCGATTAATTTCTTACACTAATGATTTAATTAGTGTAATGAAACACATATTCTGGGTTTCAATATATATAGATAAAAGAAATATTCAAGATATCAATGTATTCGAGATATATGGATATTTAAGATATCTATGGGAATATAAGAGGTATTCGAGATATTCGGGAATTTAAGATACGTAGTTATTAATAAAGATGTAAGCATATTTGATATACGTGGAAATTCGATGTAATGGGGAATTCAGAATACCGTGGAATTCGAGTTACCAAGGTTCTTTTCTCCTATTAAAATTTCTCTACAATAACGGAGTTTAATTGAGGGCTTTGTTATTGAAGTGGGACTTCAATTTTAAAATTTGAAATTGAAGCTCCCGGTTGGATTTCAATTTCCCTCCTCCTAACTCCCCAAGTGAAGAGAATTATTTTTTGGAGAATACCAAGTCCTCCACGCAACGTGCAATGTTCTAATGGAACAGTTCGCGCCAGCACTGGTCGCGGAGGAGAGCTCCCGCGCCAACGGCCGGGAAGATTTGGCGGGAAGGAGAGCGCATGCGCCCACGGTCAGGGCCTCTGACGTAAGTCAAGGCCTCCTGGGCGCGCGGTCTGTGACGCCAAGTGGGCCGTGATGCCGTTGGGCCGGGGGCGTGGCGTTTCTCTCAACCGAACGACGCGACGCGACGCGGCGCCCGCTTCGCTCCTCTTGACTCTCGAGCCAAAGCGAAGTGGGGGAGGGGGTGTGGGCCACGGGCTAAATACTCCGAAGACGGCATGTCCAATTGGGCCACCAAATGGTTATGATCCGGTTGAAGAGAGGTGGTTTATAGTTGTGTGAAAACGTGTCGGGGTAGTCCGTACTACAATGCAACGACGGTCGATTAACAATTACTACAAAATTAATAGCACACACTACTTACAATTACCACTTACTCAACACATCTCAACTCGTACAAATGAAATATATAACTTTCTCCACCATTCTGTAGCATCAGTTTTTATCATCGATTATTTAGATATAGAATGACAGATCTTGAAAATTGTATTAAAATAATGTGGATTTAGCTGACGTTAATAATTTTTCCATAACCAAGAACAAAATAGAAAAATACCAACAATATACTAAATATATTTTAATTGGTAAAACTTGTCCCTAAATGTTCCGAAATTTATCATTAGACAGTTTTTAAGGTGTTTCGCCATAATTATCAAAGTGTCTTTACATAAACAGGAGGAGGTCCTAATTCAATGCATTTCACAGGACAGTCATACTTCACTGGAGGGGCCAATAGACGTAACTAAGGTCTCTGATATTCGTCTTCCTAGACAATGAGGAAGCCATATGGTTTATCTTCTCTCCCAAGCAAATCAATCCGGTCGTGGGAAACATACAAGATTTCGAAAAAGGTTTCCGCGTACAACTGTAAACTTGTCTGAGTTATGTTGATTCCAGGGAGAGGACGAGAGAGAATGCGCACGCCACGCGAAGCTGTATTCTCAGAAGGTACTGCGATCGTCTTGCTCCAACACCGGTAGAATCTTTGCCACTACTCTGCATGGGGAAGTTAGCGGGTTCAGTCCCGGAAGACCAGACACTTGCATTAAAATAAAAGGTAATACAAAGAAGAAACGTTCTCTTTTAATATACTACTTAATTACGAATAATAATAATAATAATAATGATAATAATAATGATAATAATAATGATAATGATGATGATAATAATAATGATAATGATGATAACAATAACTATGTGGTTCAAAGGATACGAAATGCATCAAGATCCCAAAGTCAAGAGGATTGATTATTGATTGATTAGAGATTCCGGGCGCGTCAACTGCTAAGGCCATTAGTCTCGTAAGTGTAGTACATGGTTTGCTTCGAGAGGCGGCGCGACTTCCTCCGCTGGATGCTGAGATTCTGTGTCGACTTACCTTCGGATAACAGAATTTCTTCCAACCAGGTATCTCCCACCACCCCAGCCGGGACAAGCTCTAAGCCGGTCTCCCGACGTGTGTGTTAGTGTAGTGCATGTAAGTGTGTGTAAGGGGTGAGAATAGAACAAGGAAGAGGAAATAAAGATCGCGAGCGGTCTGTGGCCCGTGAGTTAGGGTACTGCTCCGGCATTCGCCTGATATTGTCGGACAAATCACGGAAAGCAACCGATCAGAGGAGCCGTCCCTGGACGGCAACTGTCGAAGTCAGTCACTGTCACTCTCAAAGTGTCAAAAATCTTGTCACCGTTGTGAGTCAAACCTAGGACCTCCCGGTCAGAGGCACTACAGTGACATCAGTTGACGCCCTGAGCCATCTACTTCAAGAGGCATTTCGCAACGTCTCCCACTAAACTCCACTCTCACCATCCACATAGAGAACTTCGTTAACTAGAGAAATATTTCAACTCTCTAGCCTTCTGCGGAGTATCTCGATGAACAGATGAGATGTGTAAGTTATGACAAGACGGAAGGATGATAATTTCAGATTAGACATGCCAAGGTGACGGCAGATATCATGGAGATGTGATGGAAGAGCAGACATATTGGTCAACAGCACCTCTCATGATTCGAGTTAGTGTAAATTACAGTTGGCCCCATGGCCGTAGGATAAACCGGCAAGCCTTTATTGTAAAGGGGAATACTAAGAATAAAACACGACAGATCGGAAGTCATCCGGATCAACAATATGGCCACAAAGTGAAACTGAATTTCAGAAAAAAAACTGTACCTACTTTGGAAACAAATTCTTCCGATCTCCGAATAGTTGAACATAGATGTGTGAGAGTGAAAAGTAATCTCCTCACCGTCTAAAAGACAGAACTCCAGCGCACAAGTCAGCTACCCTTTGAAGGAAGAGCATTACAGCTAATTACTGAAAGATTAGATGTCATGGATGGTGTAGAGTTAGAAAAGGAACGGCGGTAAGTGATAAAAGAGACTGAAAATGCTGCACAAAGAACGAACGTTCCATCTATTGGGACTGAAGGTTGTGCCACAGATGCCGATGTTAGTCAATAAAGATATCACTACCAACCAAACAGCGATTCGTATCCTTTGAATGGGAAAGAACAATAACATCATGTACAATAGAGAAACACTGATACTTTCCACTTGAAGCAGCAATCCTTCAACCCCAACCGCAGAAAACCTATCCGGAGTGTAACCATCAACTCCCGAGAAGATAATAGCAGTCTCAAGCCTGAAAGAAGGCACTTTGAAGAAATCCAAGAAAAAAACTTTTCTTGCCGTCTCGAAAATAAGACTGATCTGGAGTGATGCAACTGAAGAAATCCAGTCATTGAAACGACGATTAAACGGGCACTGAGAACAATCTCAAACACCTTCCAAGCGCGTAAGTACTGCTAGAACCGTTAGTACTGATTCACTCGATCCGAATTGTGCTTGAACTCCAACGGAGAGGGCGCACCACAAAAAGTACTTCCGAATACAGACGAAACGCCAGGGAATTAATGCAAGCTCTAGTAAATTCAATGAAGCATAACAAGGTGCTCAGGATTGAAATGCTTAAGGCGGCGTTAAGAGTTTGGCTGTGGATGAAGGACTTCAGCATAGCAACGGTAATGACAAAAAGAGGAGTCACTTTGACAAAGAATTCTTTGACCACGGTAAATAACTGAAACAGCTTACAATTATTCACTTCTGACTATAAAATCATCTAGATGATCTTACAAATGGACGTGAAATTTTTCGTCACCGTGACTTGATGTTGTAGGATTTATTTTATAATTTCATTTTTGTTCAATAATGAAACATACCTTCAATCAATTAAATACATTGACTAGAGTATTTGAAACACTAATCCATTTCATGAATTATCTCAACATTATATTTTGTCTGAGCACCAGCTACAAGTACTCTAAGAAAATGTATTTGCAGATGACATGTCAGTCACTCAGCACGTCTGTGTCTTCCAACGAATCATTGTTTAGAAGTTAATGGAGACGCTTAAAGGGATGATCGGAATGCGATTGATCTATTTATTACATATCCTGTATGCTCACAGAGCAACGTAACTATGAAAAGTTACCGGAATATAAAATTAATTTAACATCTTGGGGCTAGTTTTGTGTAAAATTATGTAAAAAAATTATGAAAAAATTCTCTCGTTCCTCTGTCTCTCATTTCATGTCATTATTTTCATCATTATCTACCCGTCTATCATCCTGGCACCAGATAATTCTCAGATAGAAGAAATCAAAACAAGAAATGTGATTCAAATACAAAAGTCTCATAAGTACGAACACGAAGCTTTAAGTAATGGCTTCTTGTTAGTGTGTTCAAGACATGCTTACAACGGATCACATATTTCTACTTGGGTTCAATTTAATACGTCGTCTTAGTTTCTTAATTAATTATGAAGACAGCTCTTCTGTTGTACTAAATGTCATTCTGTATAGAGAGGGTAAGATAAGTAAAGAGAGAAAGATATGTGGTTTATGTAGTGGGAAATGAAACGTCCAAATTTTCACACAGGTACACACACTGGCGAAGAGACAAACTCGAGGGCAGGTAATAGAAGAATGCCAGGGAATGGGGACGGTGTGAGTGAAAAGGGGAAATAAAGTGGAGTATTCGCAAACGAGAATGATTGCAATTAGAAAGTTCTGAGAAGTAATTAAGATAGTGGGGAAGATAAAAGGTGGTTAAGACAATATAAAAGTAGTATTGTAAAAATCAAATCAGAAAGATAAACAATAATCTTTAAGATTTTTGACTTCGATGATAAATTAGTACTTTAATCCATTGTAAGAATCATTATGGAAATGAGGTACATATTACAAACGTTAGGTAACGAATTATTTTTGAGTTTGAAGGGAAACAAATTGAGAGACAAGAGGTTAAATCTTACAAATCTTCACTGCCAGCAATAACATTTTGAGTTGAAATATCTTTTGTTTGTAATAGTAAGCTCTAGAATACAGCAATTTTAAGGTCACATTTTTCTTTTCAATTATGTACGTTTAAAAGACAATGTGTTTCTGAATTTAGAAATGATGAACGATGATACAAGCGAAATACATCGTTATTTCATATACTCCTAATATAAGATATAAAATAGATATTATAATACCAAATTTTAAGATATTAAACTTCAAGCCAATTTAATAAAGTGAAAAATAGATATTTATAATTAACGTCATGAAAGTCAGACAAAATAAAACTAATGTTTGTTAGTATCAAACGGAATGGTTTACGTTCGTACCTTTGGTGCGCACTTAACACCAAAAAACTATTTTAAAGATCTTCTAAAATCCATTTTAGAAGATTATGTTATGATAAATGTTGTTCATCATCAGCAATCCCGTTGCTTATTTATAAAGTAATTCTTTGAAAAAAGTGATTGCTATTAAAAGTGATTTCAGAAATTCTGTACTAAACAAATGTATCAAATTTACAGAACTATCAAAACAAGCAAACCGTAAATTTACTATCATTTACTAGCTATATAAATTGAGTAGAGTAACAATCTTAATACCTGCGTTTAATTTGAAAAATAAGACAATGGACAATTGTAACAGAAGTCCTAGCAATAGCAACCGCCGCACGGACCTCATTTGCTTGACACCGCCTTCGCTGTCTATCCCTTTTTTTTTCACGGCGACAGACTGAACATCAAACTGCAGAAGGGACCATGTAACCTTCCGAGCGCAAGTAGAGAGAGACGACAGAAGTGTTTAATAACTTAAGAGTTTGTATTAATGAGAGAGTTAATGTACTTAAAGCAGTGGATCAGTGCAAGTGCCACAACTCAATAATGTAGTAGCCTCTTCTTCGATTGGTAGCTGGTTGCAATTTCCACAATATTTTCGGGCAACGTTCTTCGTTCATTCTTTGCATGTGCCCACACCACTTTAGTCTTTTAGCTTCAATGGTGTCAGTTATATTAAAACTTACTTTCGCTTTACGTGTACTTCCTTCGTTCTAATTTACGCAGCATGTACAAACATACACTCTCTAATTGTATGTTTAAAAGCAAGCAACTCCAAGTTTTCTCGTGACACTCCACAACATTGCTTCAGAAGCCAACAAAGAAATGGAAAACTATGTTCGCTAGACTGAAAGGCAAGACGTTTGAAGAAAAATTAAAATTTTACAACAACAAAATAAGCTTACAATGACAGATATAATTGTAGCAAGCAAACCAACATCAAATTCACGACATCAGCAGACTCCCATTTCTTGCAACGCTGGGTATCTCAAAACTACTATCTGTCAACGTGAAAGTCAAGGTGATCATAAAGGTCAAACAGAGGTAACGTAACAAGGCAGCGACCGAGCAGATAAACCAACGGGCCCTGCGTTCGCTTCCAGGTTCTCTGTAAGGACCTGTCACAACCGAACTACTACCAGAGATATAAGTAATATCAATTCTAATCTCGTATCTAATTTTACTTCAAATTGTATTTTAGTCGTCCCAGTTGAAAACAGATTTGATCCCCTACCTAAAGTGCTTGACGACAGCAATTATCCTCCTCAAATGCCACGCGAAAATAAAATTCCACCAACAGACATCTGTATCACGAAGTCGATTCTCATGATTTTACAAAGATTAATAAAAGCTAGAATCGGATTACTCTACAGAATCTCGTAGCAACAATATTCAAATGACAACCAGTGATGACTTTTGCTCTTCTAACATCACGTTTGAGAAAAAAATATATTTAAAATATAATTTCATATTGCAAACAAACTGTTTTCAGTCGTTATTAGAAACATTCCACTAACTACATCTGCAACATATTTACTGAAATAATTGAATTATTAGGACTACCCTGCAGAAAAAGTGGTCAGGATAAACAAATCACGATCATGAACTTTTCTAGAGGCAGTTCTGTTAGAAGATTCAGGCAAAGGTAGAGGAATTAAGTCACTTCAATGACTCTTACACCGCGACATCAAATTAGAAGCTAGAAGGCACCGACTTGAACCAGTGCAATGTCGGAGAGGGGCGGGGCGGGTTAGGGCGGGGCGGAGTGACGCGGGGCGGAGTGACGCGGGGCGGAGTGACGCGGGGCGGAGTGACGCGGGGCGGAGTGACGCGGGGCGGAGTGACGCGGGGCGGAGTGACGCGGGGCGGAGTGACGCGCGGCCGGGCGAGACGGGACGAGGCGGGACGGGAAGGGCGCGACGAGATGAGACGAGACGAGACGTAGCGTGGCATCACGATGTGGACGAGGCTAGGAGGTGTGACGTCTTTGCCGGGGCAATAACTCACAGATATGAACGGTTTGTAATTTATTGAGTATTTATTTGAAATGTGCTCCAACACCTGAATACTATGTAAAATAATTACAATAAACAATATTGACCCGTTACCAGAAGGAATGTTCCAGGACACCACCACCGCTGGCCTGATAATCTTGTTCGGATGTGTTCTTGTTGTGATGCATCAGGTGCCTTACGTGAGCATACAAGCGAGTATGCCGCACCTCCCGTCTCGACGTAGCACGCCGGCTTCAGTTCCCTGCCTAGCCTATATATTGAAATGCCGCGCCGCACACAACCCACACGACTTCCTACCGGCGCGCCCAAGAATCAGAAACAGGAGTTTAGGTCTGGGGTCCGCTTATATTACTTTCTGAGCCGGCTGACGGAACTGCGTCATCTTGCTGTTTCCGCCTACGCGTTTCCACAGCCACTGTCTACGGGGTTCACAATTTTTCCCCAGTGGAAAAAGGGGTTCACAAGTGGCCACCCACGATACGGCACCCCCTCCCTTCCGCTCCCTAGGTTTGCCATTGTTCAGCGCGGCGTCCCTTCCCGCCAGCGCTGCCCGCTGTCACAACTTCTTCCTTGTGCATTTCATGTGCATGAAATGTACGTGGCTAATATTTTGTCACGTTTGTACAAGGCGACTGATATGACGCCACAGAGGGTTGAAACGGGGAGAGCCGAGGCAAGGCGACACTGATGGAGGGCGGGCCGAGATAATCGGTCGGTGCCAAAATAAATTCCTAGGCTATGGTTATTTTCTTGCGCTAGTAATGAAATGAAACGCGTTTTGCAAAACAGAGTATAAATATATTAAGAAAAAATAGAAGTGTCAGCAGAAGAGGATCTTGTTGATGGCGAGTAGCGGGGGCTGGCGCGGGGGCGGCGGGGCGGCGGGGCGCGCTCGCGGGGGCGCGCGCGGGGCGGCGCCGGGGAGGGGCGGCAGGCGGGGCGTGGCGGTGGCGGCGCCGGGGGCGGGAGCGGGGGCAGGGCCCGGACGCGGGGGCGGGGGCGGCCTGGCGGTCGCGTCGGGCGGCCCGCGCTCCCAACGAGCCATTTTGATGGGCGGCAGCCGCGACGCTGCGGACACGCGCAGCCAGACGGCTCAACCGATTAATCATTTTGGAGAGACAGACTCACTTGCATCTCTTGGTATGATCCTGACGACGCATAGATAAATCGATAGAAAGGTTGATAGATTTGAAAATATTTAAGTATATAAACGATATACGTCAGTTCACCCCCAAATGATGCTACCTGTCAATCCTCCATGTATTAAAATCGGCAGGTTGGAGTTCCTGTCTGCAAAATATTACGCGTTGGAGAAATGCGTGCAGTGCCAACAACGCCTTCTACGCATGCTTCACATGCGTAAACTACTGATGGATTCTTTCGTATTCAAAATTACACCACAATAAGAAATCCATGTTCTACAGCAAAGTTATGGTGGTTAAAATTTGAATTAATTTGGCGGCTTATGTTTCAACACATACATTCATATACCTTTTCCTAAATATAGCTCATCTTTTTTTACCGTTTGTGATTTGACGCATGATAAGCATTTATTCTCATATTGATTTTTTTTATATTAACTGCATTATTGGTGTCGTCATAGTTGTAGGTATAAAAAGATACCTCTAAATTGAGGAAAGGCTATTCATCAAAACGGAACACTTCAGCTGATGATCACCAATATCATAATGATGATAGAACAAAGTTACATCGTTTCAATGAAAATGATATGGTAATTTTAAGCGTTTTATGAGTATTCCTGGTCAATAACTTCACAGCTCCCACTGTTTTCGTTCACCTGAATACGTTATACATTAGCATGAATAATCTCTCGACGGTACTATACAACGTAGCGCATTTCAGACATTGCACAGGAAACGTTGTACCAGATTTTAAGTTCTTAGAAACAAGGCGAGTTACGTGTGGAAGGGAATACCCGGGGACAGAAATTTCTTCTCATGAAGCCTTCCTCAAGACTATTTAAGATTAAATCCGAACTCCGTTCGTTGGGTTTCAACTTCTGAGTCGTACATATGAAAACAAAATTCCCCTGAAACGACTATTCTGTCTTCTATAAGAGTGTGACTTACGTAGGGAGAACAATTACCGTAATTTACACATTAGTACCCTCAATCCCATAATATTTAATAATCGCGGTTCCCTTATAGTTGGGTTCCCCCTCTCTTTACTCTTGGGATTACTCTTATTTATCGTCAACAAGATAGTGAAAGTAAACAAAACACTGGGGGCAAAATGTCTGACGTCTATCACATTGAGAATAATTTTAAGGGTACGTAGGTAATCGGTATGAATTTGTGTAAAAATAATGTAAACAACTTATAGGAACGTGTTTTTGATATAGCTCGCATCGACACCTCATCGGAAACATTTCATTTGTAAAGTTGAACGTTCTACGCTAGTTAAATTACAATTTTAGAAATTGTATCTACTCCAGGATATTTTTGGAGTTGAGAGCGCTGCTACCAGAGTTTCTGGGGGCGACGCTGCTGGCGCGGCCGTGGGCGACGTCAAGGGCGAGTGCGTGGGCGTAGGCGTGGGTGTGGTCGGGGCGGGCGCGGAGGCCGTCGCCCGACGCCAGCCGGTCCACCAGCGACGGCACCGCCCTCCGAGTGCTCGCCTGCCACCGGTCCACGATGGGCGGCAGGAAGCCTGTGCCCACAACACCCCCCCCCCATGCACACTTAAGTATGCGTATACATCTGCAGCAGACACGCCTTAGATAACTCAGGGCATCATTTCATGTCACTGCAGTACCTCTGTCCGGGAGGTCAATGGATCGACGGTGGCAGGATTTTCGACAGTAGTTAGATAGCTAGGGATTCGAAAGAATCGAATTCTTTCGCTGAATAAAGAATTCTAGCGGCCGGATGCTCTGATCGGTAGTTTTACGAGGTTTCTCCGACCAATACCAGGCGCATGTGTGAGCAGTACCAAACACGCGGACAGCGCGAGATAAACCCTTCCTCTTCAGTGTACTACCTTCACCCTTTACTCACACATACACTTACATACCCTGCATTATCATATGCCAGGAGACGAATCGGGAGCTTAGTGCTTGTCCCAGATGGGGCGGAGTTCACCGCTTTTGGGAGATACCCGTTTGGAGAAAACCCCCAAGCAGACGGGTAGGTCGGCGCCGAATCCCACCACCCAGGAGTGAATATCGCCACAGACTGCGATAAAACACTATGCTTACAGGATCACTCTCCTTGGCAGTTGATGCACCCGGGATCACTAATCAATCAATCTGCGGCAGAAACTTTACTCCGCTCCCCAAGGTCATCGTTGAAGTCTCCCCAATACTCATTCCTCTCCTCTTTCAGGCGCACCAATAGCAATGGTCCGCACCCCGAATCCACGCATCGGAAATCACAACGAAGAAGCAAAATAGGCGAGAAGGTCAAGGACGTAGCACCGGAAGAACTGTGGAGGCCGGAGAAGAGATTGCATCCACAGAGCGAGGAGCCTCACTGATTATCCTGAACAGACTAAATTTGCTGTCGGCAATATAGCGAAGTTGGCGCATGAACAATAGACGATACAGATAATTATTTTATGTACATTCAGGACAACTGTTTTAGTATTTCAGAGGGAAATTTCAACTGAGAAATCTTTGATACAGGACAAACAGAATTTGCATACTGTGTGTGAAATTCATTATAAAAAAGGCCCGGATCCCTCATTTCTAAGCGCCTGCTGGGATTCTGATGAGATTTGACGTTCGAGCGGATCAAGGATAGTTAGACGATAACTCTCATTTTGTGACGTATTTGCAATTAACGTGCTACAAAGAATCAAATTAACTCCGTTTGACAAAAAAATATCACTTCAACTTTAATTTTTGCTGATTTACAACTATTTCATGATTGCGTCTTTTCACACAAAGAGGACGTCTCTAACAATAACGATTATTGTATTAAACTAATTTAATATTACTCATTTCAAATGAAACCTGTCAGAAGCACTGTACAAAACGTTACTGACATTCTTCAAAGATTGGCTTTACTGGAATTTAAGGAAAAGGATGTTGAAATGGAGGAGAATAATGGAGAGTTCTGAGATTCCTTCAGTTCATTCCGGATTGCTGCACTTTCTCTTATCTCACTACAACGACGACGATGGGATATAAAGATCCAAATGTAGGATGGCATGATTATACTTTAAGTTGAGCAATAAAAGGGTAGGTGAATGCCAACGATGTGAAAAAGTTGACGCAGGAATGACCGATTGGGAAAACTTATAAACCCTTTCATTGTCCTAAATTGCGTACACCAGCGCTAACAAACCTTTTTATCTGATCGGGCGCAAGTAACTCATTCGTTGAGTTTGCGGGCGCCATGGGACTTTAATCATCACTACTTTAGTCTACTAATAATAACAATATCAATAATAATAATAATATGTAAAACTTAAAATGGAGACATTTTATTATTCTCATTATTAATGTAAAAGGAATATCTGGTGTTCAGCAAGGACAGATCGACCCTAATGCATCAAGTGTGAGTTCAGGTACGATCGGTGTTTATTTTGTTTTATATTCACAGATGAAAATGCGACTTCGCAAACATGTGTAGGACAAATACATGATTACACTTTCAGAGCAAAACTACGAATTCTCAACTACGAAATATATTTCTAATCATAGGTGACCTGATGTTGATTACAATTGTGTGAGTGGAGGGATTTCAAAGTCGTGTTCTTGAAGAGAAACTTTCGTATGAAATTTTTCAGAATTGTAGATTTGGATGATTTCGACATCCAATTTCCAAGGTCACGAACGTTAGAATAAGCAAATGGATTACTGATGAACATAACCATTGAATCAAGTTTTAAAAACTTTAAATGCTGCTGAGAAAAAGATGAAATATCATATTCACCTCCATTTACAGTTTGCAAAATGGACTTGAAATTTGGAAATTGTGACAGGGAATTTATTTTGAAATGTTCACTTCATAGTTTTAGTTATTTTTCACAACGTTGAATGCCATTTCATTCATACATGAATATTACATATGTATCTAGCAGTACTTCGTCATTTTTATGTGAATGACGGTCGAAGAGGCCACGGTATTCAGATACGAATGCCAGTATCGGAATTGTCTTTGGAGGTGTTATAGAGTGGCCCACAGGGAATGTACAGGTACATTTGGTTCGGCCTCATCACCAAAGTTGTAAACATTATACACCATTAAAATTAAAAATACAAAATTTTCACAAATCAATGCTTTCTATTAAAAACTATCTAATCTATAAAACAAAGAAAGAATTAATAATTTGTGAAAAATATTTAAAAATTCCGGACACGATCGAGGCTTATTAGGACAGTTATCACAGATATTGTATATAATTTTAAAATGTTTTCTATAATATATTACTCTCGATTTTTCTCTTTTTGAAATTTCACATTGCAGAGTGAACTTTGTCTTCGAATTTTTTCCATTTCATCCTCTCTCATTGCTAAAATATGGGTATCAATATTACTTCGTGTACGTAATGCAGAAGAGTAACGTATTTGTGTCCCCAAGTTCGAGAAGTTCCGTAACTAATTCCTCCGTAAATAAACGAATTTTAATTTTCTTCTTTGTTGCAACTTTATGCAAGGCCCATGCATTCACGACTGTTGTTCCCAATATTACTTCTATTCCAAACAGGAATCCAGATGGCTCCCTTGGACATAAAGTGTACCGGAAACCTACGCACACGGATCGTTATTTACACAAAAACTCAAATCATCATCCCAGGCAAAAACGCGCTATGATCAAAACACTTTACGGCCGTGCTAAACGCATTTGCGAACCCGATCACCTACCCGAAGAACTACAACACCTTGAGAAAGCCTTACAAGCCAACGGGTACAAGCCCAGTGAAGTAAGACGAGCTCTTCACCCGAAGAGGAAGACAGACGAACAAAACAACACAGAAGATACTCTACTCGGTACTGTCTTCCTGCCCTATGTGAAAAGGGTAACGGACCGCATAGGAAGACTGCTAGCAAGACACAGGGTTAAAACTGCCTTTAAACCCACCCAACAACTCCGTAACATTTTACGTTCGGCCAAAGACCCCCAGGTTCGTATGTCTTTAGTTGGAGTATACAGAATTCCTTGCTCTTGTGGTTCCGTATATATAGGTACTACAGGGAGAAGTTTTAATACCAGGATAAAAGAACACAAAAGGAACTGCCGTCTAGGACATACTGACAAGTCAGCAGTCGCCGATCACGCGCTGTCGGGACGCGGACACGACATGCGCTTCGAAGCAACGGATATTCTCTCCACCACCACACACTACTACAAGAGACTCCAAATGGAAGCCATCGAGATTTACAAACACAAGAACAATGTTAACAGAAAAGAAGAAGGAGAAAAATTAAACAGTACATGGTACCCGGCACTTCGTACGACCAAAACTCGGCAGCTAACCAGTACCGCTGACGTGGCCCAATCAGGTGCGAGAACAGGCGGCGCGACCCAATTAGACGCGAGCGCGCGAACCTCGCCTTTCACTATGAATGGCCCCACAGCCGCGGGAGCGTCAGTCAACGCGGCGCTGCCAACTAGGACACTTCGCCCCCGCCAGCAACGCCACTGATGATGCCTGTCACAGTTGCAGGCGAAACGTATGGACAAGTCTCCATTGGACCACAGCCTTCAAGCCCGGAAACAACTGATTTTGATCTGTATCTTACAATCGTGTCTTGATTATGTTGTTCTCATGGGTAAACATAAGGAAGTGGGAAGTGGCCAACGCGCCTTAGGTGCCGCACCATGCTGTGGGTGCCAATATCCTGACTTTACGTATGATTAAAAATAGGAAAAAGTAGATATTATTCTGAAAATCGAGATGAATATCTGTGAAATCTCACGCTTTTTCTTATTTCAGATGCCCTGGCAACCATTGCCTCCATTCTGAAAAGTACAAGACTGTTTCAACTGTTTTACCTGAAATTTGTGAATATTTCGTTAGTGACGATGTTTATTTACCAGAACCTTACCTTAACAATCATCTTCTAGCAATAATTGGCGTATTTTGGGTTTCGTAGGGTGGCAGCTATAATAAAAGTGATGAGAGGGCTGTATGTTAGGAAAGGATGAAGAGGATGGGGGGGGGGATAGTCGGTTCTTGATCTTTGCTCCGGTTGATAGATTATGTTTGCCGGGCGCGTCAATAGCTATATTCGTTAGTTCCGTTAGTGAAGTGAATCTTTCTTTCGCGGTAGGTGCCTTTGTTCCTTGCCTGCTGGATGGTGAGATCCGGCGTAGATCTAAGCGTCGGCTTGTGGGGAAGTTCTCGCCTTCATTTATCTCTGCCAGCGGGTGCCGCCCCGACAAGCTCTAAGATCCCTATTGGTCTCCCAATGTGTAGTGTGTGTGAGTGTGTGTGTGAGTGAGTGAGTGTGTGTGAGTGAGTGAGTGTGAGAGTGTGTGAGTGAGTGAGTGTGTGAGTGAGTGTGTGAGTGAGTGTGTGTGAGTGAGTGTGTGTGTGTGTGAGTGTGTGTGTGTGTGAGAGTATGTGTGTGAGTGAGTGAGTGTGTGAGTGAGTGTGTGAGTGAGTGTATGTGAGTGTGTGTGAGAGTGAGTGTGAGATTGTGAGTGTGAGTGAGAGTGAAAGGGGAGAGGAGAGGCAAGGATGAGGAAGGGAAGATCGCATGCAGTTTGCGGCCCGATTGTTGAAACATCACTGAGGCTCCATTCATCTTATTTTCCTCCGGGTGACGAGGTGCCCCCACCTGCGCGCCGCTCCGCGTCTGCCGGCCGCTTGTCTTTGTCGAGCGGGGGGTCGCTGGCGCCCGCGAGGGCGATGACGACCGGCGGGGCGTTGAGCGTGCACCGCGGCCTGGGGTAGGGGACGTTGACGACGTGCGCCTCGGGGCGCCCGGCGGCTGGCTTCGCTCTCGGGGGTCGCGCGTTCACATCTCGGTTCAGGACTTGGTCTCTCATCTCAATCCAGCTTTTTGTACTTCTTGGGTTTGCTGGCTTTCCGGCAAGTGCCCGTTGAGACTTCAGTTCGTCAATCAATTGCGTTATTGATGCTCCCTTCTCGAGCCTCGTTGCTGAACTTTTGAATCTCGATTCGGCTCTTGAGAAGGTATTCACTGGCAAGGAGCATTGTGCCGAGAAAGGTTTAGCTTGGTTTGTTGGATCTCTTGGTTTCTCTCTCACGCGAGTTATTACTTCATGTGAGTTGTTATTTAAATCTTGGATCAAAGTCTTTATTGTTTTGCTTGCGTCAATCCCTTTTTTGGTTGTTTTACGTGTGTCCAGCAAAGGCTTCATTTCTTTTACGCGTACTAGAGCCTTCTGTTTATTTCTTTGAAAGCAGGATCTTAGTGTAGAGTTTATAGGAGATATCGGTGTCGGCGGGGGCGGGTTGGGAACTGGGCCTGGGAGGGGAGGCAGACCTACCACAGAAATACAAATACAAGCGTTATTAAATCAAAGTATAATTAATATATAATACAGGGCATTATGAAATACGTTATATAATACGAATAATACAGTGTATTCTCTCTACATTGTATTCTAAAATATTACTTTACTGCCCCTGCGCGTCTCTGACCGGGATGTACTGGAGTCAAGTTCTGACGCTAGCGTATTTTCGATACAACTGTTCAGTATTCAGCTACTGCCCGGAGAGGAATTCAATTGATGATTGGTAGTTTCCTGTGTTTCTTCGAACAATATAAGGGAAATACAGAACCAATACTCTAACAAAGCGATACGTATGGTATTGATAGCAATAGTGATAGCAGTAATTGTATTGGGTTCCTTATTGTGAAATTTTATACAGGCAGAATGTATATTTCGCGTGTGTGAGAGTTTCGAAATTTGTGTAAGTGTGTGTGTGTGTGTGTGTGTGTGTGTGTGTGTGTGTGTGTGTGTGTGTGTGTGTGTTAGGGTGCTTGAGTGTTGTCTGTCTTAGGATGCGTGAGTATTGTCTGTCTTAGGATGCGTGAGTATTGTCTGTCTTAGGATGCGTGAGTATTGTCTGTCTTAGGATGCGTGAGTATTGTCTGTCTTAGGATGCGTGAGTATTGTCTGTCTTAGGATGCGTGAGTATTGTCTGTCTTAGGATGCGTGAGTATTGTCTGTCTTAGGATGCGTGAGTATTGTCAGTCTTAGGATGCGTGAGTATTGTCTGTCTTAGGATGCGTGAGTATTGTCTGTCTTAGGATGCGTGAGTATTGTCTGTCTTAGGATGCGTGAGTATTGTCTGTCTTAGGATGCGTGAGTATTGTCTGTCTTAGGATGCGTGAGTATTGTCTGTCTTAGGATGCGTGAGTATTGTCTGTCTTAGGATGCGTGAGTATTGTCTGTCTTAGGATGCGTGAGTATTGTCTGTCTTAGGATGCGTGAGTATTGTCTGTCTTAGGATGCGTGAGTATTGTCTGTCTTAGGATGCGTGAGTATTGTCTGTCTTAGGATGCGTGAGTATTGTCTGTCTTAGGATGCGTGAGTATTGTCTGTGTTAGGATGCGTGAGTGTTGTCTGTGTTAGGGTGCGTGAGTGTTGTCTGTGTTAGGGTGCGTGAGTGTTGCCTGTGTTAGGATGCGTCAGTGTTGTCTGTTCGAATATGTTTGTACATATGTGTATTCGCACGTGCTGATGTGGAATTGCTTTTTTTTATCTGTGATTTAGGGTGTCACCAGGGAATAGCGCCTCTCTGGAGTTGGGCGCCGTATCATCCGAGCTACTCTCCGAGTTGCCGCTGTCCGAGAACATCGTCAGGTCCACGTCGAGGAAGTGTCGAATATGCTTGGCTCCCTGCAGGACCGACTTGATCTTCTGCGACCGGAAGTCGCATAGTTTCACGTCCAAGTATGGATCATTAGAAGTGTCTGAACTTCCGTGCGATACAGAGGGAGTCGTCCACAAAATCTCCATACTCTCTTTGGATGAATCGGAGTTTGCCGAGGTCTCAGACGAATTCGGTCTTCTAAAACAAATATTTAGATATCAAAATAATTCTCATTACACCAGCATTCTAGTGGAAATGATTAAGAAGATTGTGATAAAACACCGATATAGAACTGGTGGTCTGCATGTCTAAAGAGGCTAGTTCTCATGGTTCATAATGTTTTTTTCATTTCTCACTAGTTGAATTTCAATTTATCTGTTAACGATACCTCTCGGATTAATATGTTTCTTAATAGTGTATTAACGTGTATATTATAATTTTATTTACAACTTAATGTCTCACTTCATTCAAGAATTTGAATTTTGAACGAGTCCAAATATTATCACACCTACTCAAGTACAGACAGTGAAAGAACTGCGTTTATTTTCAATGAAATAACAGGAGATGTGAATTTAATTGAACAAAATTAGACACTATGTTAAGAACAAGAGAGTGACTAAAATTATTCCTTACCGATCTGTGGACTTTGTTTCTTTCATTACTATCCTGGAAAATTTATTTTTGTATTTTGGTGTGTATCTCCCCATTTGTACTTTCAAGAGCTGATGCAATGTTCAGTAATTTTCGCTTCTTCAAGCGACTGTTCAGAAGAATATTAATGTATAATTAATTTTATATTAACTTTTTCGATGTAGCTATCACAATTACATGAAATAGATCTCAAAGTATCAACGGAGAAATTTAATAAATAACACGGTACATACTGCCAAGAAATATCCGGTCCCAAGCGTGTTACTTCAGTCTCATAATATCATGTAGCAAATGCAGGTAATTTAGTACGCGAGTATCGAAATGAACTGGAGCATGTCCTAGAAAAATCTAACACCACGAAAAACAGGGTGTTTCTATAAAAATACAACCCATACTGCCTAAATAAACCCTACTAGAAAAACCCTCTCAGCTTTCAGACTCCCCTCGAAACCCTTTCTGTTTCCATGGTTTTTCAATATCAATAAAACTTTCGGAAGCATTGTTGCATTATGACGTTTTGTTTCCAACCAATAAATGCTGTTGCCGGAAAATATTTTATTGAATTGAATTTGATCTAAAAAAAAAGGAATGCGTTCAAGTACACTGGAGAATCGCTCTGCCATTCTGATTCTGATTCCGATCAGGGCACAACCCAGAGTAGGTGAGCCTTGTCGAGGTGGAGGCGAGGGCGAAATGCTTTAACTCACTGGGGGAGGCCAGCGGATGCACTGCCGCCGCCCGAATGCCTTGCCTCATCACCACATCTCAAGCCGATTCTGGGGACGAGAACAAACGCAGTGAGTCATGACTAAGTGCCCGATCGCGAGCCCGGAGTGACAACAGGCCAGGTAACGCAGCCGCGAATCGAGCCCTCAATGCCCGGACCAGCGCTGTTGACGCCAGTCAACGCTACCACGCCGCAGCCATATCCCGACCGCCTTGCTGAAGGGCAAAGAGGGGTGAGGCTAGACGCAGTCGGCCGACAATCGCCGCTCTCGTAACCGGGCTCTTGGCCGGGAGGACGCCGCCTGCCGCCCGACCACCGTGCTGATGGACAAAAGGGGGTGAGGCGCCGCCTGCCGCCGAGCGCACCACGCACGACACTAGGGCGCGGGGCCGCCGCTTCCACGGACCGGGTCATGACCGCCCGGTAGGGCACTGCCCGGTGGCCAATGACGAACTCTGGCCCGTACGGCCATTTAAGATAAGAACGATCTTAAACCTAATCTTTACATTAATTTTAGCATGAGGCTTCACCTCGATCGTAAAAGCGATCATTAAATCATTTTAAAAAGAAATGAAACCATGTGTTTGAATGTAGTGGTTGTATTAGTTAGCTCTATCATGCATTCCTCCCTCTAGGGAGTCTGCAGACTGAGCAGTCGGAGCAACGCTAGATCGGATGAAATACAGGTAATCAGGTGAGTCGGGGCAGACACACGGAGGGTGTGGTTGCAATAATTGGCGCTTCCAAGTGGGGCATAGCTTGAGATTCCTTAATTATAATCACTCGAACATCGTAGTCCATAGTTACAAATTGCCAAAACCAGCCGCAAATTCTACACGCATTAACAATTGTGGCAGTAATGACAACTTCAGAGGCGATAATGTAGAAGAACATATGCATTTACACGACTAAACCGCATGATATAAATGAGATGTTAAAAATTCAAACCTAAAATTGGGAGGCGAGTACACGAAATATAGATGTCTGCAACTCGGCCAAAATTCAATGATTTTTGACCGTTAGTTTATCAACATTATCCATTATCATTCATTTTTCGGCCTTGATATATAAATAACTATTGTTTAAGTCGTTGTAAACGTTAAGTTGTGGAACGTATTAATATGAAATCCTAATTCTTTACTCTTATATCTAATGAATTACTTTATTGCGTCCTCATCATAAATGATCGATATTTAAAATTATTTGTTTATAAAATGTGAATTGTTAATGGTGAATTAAACAGGTTGTTTTTACAAGTGTTATAAATAGTATAATTTTTCTTAAGTTTCGTTAACAAAAGAACTTTACTGTCTTTAGAATTTGTATGTTAAATCAAATCAAGTTCTTTACTTTGAATTGAGACCTACTCTCATTTTCGTATATTTCAGCTACAACGTATTAATACTACGAAGGAAAATGAGATTTCTGTTTTCGCAGAAGGTAGTTAGTCACGCGAATATGCAAATCAAGAGCGCACTCTTGTTGAGAACATATGAATATTCCGTCGCGTTAACGTGCTGGAAAACCAACCATGAACAGAAAGGTTGAGGGGCGGTGGAATCAGAGGTCACTGCGGCGAGTCGAGATGTTCAGAGACTTCCAGAGGTCTTTTTGACGAACAATGAATGACACTGGAAGATGAGGCATTCTTGGACAGGAGAGACCTGGAAGAGGAGGATGAAGAAGAAGAAGAAGAAGAAGAAGAAGAAGAAGAAGAGGGTGAAAAAGAAGAAGGTGAAAAAGAAGAAGAAGAAAAGAGGTGCAGTTTGTAGAGGAATAGGAAAAAGGAGTATGAGCGATAGTATGGCCAGGGGGCAGAGATCGGGACAGATAGCAAGACTGAGAAACAAAGGCATATGTGGGATCTGGAGACAAGTGGGAACAGGATGCAGAGAAACAGACAGTAGGCAGAAGTAGGGTACTGGAAGCAGAAAAAGGAACAGAAGGGAGAAAAATCATCAGGAGGTAGACAGCAATGAAATATGTTCAACACACCTATCCATATACACATACATACACATATCTATATACACATATATACACACATATCTATAAACACACATATACCTATATACACGTATACCTATATTCAAATATATATACACATACATATATACAATTTCCAAACATCGCCCCTAATTTTTTCTTTATTTTTTTCTCGCATTGGGCAATTATTAACCGTGCTTGATTATCGTTGAAATCCTCGAATATTGCAAAAGTTACACGTATTCAAGAAAAAATGTACTGTTGAAGAACATCTAGTTTCTCCATGTTGTTTTATTTGAATTTATGGTGAGTGAAAATATTTCGCCGGGCTTGCTGGCTACAAATTGGGAAACAGAACTACTGATCTACTCAGAACTCATGGGTGACTCCTAAAAGAGTCAGCCCCCTCTGATGAAGAAATGTCTGAAAAATTGACAAGGTTTTAACTGACGGTTCTGTGCAGCTAAGCGTTTAGTTATAAACAGATGTATTTATGCACAATGATGACGTACAAAAATATTTTTCGAAGAAAAGAGAGGAAGAGAGGTAGTGACACGTACCGATAATGTGGAAGTATGAGCAAATGATGAGTGGTAAGGCTATTGGATCGATTGATTTATTGATTGGTGGGACCGCTAAGGTAATTAGTCCCGCAAGCATAGTGAATGTTTTCTTGTGTGGTGGTGACAGTGATATTTCCTGATGGATGGCTAGATTCTACACCCATGGCTAGATTCCTCACCCATGTATCACCACCAACGGGGCACCGCCCCAGCCCTGACTGTCTCTCAGCATGTGTGGTAGTGTTGGGTATGAAAGTATGTGTGTGTGTGTGTGTTTATGTGTAAGTAAGGGGCGATAGGACAAAGAAGAGAAAGGAAAGATCGGATGCGGCTCATAACCCATTTGTTAGGGTACTGCTCTGTCATTCTCCTGGAGATGATCGGAGAAACCACTGAAAACTAGCGATTAGAGCAGCCGGCCGCTAGAATTCTTCTCCAGACAGCGTCTGAATTTGACCTAGCTGTCAATGTTTTGTCGAAAATACTGCCACCGACGGGATTCGAACCCTAGGACCTCCCAAACAGAGACACTACAATGACCAACTGCCACGTTAGCCGGTATTGGAAATACCTGTTGCGAAGGTGGCATGGAAAAGGTGGTGTTGAGAAAGCGGAGGTGGGTGTGGTGAAGGGGGTAATGACGTAGCTTGTGTTGTGGGTGGATGTGGCGGCGTGCTTGTCCACGCGATTGGAAGGACGCAGAAGTGGAGAGTGAAGAAAGAGAAACCGGAGGCAACGGCGGAGTGAGTTCTAATGAACAGAAGTGCTGTGGTGATACAACCCTCCCATTCATAGGTTCCCTGTCCTGTGAATAATGATTTCCGAGAAAACTGATGTAACAGATGAACATTAATGCATTGGCCTTTTGATGCTATTGACATATATTGTCGCCGACGAGGACTGGTAAGCATTAGAAATATCTTCGACGCACTTCATTACTTCTTTACCGGCGTCGAAAAAGTTGAGAATTAAAATTTGGATCTCTCTGAGTTCAGATCACATTTTCATTTATAAGCATTAGTAAAAATCTTAACATATGACAGATTATGGATGCAGTTGAAAATAAATTTACCTGAAAATTGGAAAACAAAACTATATAAAACGTACGTAACATTTGTTTGTTATCAACCTAAGCTTTGATGAATATAATACATGAATGTATTTGAATGATCCAAATAATGTTAGTAATCTAATATATTTTTTCTGTCCAAAAAGTTCGGAGGGGATGGCGTCCGAAGTGGGAATTCTCACGAAAGAATAAAATACTCTCCATTTCCTTGAATTGTTTTATCTTCTACTAAGATATATCCAGGTAGGTTTAAGTGAAAGCGGTTAGGTTTAAATGAAATATCAAGGTATTGCGATTACATTCAAATATAACACGTGCTTTTAGGAGAGTGCTGCAAAGGCGTAAAATGTGGTCTTCTTAGAGATAGTAGCAGGTAAAATGTATTAACAGTGGAATAAAATTCTCATGTGAGGAATCAAATATTTGGATTTACTAAAGAATAAAACCGTTCATGCAGTTTAGCTCATTGCTGCTCGCTTTTCATGACGCAATCCCGGGTTCGATTTCCAAGATTTTAACATGCATTTTTCTTGCAATGTCGTAGTATATGTTGCTGTGTGGCGATGATAAAACTCACTTCTCAGGTTGAGAAGACGAGCATACGGCGTCGGGAAGTCTTCGTTCTAAGCACACGCACTTCTTTAACCCATGGCCGCGAGGCCGGGTCGCTGCTGGTACGAGTAGGCCTTTGCCCGTTCGCGGGCTGTTACGCCAAATACAGACAGATAAAGAATAGAACCGTGTAAAAACCAAGAAACGAAGTAAATGATTTACAATGCTATAATGGATAAATCAATTTGAATATAACACATTTATGTAATATGCAACGTATATATGACAATATATACTTGAATATAAATAATACGGAGATCAATTTCATTAGGAAAAAAAACAACAGATGAACTCTTCCTTAATAATTAAAAAAAAGTGTGGTGTGATGAAAATTGCAATTCCAGAAATTCTTTGATTGCCATCCATTCTCATCGAAGAGCTCTACTCTAATTTGAAATATCTTTTTCACTGGATTTTACCCTGCCGACAGCCGATTACCCTTTACGATCCTTTTATGAATCGCAGAATCTACACTAGGCACCAACACACACGCGGACACCTCTGATCCGGGGTCAGCAAAATGCGAGGTTCTCCGCGAGCACACATACATGAGACAAGGGACGAACATCAATACCGAAGGAGACCTTCGGACCGATGCGCTGAGTCGGTAGACGCTCTTATCCACCTCAGCCATTCAGGTGGGCCAAATGACTATCATAATGGCTAATAACATGTATGGTCTTGCCACGTCTTCCTCTCCGTACGCCGAGAACCGCAACAAAGCTCGTCGACAGCTTGACACGACTTCATGATGCAAATTAACGGATTTCGTACAACTGTCAGAATTAGGAGAGAAATATTGGAATACGCGAAACATAATAAATAAATTTGTGAATAGTCTGTTCCTCAGCCAGCTCTGACGAGGCTGCTAGGAAGTGTTTTCCACACTTCTGGAACAAACAGATGTATGAGAGAAGACTACATGACAACTGAGCTCAGAAGGCCCTCGACTGAACACCTAGGGGGAGGATCGTGATCTATTGCCCATCAAACATGACTGGAAGTACTTGGATCGAAAATTGATTTCTCTAAGAGTTTACAGTTACACCAGTCCGAAAACCTTGGCAGTCTGGCTGTCATACCTTTGACTACCTGTATATTACTGTCCTTCTCCCCCGTTATTATTACATCCTGAATCCACGATATATTTTGACAGGACACTGGATTTTATATTAGATTTATGGGAAAGAAATCCATTTTCAAAAAAGCTATTTTCACTTGGTTGTAATAAAACTATAATACGGAAGAAAATAAAAGAGTAATTACAGTAATTCATTAGACATGATCTGGGATACTTTTGCACTTACAAATACACTATACAGTCTATTCGTACTGTCTATAATGATATCAACAGAAAGCGATCTAGCCAAGAACGTTGGATAAATCCATAGCAGTTCTTACAATGGATGCTCTAGCAGAGATCACTTTCGCAACAGCACGAGTAAAATGTCAGATGCCGCACGATCGAAAATCGAGATTTCTTTCACACACGATCCTTACATGTTACACCACTTCCATCTTGCTTTTGTTAAAGTGATGATTACGTGTTCTTAGAAATATACGGCCACTCTACAGCGAATTTTATTGTTTTGTAAAGAACAAAGAATTCAGATACCAATTAATTTTTTTTAAAAAAAATCGGTATTTCCGTTTATGTAGGAGTAATTAATAAACTCAAAGCAGAAGGATGAAACAGTTCTAAACTAGATGAGGCTATAGCATGAAACATATTTTAACGATCGTACAGAAAGTATTCTGTAAAGGTATGAACGACGTGTGTCATTGTGTTGGCGGAGAGAAAAATGGGGAAAAGGGAAGGGAGATTCTGTGATTGAAATTTCAGCAAGAGGCCAAGAGGCTCAACCAAACTCTGAAAGGAGCGTTCTTTAATTGAACTGTGAATTCGCTGATGGCCGCTGTTATATTCACCGTTCTGACAATCGGAGTGCCGTGACCTGGTCACGGATGGTGTTTGCAGTCTGAAGAAAGCTGCGCGACAACTAGGAAGGTATGTATCACGCAAATCATGCGTAAATAAAGGGGCTGGGTTGCTGGCTTGAGACTCGACACTCACAGCTGCTCCTTCGCGAGTGCTGAGGCACTATCGAAAACAGAACCTTAAAAACCGTACCAGTAATTCAAGAACTATAATCATATCCCATACAGAACTATATACTGTGGAATTGTGTTTTAATTTTATGTTACATTATTTCATAACTCCATTGAGAACGCTGCAGCGCGGAGAGGTCCAGTAAAACTGCAAGGACATACTCCAAGAACCTCCCTATTCTTTCTGACCAGGACGTCCAAGGTTCGAATCCCGACGGAGGAAGGATTTTCGACAATTGCTTGTTAGCCAGAAGGTCGAATTCAGCTTGTAGGCCTGGAGGAGAGTTCTAGGGTTTGGTTGCTCTGATAGGCAGTATTTCGTGGTTTCCCCCTGATCATCAACAGGCGAATGTTGGAGCAGTACTCTAACAAACGGGCTACGAACCGCGCGCGATCTTTGTTACCTCTTCCTTGTTCTATCTTCGCTCTTTACTTACACACACGTACACTAACCTACACAACACCACCACACATGCAGGAAGACAGGTCGGGAGCTTGTCCCGGCTTGGGCCGTGCCCCGCTGGAGGGAGATTCCGCTAGCCGCCTGTAGGTCGGCGCCGGATCTCACCATCCAGCGGGGACAGACAGACGCCTTATCATGTACTACACTTACGGCAATAACCTTAGCCATTTCCGCGCCAGAAATCACTAGCAATCATTCAATTCATATTTTTATGGTTAAACCGCATACCCCGTAATACAGTTTGCGCCGGGAAATTGTGTCTGATTTTCCAAAACAACGGTGCGCTCTAGACAGCCCAGCGCCCACGTGTTATTCCTCGCTCCGAAGGCTCCACGCACAGCGCGGCCCCGGTCCCTGTCGTCCTGCGGCGGGCGCCGGGGGGCGGGATGCCAGCGCGGGTTGGCTCGTCGGCCGCCAGGCGGCGCGGGGGGCGGCGGCGCCCCACCTGGGCGGCGACCTGCCCGGCCGCCCGCCGCCCGCGCCGGGGCCAGTGCCGCCAGAGACGACGCGCCGAGCGCAGCCAGCCAGTGTCGCCCGCCAGTGCTCCCCCGAGCCCCTCGCGAGTGTGCCCGCCCAGTGCCTACCTTCCGCGTTGCCGTCTCGGTCGCAGGGCGTTCACGCACCCGATCGCGCCCCGCGCCCACGCGCCGCGCGATGATCCAGAGGCTGCTGCTGTTCTTGGCGGCGGCGGTGGCGATCGCCCTCGCCCAGGGCGACGCCTCCACCCCCGCCACCTCCCCCGGCCCCGCCTCCACGCCCTTCGCGCCCACCGCAGGTGAGTACTCGGATGGCTCTCCGTGCTCCGGCGCTTGGCGGCACCCTGGGACACACCAGCTGGAAATTCTAATTTAAAATTGCATTATTTGGTTGTTTTCTTTAAAAATGTTACTTATTAATTTCAACGGTAATTGCACAAGTTTGAAAATAAATGTAGGTGTTTAAAATTATTTGAAGTTAACAGGGGGAAAGGTTCAACATCCGTAACTGAAAGAAATTTCCATTATAAATTTAATGCTATTAAATTACCAATTTTCAGTTTGTGCCGCTAAATGTCACTCCGCCACTGACACCGCAGACTCCACTCTTTTGCTTTTACACAGCACTTCTTTTCCACAATTTTTTAAACGTACTTCAACTCGCACTTTTTCAACTGACAGTTACCCTCGCATATGCCGAAACCACCTGACAAGTGTGCGTCGCCTTTTATATCGGAGATTTCGATAATAACCCTCCTGATGGCGATGAACAAGAGACAAACTTCATACTGAATCGCTCTTTGAATATGGAAGAAACTCTTTGTTGTGATTTGTATATGATTTTGTAATCAAGTGATGTTACGTTTTTTTCTTCCAAAGAGGAAGATCTATGAGTGAAATTGAACAGAGAGTGATGCTTCTGGAAGTGATCATACATGCCAGGATGCTGACAAATGTGTAACTGACTGCATCGTGTTGCTGGCTCGATCCATCATCGAAGTCTCCGTGGAAGATAGTGTGCTTGTGGTGTCCGATTTAACAGACATTTTCTCATTAGCGTGGTGTTTGCACATTTGTTGCACACTGATTTAGAATACTGAAAAGTGTGAATATTTAATTAGTTAGTTTGATTGACAACTTGGAGATGACGTATGGTGACAATTCACAAATATGAATTAAATCTATTTTAATCTGGTGTAACAAAATAAGAACGTCCCAACTAAAGTAAAAAATCTTGAATTATTATTACAATAATAATAATATCAATAATAATAACAAAAATAATGAGTGTAGTACTAAAAAATATATCGTTTTGGAGAAAATTCTCGTATATAACAGAAAAATGCACAAAACAATTTTTCGTCTGTTTTTTAGAATGAATTCGTTAATATTTGGTATGTTAACACTGAAGCAAACATTTCGCAACCACGAGAAATCATTACACAAAAAACAAATTTATTTTTGTAATAACAAACCTAGCTATTTTCTCTTTAAAATAATTTGCATATATTGAACCATACAAGCTGATTATTATGCATTTGTCTGCTCGTCGCCTCTTCAGGCATTATTCCTTGAGACTCCTACACAAATGCAACGAAAGCACGAGATGACGCATAGTTCGACCACATCCTGGAGAAAATACGATTGCAGTTGTTTACCGCTTACCGTTTAACTATCACACGCTACCCTTTGCTTAGCTCATTTTCACGCCCGTAGTGGGTACTATTGCACAATTAGAGCGGGACTATTCCGTTACGCACCGTTATAGGGTGTAGCCATCGCGCGTTTTATCTGCAAGAAGTTCTTCTTGAGACTGCCATCTGACTGTCAGTATCGCAGCTTAAGTGCGACAGTCACTAGCTAAATTCGAGTTTGTAGTAAGGAATGTCAGAAGTAATGTTATCCTTTTCTTTGGTTTAATGCTTTCACTTCTAACGCCAAACTCACTTTCACCGCTCTCGATAATTCGGAAGAAATGGAACAATAATCCGAAGACTCCGTTTTTCCTTCATGGTAAGACTCGAGTCTTTCAACACTCTAAATTTGCATTTCGTAAGCAGTAAAAAACAGAATAGAATCTAAATATAATGTGTATATAGAAATCATTTGACGAATTTTAAGGGACAAATTAGAGATTAACAATCGGCGATTTAGAATTAGACCCTTATAAATAGAATCGCAAATTGAAATATTTTAATAAGTTGGAGTAGATTATTTGTTCAACAAAGAACTACTAACCTTAATTAACATGGGCACCTGAAAATGAAATACTTTCTTAACTTTTAATTACTCAGGTGTTTAGGAAAAGATAAAAGTGAAAGGAACTCTTTGAGTATTGAAACAATATTTCTATATTTACAAACACTAAAATAATGTGGTCCCTATTTATTTTGTTTGATCCCTTGCGTATCTCTATAATATTCGAAAGTATTTACAAACTGAATTATTTCGCATATATTGAACTCCAAAATTTCAGAAATTTGTATTATATCGTACATCCTTCACTAGTTTTAGAAGGCGTCAAGTCGAAACCACCCTAAATAGAGTTATTCGAAATATAAACACTTGCGCATGTTAGTTCAACGATTTACAATAAGTGCGATATCTTCTTTTATTGGATGCTATTCTATCGCCATGCACGTATCATTATCTAAGAAAAATATTTATGCTTTAATAATGACAATCACCATTCCACTTTCAAAATGTGATATTTTAATTATGTTATTTTAAATTTTGGTGCTTAGCAATATTGTAAATTAACAATTAAAACAAATTAAAAGTAATTGGATGAAATTGATATTTTGCATATGCAGATATCTTTTCCAACTCATTAGAACTGCTGCAAACAGCTATTTGAACAAAGCTTTATTACGTCGGTTCAATGAACTAAGAAATTTCATTAAAATACAATACAGAACATGTAAATATAAAACAAACTTTTACAGAATAAACGTGTATTAATTCATATTTCATGGTCCTTAGAACAATTGATATTCAATTAGCTCAATTATTTATTCAATAAGAGTTTTTATAAGACAAAAATGATCACTTAGAAAAATATACTTCCCTAATTCACTTATTCTAAATATATTTAACTCTGCGGGCCCCAAAATTCAAAATTAAGATGTGTGTATTGCGCGTACCCCAGAACACCAACTCAATGAAACCTACTTAAAACTATTACGACGCGATCATAACGGCGAGTATGTACACTTTTTTATAATATTTTTTTTCGCGAAAGCTTTTATCATTAAGACTCAACATGAAGGCTTCGGCAACCCGAACGAGCCCGGTTTCAACTGAGTGTGCCGAGCCCTGCGCATCCTCCGCGCCGCCACCTCGCCCTGACGCGCCCCCGCGCCACATCCTGGCGTCCCCATTGCGCATCCGAAGCAACGCCGCGGCCTCCGCGTGAGGCGTGGGGGGGAAGCGGGAGGGGGGAGGAAGCGGGCCGCCAGGATCTCGCGAGGATCCGGGCTGGCTGGCGCTGGCACTTGGGAGCTGTGGCTGGCGCCGCCACCGCCGCCACGGCCGCTTTCTCGACGCGTTCTGCCCAGCCCCGCCCTCTCCGCTCCGCGCCACACCGCGCCGCGCCGTGCTGCACCCGGTCTCCGTGGCCCACATTCGCCGGCCCGCCCGCCGGCCGGCCGGCGAGAGGCGGCCCACCTCACCACCCGCCCGCGTCCCTCTACCTCCCGCCACTGCTGCTTGGTCGCCGGTCCCCTAGCCACCCACGGGCAAGCCTCGCTTCATGAGCCTGCCTCACTGCCACTGCTGCTTGTTCTTCTGGTCGCCGGTCTCCTAATCAGTCACGGGCAAGCCTCGCTTCACCCCCACTGCTGCTACTGCTTGTCCTTCTAGTCGCCGGTCCCCTAGCCACCCACGGGAAAGCCGCGCTTCATGAGCCTGCCTCTGCCACTGCAGCTTGTTGTTCTAGTCGTCGGTCTCCTAATAGCCACGGGCAAGTTTCGCTTCACGAGTCTGCCTCGTCCCCACTGCTGCTACTGCTTGACCTCCTGGTCGCCGGTCCCCTAGCCAACCACGGGCAAGCCTCGCTTCATGAGAATGCCTCGCCGCCACTGCTGCTTGCCTCCTAGTCGCTAGTCCCCTGCCGAGGCCACCTAGCCTCGCTTCATGATCCTACCTCGCCATCGCTGCTACTTGCTTCATTGTTCGCACAATGAGGAACAATAAGGCAGCGACAGATTTGCAGCTAGCGAAGGGCAGACTCGCGACCGGTGACTGAAGGTGAATGAGCCACTTGCCGGTTCGAACCTCGATTCGTCTGTTTGTAACATGTCGCAACTGCTACCTGATCTATTGTAACTAATACAGTAGCGAGTGATTTACAACCGGGCCGAGCTACGCTTGAGAACGGGGCTACTTGTATATAGGCACCTTTGTGGCTTATTGTGACGATATTAGTACTTGCTTCTATTTGACTGGTAGCTAGGAAACTAGTGTCTTGGGTAGGACCCACTACCATCTACTCTGACGAAATGCATGCAATTAATGCGGTAGTATTAATTAGCGTGCTAGTGACTTAAGCCATGTTTCATTTTACTAGCAGATATTTGATAGGGAGACCACTTGATGGACCCACACACAGTTGCTCAGACAATCTTGGTAATTTTGCAAATTCTAGCACTAAATAATTAGCCCCGTGATAACTGTCAAATACCCGCTTATAAGTCTTGCTTACACAATCTACTAGACTTAACGGTTAGTAAAGTAGTATCGTGTGCACTGGCAATTATATTGCGCATTCTTTAGCTCATGGATTTTCGCAAATATCTGATGACTGAAAATACGAAATGTGTTAAGCTCCAAAGATATTAAGCTCTGTTTATTAAAGAAATGTGATTTATGTACACATCTTGAGGCATTCTTATACGAGTAACAATGCCATTATCACATACTTGGTCTTAGAAGTATAAGATTGAAATTTAATTGTCAGGTTTGTAATAACAATTGTCCTTCCCAATGAATTTAACATCGCTTTTTTGTCTTAGCCTCTTCCTGTTATCGTATGCTTCCGTTTCTCATCTGTGAGGCTTCTAGAACGCTTGAACACAAGAAATAAGAGCTACAAATATGTTGCAGACTATTATTAAACTACTGTAAATATCTCATTACTAAAAAAATCTATTTCGAATATGACAAAAACAACACTACATATTTATTACTAAAATGCCATTTCGCCCGAAAGAAATTAGGTAAATAAATTAACTTAAAGTAATACGCATGTCTAATACTCACGAATTTCTTATATAATTAAATATGAACTGCAAAACAGTTATAAATATAATAGTATTATATTTTAAAACGTCTTAATAACAATATTAACAAACAATTCAAGCAATAGTAAATGTAATCCATTATACGAACACTGTAATTTTTAATGCTGGGAGACAAATTACTTAACATAATCATACACTATGGATTTATAGCCTCCATAAAGTTGCCCGACTGATCGACAAGATTATTTCGCACGTCATTCCCGAATTCGGCGTATATTTCACGTTCTATTCCGGGCGTAATTGGCCCGCACTAACGTGTTCCCGTGTCCGCCGGCCCGCCCACGGCCCGATCGCCTCACGGCCAGCCGGCCGGGTGCTCCGTGGCGCCTCTGCTGCCCCTCCCGACCACCTCCCAGCAGGAAAAAAGAAGGCTGTGGGCGCGAAGACTCGGCGGGCGGCCGTGGGCCGCGTTGGGGCCGTGGGCGGGCGGGGAAGAAATTTACGATATTAGTCAGCGCGAAGCGAGTAGACCCCTCTGCGGGCGGTGGGGCGATGAGGCGGCCTAGGTGTGTGTACTCTGACTCAGCGGCGCCTGGCGGGCGGGCGGGAAGCGAGGACAAAAGGGGTGGTCAGGGTGCGAAGCATTAGCCCTCCTCCTTTATATCCTCTTCTTCTGGCTTCTTCTCATATTCTCCTCCTTCTCCATCTTCTGCGACACCTTCCTGTTGAGTCGTGTGCCTTCCCTCCGCCCTTCTCCGCCTCCTTCTTCTCCTCCCTCTTCTTCCTTCTCCTCCTCCCTCTTCTTCCTTCTCCTCCTCCCTCTTCTTCCTTCTCCTCCTCTCTCTTCTTCCTTCTCCTCCCTCTTCTTCCTTCTTCTCTTCCTTTCCCTGTTTCCTCTACGTCTTCTGATGCCACATCCGTGACTCTAGAAGATTCAGAATTTCTATGTGGCAACGATGAAATGAAGAACATCCAGACTACAATTGCAACTTGAATAATTCGCATTACCTTTCGCAGAATTCCAACCCACACCTCTAGCAAAGGAAAGTCACTGCAGATTTGCAGAGTTGGGCGGGGAGAGTTGGTTCAGGTGCCTTGAAGATAAGTTGAATAAGGCAAGAAAGCATTCTTTCTCAAGGATCAGCGGTCTCTAAGTAAGCCGGCCTCCCCCGCATTATTTGCTTTCTCCGTTCTCTATTGGAACTTTGCACAAACCTATTTCGGTAATATTCTCTCGAAATGACTAAGATAGATTGACAGTTTCACAATGTGCTTGTCGTATGGAAGACAAAAACAAAAACACATACATATTCTTTATTATTAAATATTGTTATTAGCATATTCTATATTAACCCGTTAATGTCAATGACTTCATTATGTATATCTATACACAAGAGAAAAAACACTCTTTAAATTACGGAAAAATTAACCTCTCGTAATCGAAACTGGTTCTCCATGGAAATTTAGAGCGTGAAATCTCGTAATCGAAAGCCAAGCTCGGTTAAAAGGTTACATGTTCGCGGTCTATTTTGCGACACACCGATTTCACTCCAATTTTCTTAAAGAAATTCTATCCACTATGCGAAAAATGTGATTGGAGGATGAAACGTATTGCCGTTAGATAGTCTTGGATATCACATACATTTATATTATGGTGCAGTATGCAGTTGTCATCGGAGGAGTCAGTGACCCATTCCGCCCTTAATGTCCTCTTCGCCCTCGTCCTACGTCCGTCGAGCCCCCCCCCCCCCCCCCCTACCGCAAGGTCTCACGGCCGTAAGACCTAGGCTTCGGCGCAGAACACAAGGGACGCTCACCGCAGTAACTCTCGCGTGTACGAGTGAGAGTTGCACGTGGTCAGGAATTTTCGATTGGCTGCTGGCGGTGCTTTCAAGTTATTCACAACCTCAATGCTGGCACCATTTGCGAACACGCACCGCAGTAGGAATGTGCCGGTACGGGACTGCACAGCAGAGGCATTTATATAGTTTGATTTATTTTTCGTAACTTGTCCAAAGCAATGTAAAATATTTCTCATGTTCAGAGAATTTGTTAACGACCATTATAGTGAAGGTGTGCGACTTGTTTCTAGCGAGTACATACTTATATAAACATACTTCCAGTTTGCACAATCAACATCTTACTGAATTATGTTCTTACAATAGATTGCACGTAACATTACAAGAATTGCTTCTTAATATTGCAAGCCTACAAATAAAAAATGTGTGCATTGTTACACAGTTCAGCTCTTAGTTATTAATGAATATCTCATATGAATTTGTCTTGGTATTGGGTTGCTTCGAATTTCTGAAATGAACATTTTAATTCTTTGTGACTAAAACACTCCTGAAATAAACACACATAAGACAATTAAATGGATTCTAAATATAATTCTCTCCAGCTGATGCTCTCCAGCTGTTTATAGTTATAGTTAGCCAGAAATTACGCAATTCAATGGTTTTTCAGGAAACTGGAAAACTTACCTGAACAATGCAAACGTTTTTTGCCAGGTACGGATTTAGAAAGTACTGCGCGGGAAGATTAGTGAAAGCAATTAAATCAAATAAGAAGTTCTTTAAGTTGAAAAGTAAATGTTTTACGGATTATTTTAAAGTAAAAGAGTGCACAAAAAAGTTATACAAATAAAACATCTTACGTAAGAACATATTTAATACGAATAGATCTGTGTATTACGTGACGAAAAAGTCCGCCTAAGTATATTTTTTCAATTTTTTTGTCAGGTAAAAGCTGTGTATAAAAAACTAAATGTAATGTTAATATATGTAAAATTCATAATGTGATACGACCAATGTGTGTTAAGTCTATGAATAAATTAAGTAAAATTGAAAAAAAAAATTGCTTTGAGGTTAGCATTCCCCACTGTCACCAACTCTCGTCCCGGCAGAGGCTGCAACTCATCGTGGGGAGTCGCTACACTTTCGTGTGCGGCGAAATCGTGCGTCTCGCGGGGAACAAGCCCAGTCACGACTCGGGATTTCACGATCCTAAATTCTAAACTGTTCGCAAAAGCTTACAACAAGCTACAATCCTCTCATATCTGTTAATGCAATAAAATCAGGTTACACGTCCTTACGTTCATGAAACGTAAAAAAATAAGATGAAGTATGTGAATGTGAATTGGTTTAAAGTAGTGGTAAATTTGTAATCCGTAAACCTAGAAGAGGATAAAGAAACTGAAAGCTTTAGTATTCGAAAGGGATTGTTAAGATTGCAGGAATGGAGTTCTCCGATCTTTGTAATGATTAGAAAAAAAATCAAGAATTCGAATATGACATTTTCCTTTCTGTAACTTCTTCATGGGGCACTGGGCATAGGGCAAGAATGCACTAAACTACTATCATCACCAGCCAAGGGCGAATCCACAAAGTGTGATGAGGGGGGGGAGTGAAATTTCAGATCAAACAACCCCTCCTCACTAGCAATCTTTCCCAACCGATGATAAGGGGGAGGGGATTTGATCACTCATTGAGGGTAGTCTAGAAAGTAGATAAAAAACATGTTCTCTCGAAGGGAGAAGGTGGCGACCTCTGCAAGTCAGAAATGTGAGGGAGTGAAGGTGAATGAAACTTGAATCTTTTTGCCACATTTTTGTGATAATTATATAATTAACTTGAATATAAATGAATGTGAATGTTAATCCAAAATGTTGCAGGTAGGTATAACCGTTTGTAGAAACGATCCAGGGGATGCTACATTAGATTTCAAAATCTTGTGGGTCTCTACCTCTCATCCCCTGTGTCTGAGTATATATGCAGAGTGCTTTGTTTGTGTGTGGGTACGTGAATGCTACTTTGAAGTGACAGTGATGTTTTCTGATGATTCGACACGAATGAATACTTGAAAAAAGTTGTTAAAAGAGAGATAGGGTTAGAAAACTCAAACTTTCGCGAAGTTCCTTTTTGACCGCCCCCCAGGGAGATCGCGCGTCAACCGAGGAAAACTGCGCCGGACCACGGCGGGCGCTGGGCGGCGCGGCCCGCGAAAGTGCGTGGAGGCTCAGCGGCAACGCCGCGGCCGTCGCGTACACAAAGCCACGTTCTCCGAGCGCTGGCCGAGGCGGCGCGGCGCGGCGATGCGATGCGCACGTGGGGGCGACCTTGGGCGGAAACTCGAAAAGAAAAAAAGAAAAAGAAAAAAAAGCGAGAAGAGCCGGCCCCATGTGCGCGCTGGCCACGCACTAGCCCGAGAGGTAATTGACAAGATCGCTGCTTCAGCAGGGCTGCCAACGCAAGACGCGCATACCTTCAATTGCGGAAGGGTGCGGCAACGCAATCTAAGAGTCAACAATCGGCTGACTGATTATTTCGTGTTTCCTAGCGCGTCAACTGATATGGACATCAGTCTCGTGAGTGGAGAGTGCATGCTTTTATCACGGGGGCGGTGATCTTCCCCCGTAAGATCTGCACGTTGGCTTGCGGGGTGGGGGGTGGGGGGGGGCGCCAACTGGGCAACTCCCACCAGCGAAGTACCACCCCGATCGGATCAGGCTCTAAGCTCCCAACTGGTGTCACCGACATGAGCGGTAGTGTAGTGCATGTAAGTGTGTGTAAGTGCAAGTAAGAGGTGAGAATAGGACACGTGAGAGGAAGGAAATACCGCGCGCGGTCCGTGGTCTGTTTGTTAGAGTATTGCTCTGGCATTCGCCTGATGTTGATCAGCGAAAACAAGGACTGAATGGCTGAGCTGACTTGAAAGTCGACCTTCTTTAAGACAGTCTCATTAGTGTTCCTTTAAGTTTCATGCAAAAGAATCATTTTGTGGTAACGAAAGATTTCGTTAAAATTCCATCACATTACATATACTATAAGAGAAGAATATATAAATGCGTTTTATGATCTGAAAACTTACAAAAAATATTTCACTAAACGCTTCAGTGCAAGCAACCGGTGAAAACATTTTTTTAATTACTTATTTTTATTATTATTCTTTAAAAAAAGTCTTACAGCGCAAATGAAAGACAACAATGAAACAAATAACAATTGAAAAATCGCCAAAAATGTTATAGAATAGCATGTGGAGAAGCTTATATGTAGACTGTGGCTACCTCTACACCTAGAATTAACTACCAACTCCTGAAATTTCTTAAGAATACGCATGGCCTAAGTCCAATGTTTATACTCTTTACTTCTCTCAAGACGTGTACAACATAATTATGACGAGGAGAAAACGTGACTGAAATGTCTTACACACTTTCTCATCCTTGCCAACTCTTGTAAACGTGTGATTGGAGGGGGTATTACATGCGTGTAAAGGGACTCGCAGCCCACGCTCAGAAGGCACGCATTTCACGCAACGCGTTTTCCGGTGCCTCTCAAGGCAGAGCTAATAGTGGACGATCAAAATATATGCCACTGATGCCCATTCATAAACTCTTTAATGTTCTTGAGAACCACTTATGAAAAGGTATAATGCATGGATCTGACACAACCTTGCTTGTATTCCTGGGTTTCGTGTCCTTCGATCGGCCTTCTCATTTCCAAATTAAGTTCTGAAGGTTACCTCGTGAGAAAACTATGACAATAATTTTGCAGAATATTTTGTGTACTACACACACAACAGTTCCTTCGAACCACACAAAGGACAAATCGGTCATGAATCATCCTTTGCAAGTTAACGAATGAATTCGAAATTACTCACGATAAATTTTACTCTTTTCGCTAGAACGTACAGTCTTTGGCCTCGTAGCTGTAGAACAGTTGATGGCAATTGTACATCGACATGTAACGCGGTCATGAACGTCTGTGAAATGATATAAATGGCCAGTTACAAAAAGCAATGACTTTTTAGTTTGTTGAATGTCGCTTTATCACGTTCACTGTTCTTAGCAACTCCATCAAGGCTACCCATCGATCAGTGGTGGTTCTCCCGGGAACAACCATGTGCTCACCCTGTTCTACAGTATCTGTCGCGGTACGCCACTCCGTACCGAAGTGCATTTATTTTCCAAGATGAACGATTCCAAAAAATGATACACCAGTTGTTTGTCCAACAGTCCAATGTCCACAGTTACTATCTCTCTATTAACCGAGAGAGGTGCAAATACACATGTTTAGTTTTTCAAAAAAGCATACTATTTAAATAATAACCAATTTATCCACGTTTAAACGGGCCTTTCTTTTTTCTTTATTTTTCCACTCACGTGAAATGTTTGTTTATTGTATTAAACTTTAGATTCTAAAAATGTTTTTATGTCGTGGGTGTGACAACACTTCTATTAATACCGTTTGAATTTTTTTCATTTCAATTTTTGTGCATTTGGTTTATTTTCTCATTGTCGACTATAAGATGTTTATTGATATTGTTAAATGTTGTTTTTTAATAAAGTGTATGCTTGTATGCAATGTGCAGTAAATATTTATTGAAAAGTCATATATAATTAATTTTTTTTGTATTACTCATTATTCTGCAATTTCCATTTAGTCATTACCTCTCTAAGTCACACTAATTTTTATGGTTTGCTGGGACATGATATCCCCTTGGTTACGTATGTAACAAAAATCCGTTGGTTACAGGTGATTAAGCAATCATTTATGTCGTAAGAGTCGACAAGACTTCGGCCCTAAGTCCTTGGCAGCGGCCGAACGTCGGGCGCAGTGCCCTTGACCCGCGGGGTCCCTGCGACTTTGTGCCTCGGGGCGGGGGGGGGGGGGGGCACCTGACGCCGGGCACGTGGCCACGTGCAGGCACGCGCCACCGCGGGGGAGGCTCTACTCCAGGGAGGCCGCATTGTAGCTCGCTCCGAACAATGCCTCCGCGGAGACAGTGGGGGAAAGGACGAGCGTATCGTCCTCGCAGGCACGACCGGGGCGCTGCGATCGACTAAAAAATGTAGTTGAAAAAAAAATTGTTAAAGTCGTCCGGTCAAATATTAGATAATTCGTGGTGAGCAAAGAGAGTTTGCGGCATGTTTCGACGGGTTTGTCATTCACTTCTTTTATCCATCGTTCTTTTATAGATCATTCCTACCAACAACAGCAATAATAATAATAGCAATAGTAATAATAGCAATAATAGCAATAATAATAATAACAGCAATAATAATAGCCATAATAATAATAGCAATAATAATAATAATAACAACAACAAAAACAATGGGAACAATGTTTCTATTGCCTGTTCCTAATAGATCGCGATTCAGGAATATCTAATAAGTGCTTCCTTAACACCCTAGTCTCACCCTACTCAATACTTTGAAGTATAATACAAAAAGCAAAATAAGTTTTTTTGGCAGAAATTGCAGTAGACAACACCGTTGCATCGAGACTGAAACGATTTGGGCAATACTGTTGATGTTTTGACCATCGTTTTTCATTTATCATCAAGGCGAAATAAAGAGTATCCTGCTTTACCAGTTACCTGCTTTCCTCCCTGCTTAACCGTCTCACAGTGTTTCCGCTACACCTGTAGTATCACTAGCTGAAAATCGAGGGGCCCTGAGCTGGTCATGAGTGATCATCACACTTATTAGGAAAGCTGACCCAACAGAGTACGCATTTATGACGCAAATCATAGGTACATAAAGCCCCCTGCTTCGCACTGTTGCAAGTCATTGCTGCCCCTTCATGAATACCGAGGCTCTGTATGGGGTGCTAAAGGTCAAACTGTTAGGAACCGTGTCAGCTTTTCTCTTACAATTAACACTTGTCCCAAACAAATGTTATATTATTGAACGTGTCTGATATGTGAGGAAACAGCCACGTCCGTTTCTCAACATCGTGGAGAAGGCTGCAGCGCGTTGGAGCACCGATCAACTCGGCTCCCCGCGAGTGCACAGTTCGCGCCGCTCGCTTCCGCCCCTGAGGCAGAACCCACCGTATGCAAGAGCGCGCGCCGGCTCCCCTCTGCCGTTTCTTATGCCGCGCGACGCCCTCCCACGTGCCTAGAAGGACAACCATGCTCGAAAGGGAACACAGATTCGGTCTGGACAAGCGCCTGAATATTCTTCGGGAACGTGCTAGAATAAGAATTCTCTTCCGCTCACTTCATTCTCTTGTTTATCCCTTTACAGTACATTTGCTACATTTGTTCAGTCTACCCAAAACACAACTGTGACAAGCAAAACTAAAGATAATTTCTTGTCGCCTATCTATATTTATTATTCATCTTTGTTTTGTAATCACTACGCATTATGTGAAAATGTAAAAAAAAATAATCTTCTACTTTTATAAACTAGGCAAATGTTTCAAGTAAAGTAACAATCTTAAAAATTATCTACTAACGTTAACAATACGTATATGTTCAATGTATAGATATGCTATTTACACTTCTATTAGGCAGATCAATCTCTACAGAACAGAGATTGCAATGCATGGGAAAGCGATGAACCCTAGAGAAAATGTGTAAAATAGTTATCATTTTGTGCAAAACATAAAAAAGGCTCATCTAATTTACACATTTCCAAAGATCTTATGTCCTTTTGCATTCAGAAGTTATCAATTTATATTTTTGAAATGCAAAACGTATAAAAGCAGCTTACGCACTGGAACTGTTGGAGTTTCTTTTTCTCGACGTAGACCTTGCAGCTGCAGCAGTTGCTAACTCGCCCGGCGAGGTCCAAGAAGTGAAAATAAGGCCTGACGCGCGAACACGGAATGGACGAGTGACCGCGCGCTGACGTCACGAGGGGAGACGAGTCATTCTGCACGCGCCATGTTTGTTCGCCTGTCAATGGACTCGGCGGGCGCCAGCTCCCAGGCTCGTCTCCGCTCCGCTGCCTGGGAGCGGCCGTGGTCACGGCCGAGGGCTGACCCCCATTGAGAAGACATTGCGGACGGCAGGACAATGCATAGCAGCACTCGCAGATCGTAAAATGATTAATCTATCTGAATGTGATTATCCTAAGCGATTTTGAACACATGCTGCAGCAAAATTATTCTTGCCGCTTTTAGGATGATAATTATTTTGATTTACGATTAATTTCACCTCTTTAGAATAATGGTGATCGCTTAAATCTAGTTATGCACTCTTAACTATTCTTTTTCCAAGTATTCATACGTGTACTTCAAACGTTTATACATTGCAGATTGTTGATGTTGCACAAATACGATAATATGCCGGCCCAAAGGAAACAAGTCATTAAAAAAAGAAAGAACGTATTTCGTCATTTTTGCGGATGACATACCATGCAGGAAGGGAAAGTGTATAACAATCAAAATCTCTTTTAGGAAGACATGGCATAAGAAAGAAGGTTGCCAAATGGCCTTCCACGTCCGGCAACTTTACTATCCGCATCCGATGCATATTTGTATGAACATTGAGGTCAGAAAGTTGAGACTTTCGTGGAGACAGAATTTCAACCCCGATAGACATTCTAAGAGTAACTACCCTATCACTGACAAGAAAATAGCACTTTTTTATACTTGAACAATAAAACATTATGGATTTTCCTTATAGAGAAGAAAGATACAACTATTCTGCATCAGTCTTCCTCCACATCGTGCAGTTCTGGCACCCTTAGCTTTCCAAATTATCTGAGAAGAAAATATCTATTATTGAAGCCTAAACGTACACCAGTTGCAATTTGTGCAGCTCCTTCCCCTGACATCTGAAAATCAGACCCGATAAACTGGTAGCAATATTTACGAAGTTACTACTACTGGCTACTGGCTCCGCCGTCACCGCCAATATCTCCCCCACCAAGGTCAGTCATTCTTAGCACCATGAACACCAACCCTACCACAGACACCGTTGACACCAGTATCACTTCCTCCACCACCACCATCACTGTCCCTACAATCAATGCCATCTTGACATTAGTCTCATACCTATCTCTTCCTTCACCTCACACACCTCCATTACCACCACCATTGCTGCGGGGATCAGCACCACTTCACACCCTCCCAACCATGTCTTGCTTCGCGTCACACGTGCACTGTCGTGATGTGGCCTTCTACAGCCATCTCCGCCTCAACCATCCCCGCACTATCCCCGCTGCAACCCGCCTCTGCTGCCATAGTCATAGTCATCACTCCCGCGGTCGCTGCCACAGCCACGACCGCTGCCTTCAGTACGGCTGCTTCACTACTCGCCACCGTTGCAACCCTCCCAGCCATCATCTTCCAGACTACTTTTGACACTTTGACTACTTTTGACTACTTTTCGGGCAGAGGACATTAAACTTTTCAGAGGAGAACGACCCCCAGCCTCCCTGCGCCAGTTCGCCCCCTGCCTCCGCACCGCTATCCCTGCCTCGACCGTCGCCCCAAGCGCGCGCGCGCGCGTGGGCGAGCAGGGGCGTGGGCGTGCCTCCGCGCGCGAAATGGTCCGCGGGGGCGCGACCCCTATTGCGGTCCCGTTGCGCGAGTGCAGTTCGACCTGAGCAGAGCAACGCAGCTCAGCGCAGATGGAGGGGGGGAAGGGGGCGGGCTGAGTCCGACCTACGGCTGCGTCGCCGCATCCGCCCCCGCCCCCGCCCCCGCCCCCGCCACCGCCCGCGGACTCCTTCTCGCCAACGCCGTTCGCCTCCGATGCCCCCGCCCCTGCCCCCGGCCCACGAACGTCCGCCCTGTCCGCCCGCGGAGGTGAATGCGGCGAGAAACAATGCACGCAATTCCGTATGATGGCCACTTGAAATCGATCGGCAGCGGCCCCGGTTTGAACAACAGAACTTCTTGGGACTACTATTCAGTATATTCTTTTTTGTTTTTTCGGCACAGTTGAATGCTTGTGTCCATTATCCCCTCCAAGAACGTAGCATCCGGGACGTATCTGGTAGCCAAGATGTCAGTTGAGAAATCATATGGCCGCCGTATGTGACTGGCTTTACGCCAGCCAGTGTCGTTTCGTGCATATTCAATTGCAACATTACTACTTTTACACAGCTGCTGCACTCACCATGCACATCCTCGTATTACTTTCGCCAATTCTGCAGCACAAATTACCGAGTTCACTACCGTAACAGTATGCATTGCTTATGTTGCTCCATTGCGGTACTCATCTCCATTCCCTCATCCATTGCCATTTTGGGCACCATCACTTCCTCCACCGCTTTCACTCTCGTCTCCACCCTATTTTCGAATCTGCTTCCACCACTTCGAATTCCCCTCACCCTTCGCCTCCATTCACATTTCTTTGCACATCACCATCATCACCAACACCACTACCCCCAACTTATTTCTACCATCACCATCACCACCACCACCACCACCACCACCATTGCTTTCGTTACTTCCATACCCTCCACTTCCTTTAAAAACATCACCACCTTCCCATCTGCCTCCTCATTTGTGTCCTCCTTTTCTTCCACCACAACCACCACCTCCATTTCAGTTTCCATCTTCACCACCACCACCACCTTCGAAACTTCCATTTCCACTATCTCCTTCGTAAACACCGTCACCTCCGTCTTCCTCCCCTACAACCATCTCCGTCTCCTCCTTCTCCCCTATCACTATATCCAATACCCCCTACATGCTCGCTTCTATCTTCCTCACAACCTCCTCCATCGTGTTTGGAACTTCCATCTCCACCCTCGCCCCCATCTACATGTCCGACCGCGTCCGCGTCGCAAGCTGCCAGGCGCCGCCGTGGGACGTTCCAGTGAGCGCGCACCGAGGCCGCCGCCGAGGGCCGCGGGTTCGTTCACCGCCACGCGACGGCATGTAAACACAGCCCCGCGCACCGGGCAGCGCCGCGCGCCCCGACCACGCGGCGGCCTCTGCTCCGAGCGCGCTCGCGCCTCGCAACCGGAGCTTCGAAGGGGCGCCAAGAGGACATCGACACAGCGGACCGGGACAGTAGGTCAATAGAAGATTCTTTGTTGTTCCAGTGACAAAGTTTGTTCAGGCTCGTGCTGTTGGATGGATGGGGGAACGATGCCGAACGATGGAGCAAACTTGTGTTACCCCTGTTTGATAAAACTGAATAGAGAATTTCAAGACGTGCGTTTATGCACTAACACAGTGATCAGCCCTCAAGCAGACCAAATAAAAAGAAACTTTGTACTGTAGTAACAAAGAATATTTTATTGACCTACCCTCACAATCTACTGTTTCATTAATCTAAGGATTAAAGATATGACGGCAATTCGACATTAGCAAGTTAAAATAATTGTTTGCACGGATAGTTTTAAATTTTTTCCCTAGACGCTCAGTTGTTTTCGGTGTTATTAATCAATTGTAGCAGAAAAATTAACATAATGAATGACACTCTCTAGCGCCTGATAGATTACAATGGTAATTTCTCTATTAATGGAAAAATATGAATATGCAGTTTCCTTCTGTGGTTCTTTGCCACGCTCTACACAAAATATGAGCGTTTTTCATCTAAAGTTCGTAGTTTAGCCAGAAAGTAAAAAATTACAGTTTTCTGTACAGTCCTGTGACTCAATGAGTCGACTGACACCATTTCAAGAAAATAAGTTTTACTTTAAAAAATAATTCTTTCATTCTCAATGCGAATAACTAACACACGAAATAAAATATTGGCTATCCAGACTTAAGAAACTGTACTTACTTCAGACGGCTAGTAAGAAATGATATACGGAATGCTTCGGATATGAAGTAGGTAAAATACAACCTGATACCATTCATTTTTATGTGATTTTCGAACACTCCAGAACAGGTCACGCAGCAGGGCAGGATATACAGATACTATCCGACTCTCCCCCCATTAATTGTAGCATGATCGAGTGTTAAACCTTCTCGGCAGTGGTGAATCCAGGAGGGGCAATGGGGGCTATGCCCCCCTCCCCCAAGGCATAGAGTTTTCGTTTGCTACCTACCTTCACTTGGCAAAATTGGTTCAAATATTTATGTTGGAATTATCTAATTATTTACAAAATAATATTGTGTAGTTTCATGTATACCTTACAAAAATAATATACAATATAATAAGTATATTTATTATATAACAAAAATTTATAATGCCTCCCGCCCCTCAAAATGATTGCCTGGATCCGCACCTACTACTCGGTCACATGACTGAGCCGACTATATTTCGATCTTTCTCTAGTGGCCGATGACATTGTTACACCTGCCTTATGAAGTTTTTAAACAGTGGTAGACACATTTCTGAGGTCACGACCTCCGTTGAGAAGGAAGTTTGCGAATTAATTAAAAAGGTTCTTTTTATAAGGCAGGAGGTGTAACAACGACCTAATGTCATCGGCCAGTATAGAAAAATCGGAAGTCCAAACCGACAGCGCTCACACCAAGAGCCAGTCAGCCAGTCAGCGCTCTCTCCGGCTGCGCTTCCGGTATGCCGCCGGGCCGCGCCGCGCTGCGTCGCGCTGCGCCGCGTCGCAGCGGCGTCCTCGTGGCTATCGCGCGAGCAGCCGGCGATAAGGCGGCCGCGCTGCCGTTACTCGGACGGCGAGCGGCGAGTAGTGAGGGGCGAGGAGCGAGGGGCGAGGAGCGAGGGGCGAGGGGCGAGGAGCGCGGCGAGGGGCGAGTGGTGGGCGGCTGGGGCGGCGACCCAATTGTGCCACGCGGCCGGCCCGGAATCGGAGCTCGGGAGGGGAGAGGGCTGCGTTGAATCAGACAGGACACTGCGGTGCTGAATGGAACAATAGATATACAACTACCTTATTGTGATTCTCGCTTCCAAGCCTTTTCGGTCGTACATGTGATGTATGGCCGTGTGGGTTTGGTGTATGGATGGCGATATGAAATCAGTGGTGAGGAAGCAGTGGTGTGAAGAGAGGTAGGGAAACTGAGGAACCTGCTTTGACCACCACAAATTCCACATGGATCAGCCGAGATTTGACACGCGTTATCCAGAGGTAGAAGGTAAGCTGTCTGATAACAATACCACGGGACACACACGCAATTAAAATTACTAGTACATTTAATGTTCTCTCTAAATCAACCATAATTTAAAAAATAGGGCGGAGCCAATCTTGCAAAGAACAGGGTCAGCGTCCTTTTCCAATCTTCTGTTTTCTCTCCTCCCGGTGGGTTGGCCTCTTGCTACGCAACGATCAACTGAAGCTACTCTAGGTTATTGGCGTGAGTCGAAATTGCGCTCAATGAGCATCAACTGTCACCGATAACGAACGCGTGCGGATAACTCATTGAAGGATAGAGAAGAAGCTAGAAAGTGGCCAACTGGCGACACCAGTGTTTTTATACAGGAGGTACTGCTGTCAATCAAAATTTTAGCGCATGTGCAGAGAAAGGTTTTTCTCCGCGCGCTTCAGCAACAATACAATAAAAGTGTAACCAGATTATACATAATAACCCATGAAATAATTATAGAGAATAGATGCACATAATGCTGTTGTATTTTCTCTTAAGGATTCAAAGAAAAAATATAATGAAGGTAGAAAGCAACTTACATGCAGATGATGAGTTCGGAATGCACATTATTACTGTGTAAATGAATTTCCAGGATGAAATGTAAATATTATCGTCTTACCTGAAACAAAACAAACTGTTTTAAAATCTAACCCAATGTCTGCTGTTTTGCTGGAAATACATCGACACCAAGTTAGACATATGGCCCCAAGAATAACACGCAACAACTGTCACGTTGGTATTAGATTCGGTTCGGAGACGAATGGTATTTGATTCGGATAACATTTACCGTGAAACTTAATTTCGGCGGTAATTAAACCGTAGTTCATTTACAGGACTTAGGTATTGTAGGACCACTGTGAATCTTCTGCTCATACTGCATATCGATTCGAATCGATTCCGATCGCGCAAGTAAACCTACCAAGAAACTCGATTCGCAGATATTCACTCTCTTGTCACTCTCAAAATATCGGCAATTAAAAACAATGGCAGCATTCACGTGCCACATATAAGGACATTGTGATACCATCCATAGGTGAGGTAGCGTCGATAATATTTATATTTAACAATATCGATATTGATATTGTATCAATAATGACATGGTATTGATATCCAAAACACAGTGTGTTTTTTTTGTCTCGAAATAATTAATGTTGTGAAATAAATTCAAGTGTTGCAATTATTCAATTTTTTTAAAAACGTGTATTTTTGTCCCTTTGGACACTTCATTTGGCTGCTCTGCAATTGTCATGAATGAAGAAAAAAGTATATTTCTTTCCTCTTAATTCGTTAAATGTAGATTGTTAGTATCATAATCTAGAGATTGATGACTTAATATTTAATGACTCAAGGGCTAAAGCGCCGGTCATTACTGACGGATAAAATGGTCGTAGGTACCAGATCATAGAATTTGGATTGTCTTGTTTTATTTTGTTATATTTCATCACATTAATATTGCAATCTAAACGAATCATGCTATTCTGTGAACTTACAAAACAGATTCCATTTCCTTTTTCCTTCCATTTCTAACAAGTTTTTAGTGATCCATTGTAGCTGAAGAAACTACGAAAAAGGAATTGTCCCCCAGCGCTCTGAAACTAACGGGCTAATGTAAGTCAAACGGAGTAAAGGTATGCAGTGAAGTCAACAAGCATTTTCAAGTAGATTTGTAAATAAAACAATTCATTCATCCAATTGATGTAGAAATTGAACGCTCGTTACCATTTCGAAATGCAATTATACCGTTAGTGTAAGACTTTCTACAGAGTGTCCTAGAGGTAAAATTACAAGCAAGTTTCTTTTTGTACAACGTCTTTGCACAACAACAATTCCCCTTTACACGTAAGTGAGCTATCTGTGAAAAACGTACGGCGCCTGAGGCACCGGATTCTGGACACTGATAACGTGTAAGTGGAGCCCACCCACAGCACCAACTGCTCACCTGCCGCTCCGCGCCGCGCCGGCCAAGGCACAGGGCCCGGCCAGGAATGGGGGAGGCATGGTAAGGAGAAGGTGGGGAAGGGCATGGCAGAGCATGGGGGAGCTAGGTAGGATGTTGACGAGAGGAGTGTGGCGCGCAGGAGCATAGTGGGAAGACACGGGACGGGCCTGGGCGTGGAAGCGAAGTGAAGGGAAGGGAAAGGCGGGTAGATGCGGGACGCGGCCGAATCAGGACCAGGACAAAGCTGGTGAAGTGGACTGTGAGGTTGAGGATGTTATGGAGGCGGTGACATGATGTGCGAGGAGCAGCCCAGACGACTCTGAGAAAAAAAAAATTGGTGCGATGGAAAATAAATACACGCTAGAAGTTGAGAATGTGTAAATGTAACTTGGAATGGTAGTAAGGCTAAATTGTACCACAGCATAACATAATACAAAAATACATAAAGGATAAGATATTGTATTCCCATGTTTACTTCATGTGCAATACACAGTTGATTTGGGTAATGTCGGAAAGCCTGGTATCAGTGTAGATCCATCAAAAATAATAATATTAATCATAATAATAGTAATGAGTATAGTCATAGTAATAATCACAATAGTCATAGTAATAATCACAATAACAGTAACAATAATGAAAATTATATAAATTTTCAGAATATTTTAAATGTCAATTGTAGTATGGAAATGTCGAATGGACGCATGTTCATATTCCTAACTTTTACTTGAGTAACAGGCGATACAGAGATTTCGTGCGATGGGTCGACTCCTCCTTCCACATAGTCAAGGACCAAGACGGCGACGGCGGCGGCGGCGGCGGCGGCGGCCGCGCGGATGCTATCGCGAAGGAGCCGGCGCGGCGCGGCGCGAGAAGGAATGTCACGCACGAAGCCCGCGGGCGGCGGAGGGAGAAGGTGCTCCTTTTTACGCTGCGAACGGCGGGGAGGCGAAGACGCGCCTCGTCTTTTTTTCGCCCCGAGGGGGGGGGCGGAGGACGGGGGGAGGGGGAGAGGGGAGGTGTGCGTGCCCGGGAGATGCTGCGCGCGGGGAGGCGCCAGTTGCGGCGGCGCAGGGGGCAATAACCGGCCGAGCGCCGGGAGAAAAGCGGAAGGCGCTGCGCTGCGCCGCCCCGCCCCGCCCGCCCCGCCCCACCCGACCGGCCCCCGAGCGATGCGTCGGGTGTCGCCCCGCTCCACTCACCCACTCGCGCGCTGCTTGGGAAGAAAGCAGACACGCATGCGAAGGGTGACAGGAAGAAGCGAGAAAAAAAGCTTTCGCGATTAGGAAAAGAACAAATATGTTGGATTTTTTTGTTCGCAAATCGGTTATCACGCGAACGTGCAACAGTACCCAGCCAGGGGCAGTCATATTTTGGCGTGGAAAAGTGCACGTGACGTTTCTTAGAGGAAGCTAAATTACCATTCTGAAACTATTTTTACACCCAAGGGTTTTAGCCCAGGGGTAAGATGAAGTGATGAGGGTGAATGAATGAACGATTACAAACCTAGTCACACACAAACATCAATGGCCCGGGTGGGATTCGATCGCGCGGCCTTTTAGGCACGGGGTCTTCAGCCTTGGCGACCTCGGCTCTCCGGGCCAGAAAAACATGTTGGATTGAAATTTATTGTAATGTTCTCTTTAAGAAATCAAACCTTCTCTTCATCAGTTTAAAAAAAATGTATTTGATATGTAGTATGCATGTGATTTTATGTGTATGATGAGTTTATGTGATGTGAAGAATGCGAATTTATTTGATGTGTAGAATGAGAGCGTAATCTATTCTAACTTCATGGACCCGTAGCCGTTGCTGGCTATTCACGTCCGAGGCGATGGTAAGGGAATATCGCGCCCGAACCGTACGGGATGTTGCTAAGGCATAGGCCTAGAAGTGATCTGGGAAACCAATGATCAGAGCAGGCGGCCTAGGAATTACGTTCTGCCACGCATTGCGCACCCCGTTACGTTCAACAGACCAGGTAAATTTCGGACACCCGATGTATACGAATCCGCGACCTCCCAATCGTCAGTACGAGTAGTCTCCACTTCCAAAACTGAAAGCACAGTCATTAAAGGAATTATATATTTTAAACGATTTTAAAGGAAATGAGATTCGTAATAAGGGCATAGGGTTGCACATTGAAAGCTCAAATAAGACGTGAAGTTACAGAAAGGGAATTAGAGAAAACTGAAAAAGTACGCGAGAAATTAAGATTACAGGCAGAAAGGAATGCAATATCTAGAGGAAAGGTCACAAGACAGAACTCCAGACAGTGCACTGAAATCCAAACCAAGTGGTTAGGAAAACAATGGAAGGCCGAGAAAGGGATGGAATGATGTTGGAGCCATCATAGTGCCTAATACGTACAACGCGATGGTATTCACGGATATAGACCTTCCCCCTCCCAAGGAACACATTCTGGCCGGTGCTTCTCGGGAAGCGAATTCCGATCGCCTTGCCGCGCCGCCCGGAGCCAATTACGCCCGGTGTGACGCAGTCGCCCGCCGCCCCGCCAAGGAGGCGGTGAGGGGGGAGGAGGCACGCGGGAGGGGCGGCTGATTCACCTCGCGGTTCCGGGTTCGGATCCTGCGGTTACTTCACCGCTCGCTCCGCGCAGCATCAGGGGGGCGGCGAGGGAGACGGTGGCGGAGTTGGCGGCGAGGACGGCGGCGGCGGCGGTGATGGCGGCGGCGGCGGCAACGGCGGTAGCGGTGGTGGCGGCGGTGGCGGCGGTGGCGGCAAACATTCGCTTGGACGCGGTCGATTAGTAATGTTCGGCAATAGCGGTGCTCGCCATCAGAACGGAACCGAACCGTTATCCCAAAGCAGAGAAAACGTGTTTCTACAGCAAAACCATGGAAGTGATGCGAACAACATCGAACTGATTCTTGGTTTGTTCTCTAAATGTACCCCGAAGTATAGGATGGTGGGGGCGGAGCTTCCCAGGAGACGAGAGGCACTGCTGGTCTTTCTCTCTGCTCTTCCACCCGCCAACGAGACGGGAGATGGTGCGCGAATGCAGGAACGATTGCGTCTATGCAGCTCTCAACTGACGTCACGCCATTGACACTTGATACACGCGGCGAAATCGTTATCCAAGAGCATTAGCAATCTCTGACACCGACCGCACGTTTTACTACGCTGTTCAACTGTGGCAAATTCAATCAATTTCAATTTTTCTTTTATTACGGTAATGACAAAGGTTAAAGAAGACAAAAACTATCATGGAAAATTCAAGGATGATGTGACTGATCTAAGTCATATTTGGAAAGGCATGAAGGGATACAAGGCGCGCGCTGTTCAAAATGATTGAGCTGTTCTTTTAACTACGATAATTGCTGAATCTGGTCAGAAGGACCCCAGTTACTCAAAATGATACAAAAATAGGATCGACATATTCAAAGGTTGCCTAAGGCTCGTGTTGAAAATTTATATTACGTTGCAAATAAACGAAAACGACTTCGTAATGATTGTACACACGAAAAGCATTTTTCTTGAAGTGATAAGGATGCATTTGCCCGTGTATTCTCTACCGACACAAGGCCGATGACACTGTCGCATAGAAAAAAAATTGCAAACCATTCACTTCCACCATTTTAAGGCGGATGACTCGTCGTCTAGCATTCTTGCCTTTCTTGCGCGTGGTGGAGAGGTCGGTTCCCGAAAGGGCCCGCGCTTGCCGATTCTTTCCTAAAGAGAACGAATCCTTGAGAGGGGGCGGTTGCGCGCGGCCTTGTCCTCCATTCGGCGACGTGCGCATGCGCAGTGGGCTTGCAGTTGCCGCTCGTGCCTCTGCACCCTACTTCTCGCGCCTTACTTCTCTCCAGCGCGCCCGCGCCCGCATTCCGACACCTGCCATTTGCGTTCGCCCCTATGCGCAAATGAATTTCTTATTTAAAATAATTACAGCGGCGAATTAAAAGTGACTTAATTGAGGAGCTTCCGTCGGAAAGCACTTAAGTCCAAAATCGTATTTTTACAGACGCAAAAAATGTTTAGAATCCCTTGTTTGAAACATCATTACATGTCACTGAAAACAAATTAATTTACAATAACAAACAAATGTTTGAAATAATTAAGTTATCTACAAATTTGGCGGTAAAAATCTTTATCCTTTTCATTTAAGACGATTTAATGACATTTTACCCAATTTTGTAATAGAAATCACTTATTAAATATATCGGCTATCAAAACGAATCACCCAAAACAAAAGCGCCGTATATACGGCACAATACGTGCTTCTCTTTGCCAAGCTACAGGGACTTGTAACTGAAGCCATCTTTCGGAAAGCCTGAAAGCTAATCAAACAGATGCTTGCTCTTAGGCACTTTACCATGCCATGGGCGTCAGCTTGTACATGCAGGTCTATGAAAATAACAAAAAAGTTATTTTTTGGACTTACGTGCTTTCCCACGGGAGCTCCTCAATTATACGAATTTTCACTAAAATTCAATGTATCTAAAACACTTACATTTTGGTTTCTTTGATGTTCAGATGTAATTAATTAAGATAGCTTTCTAACAGCTGCCCCCACACATGGTGAGTCAGAGGTGTAGCTACAAATCGAAAGCCCCGGTGCTGAGGGTTCAAAGGGGGGCCCCATTGCTATTACTATCTTTATAGGGGGTTTGCAAGTATCCTCATTTGGAGACCTTAGCTTCGGTAGCACCATTATCGCACACAGGTTGTACCAGTCTACCTACGCTCTTGGAGTGAATAGTCTTCTGAGAAAGGCCTAAAACTAAAACCGATACCCGTTCTTAAAAAACACTTTAATAAACATCTACAAAATTAAACACTACCTATTATTAGTCTCTCCATCTAGAAGAAAATAAAACAAAACTAAACAAAGAACAAAAGTTAAACGTGTCTGCACTGCGAGCTGACATGAACACTAGAGAAAACTGTTATAAATGAATTACACACATTAAGAAAGAGAAACTTCTTTTAATGTTCGATTGAAGCGCTTACTACGGCCTATACACAAAATCATTCAACGCAAAAAGGTCGCAATTCATTCAATAAACAAAGTGCGCATCATTTGCAGTTTCCTGGTACGGTCTGAGAGCCCTTCGAGGGAGAGGGTTTGAGTCCTCGTCTAGGGCCCAGGCAAGGCAAACTTTAGTACTAGAACTAGTCTTCTAGAGTCAACCGTGGCACACAATACCATTCTCGTGGCTTTCTCAGGCGCATTCCGCCGCAAGGGGCTCTCGCAGTCGCGAAGTGAAGGGACGCTCTTGACCCGCTTGCGGCCATGCGACGCTGCGCCGTCCCCACGCGCGCACACGTTGCAGTAGCTCTCAGCCACGCGCATTGGGAACGTCTTCACAGCGGCTGAATTTCTTTGAGGTTTTCGGGCACGTCAACTGCTTCGGCCATTACTCCCGTTAGTGTTTTATTGCTAAATGTTTCTCCCCCCCCCGCAGGATGGTGACATCCGGCGCCGACTTACGTCGCTTTGCGGGTAGTTTTCCACCAGGAATCTCCTTCAGTGGGACACCGTCCCAGATGGGATGATCCCTAAATTCCCGACACATGTGGTAGTGCATGTAAATGTAAATGTGCATGTAAGGGGACAGGATAGGGCAAGGAAGTGAGAGGAAAGATCGCGCACGATCCGTAGCCCACTGTTAGGGTACTGCTCCGAAATTCGCCTGTGTTGATAGAAAAAAAATACGGAAAAATTTGAGAAAATACGGCCGCTAGAATTCTCCTCCAGACAGCGGCTGAATTCAACCTAGTTGTTAAGCTAGTATGGAGAATAATGTCCCCGTCACGAATCTAACCCTAGGACTTTCCGGTCAGAGTCGCTACAGATGCACTGCAGCAATGCTGAATGAGCTTAAACTAAACCGGTGCTTAATAGGAATATGACATAGAACCAGCAAAATTCTAAATATTGGGTGGAGTTACTAAACATTATATTATTGAATTTGGTTTTGACGGCTGATGATATTCTATGGCTTTCAGTCATATGTTCAATACAAATACTAATTAAGAATATTTTTATATTCATTTCGAAATTGATATTGAATACGTCAAGGTTGAGTTATTTTCATTGTATACCCGTCTTTTATCCACTACTTTGGTTTTCCATTTTTATCCTACAGTGTAATGACACATCGTTCAGTGACACGACTAAAACATTTTACTTACAAAAAATAATATAGATTCTTCAGGGTGGAAAGTACATCACCATATTTGATACGCCACTTTGAATGATATAAATCAAATCATCGGATATCAAAATCCAAGAATGCGCCATGCAACCGAAGAATACGTGTCGTGAACGTCCTTTCTTTCGTGGCTCACTGTGTGTGACGTCGCGCCGGCAGAGCGAAATGTCGCGGCCGTCCGCCCGTCCGCGCGCAGGAAGAAGTCGCGGGGGCAGTCAAGGACTCCTCCGCCCGCTTTTTGCCCCTTCACTGGAGTTCCAGGCGGCGCAGGATGGCAGTGCTGGTGGTGACACACTTGCTGCTACTCGCTCTTCCGATGCAAATGGTGTATTTGTGAGGACTGTTTTCGCATTTCAAAAATTATTTACATAGGTGTTGGCATTTGTAGCAACTCGATGTCTGCACATGGTTGTTTACTCAAAGATCAGCCTCTTTCAAATAACACTGTCAAGATATTTTTAATTATTGTCTCATTAATCAAGTACCACTCAAGAGCCTTATTGAAATGAAGATCTTTGTACGAGTTCTGCTGGCATTCTGCAAAAATATGCGTGATGCTATATTTTGTGAATATCGTAAATCATTTCATCAAAATTTCGGTGACCAAGAATCATTGATGGTGATTACATTTGTGAAATTATATTCAGACACTTCTTTCGTTTAAGAAATGATTTTACTGTGACCATATTAGATAGTTAGGCAAACTATTTAAAAAATACTTTGCAAAGAATGTGATTGTTAGATGAAAGTTTCCGTCGAGAGCGGAGACACGCTATTTTAGTATCTACAAATGTGATTCAGACTTGCATCTAAACATAAAATATCATAATTATTTCTACATGGAAAACCCGGGGATTTCTGTGACAAGAAACCGCAAGAACTGACCGCGTGCTTTCAGAGCTGTTAATAGAATGGGAATAACCAAGTGATTATCTTATTCAGCTTTCTGAGTAGAGGAATAAGCACACGTTAATTATTAATCTAAGAGTTTCCTGTGATTATGCTGATAAAATTAACATACCTTCGAAGCATAACTGTTAATAACGGCTTAAATATATTAGCTTTTTCTAGAGATATTCACTCGATATTAATGAAGTACACTATTCTGCTTCTACTCTATACCACTATTATATTACATCATTTTCAAATTTAGTCACTGTTTTATACGTACTAGGTTTTATTTATTTATTTACTTGTATACAACGTATTATTTGAACTGAAAGCATACTTTGAGTGTATGTAGTATTTTGGAAGAGTGGAAAGAAAGCTCTATAATTATTGACTAGAATTAGATTATATTGATTTGATTGATTGGTGTTTGCGGACCCGTCAAATGCTACGGTCATTTACCGGTACACAACCGAAACTGGCGGAACTTTTTTTATAGCCAATTCACGTCGTCAACAAAATCAGCATGATCAATTACGCACGTAACAATTTTCTTGTTTCGCAATAGCCAGCCTGCTATTTTGATTTCATATCTATTCTTTGATTAAACGATGTTTACGTTATTCAAAGAATTGACTGTTCCTGTCGGAAATAGAACCCCGATCTACCGGTACACGTCCAATTGCTCTACCATTTAATTTATACTACAAGCTTCTGTATTATTAAGAGTGAGATATTTCTTTAGCTTCTCGAGTGACTCACGAAGTATCTTTCTGAGCAATTGTGTCTGGATAGATTTCCGGCAGGAAAAAATCACGATGTTTCTTTCTAATACAAATTCTCTGAGCTTCTATAGCTGTATGACCAAAAACGTTCAGGCAGGCCTAGTAAACTAGGTACGGTAATGATAATACGCGTACTCACCACGTATCTACCTTACCTTCGGCGTCAGTAATAAATAAAACATATCAGCCTGGGAACACCGAAAGCTTGCACAAGTCGGACTAATCCAATCTTATAATACCAAATCCATCCATCCATTATCTCTTTAAAATATTTGCTATGCATCAGAGCTCTCACTAATAAGAATATCGCGTGAAGGGTCTGTGCATGCGGTGGGCGTGTCCGCGGGGTGGGTGAGGGGGTCGGGTCGAGCGTTCGTCGGCCGGCGAGCACAGCGGAGCGTCCAGAGACCGTATCTGCGCGGGCCGCTGCCGGTGACGTCACGGGCCGGAGCGGAGCGGAGGAACTTCGGCAGCGCGGCGCTGCCCTCTGCGGTCCTTGAACCGCGCCCCGCCCCCTCCTCCCCGCCTCACCCCGCTCCTCTCCGCTCCGCGCTCCGACGGCGAGGAGGCCGCGGCTGGACGCGCCGGCGGGGCCCTCGCGCGGCCCTGCGGAGCGAGCCGAATCAAGCGGCCCATACACGAGCGAGCGCGGCACTCTAGCCGCCAACGTTGGAGTAGGTAGAGGTGTTGATGGATTTGTATCATTCGGAGGGATCTAGGCTCGCGAAGCTCTGGAATAATTGATTGATTGATTGATTAGCGATTATGGGCGCGTTAACGGCCCGTCGGTAGGTCGTTCGTCATCCTCTAAGGGATTTTGCTCGGAAATGTGATGGTGATCTTCCCCAGCTGGATGGTGAGATCCGGCGCCGACCTACCGTCGGCTACGGGTTTTCCCCAACCACGGATCTCCCACCTGACGACATCCCTATTGATACGACATATGAGATCCCTATTGCTGTCCCAACGCGTGTGGTAGTGCAGGGCATATTGGTGTGTGTGTGTGTAAGTAAGGGGGTGAGGATAGGACAAGGAAGAGGAAGGAAAGATCGCGCGCGGTCCGTAACCTGTTTGTTAGAGTAATGCTCTGGGATTTGCCTGGTATTGATCAGAAAAACAATGGAAAAGTACCGATAAGAGCGGCCAATCGCTATTCAATTCTCGAGACTGCGACAGAACCCGACCTAGCGATCTAGCTCTAAAATCCTACCACCGTCAGGAATTGAACCTAGGACCTCCCGTCGCGCTTGCTCGAGTAGGCTCGCGTAGTTTTGGGAGTATTCAAAGGAGAACGCTGATAAAAGAGCCTGGCTTTATTATTATACCACCACTAGTAAACTGGAAGTCCATTGTAAAATCACGAATCACGAGGCGACGATGGGATTTATCTGGACATTTCCAATGCGCGAGTGCCATCTAATTAGGTTGAAATTATTGGTTTCAAAGTGAACCTCTGTCTAAATGAGATTTCGAGAAGTCAGCTGCTGCGATCAATTCCAGCCGAATATCGGATCAGTTCCATAAAGTTTAGAGCCCAAATAACGAGCCACGGATCGGCCGCAATCCTCCTTTTCCCATTCCGTCCTCGTTCCCATCTGTAGGACCTCAATCTTCGTACGGCCTGTCCGCCAACTGATTTGAGAAATCTCCAGCAAGAGTCGCGGATTCCGAGAAGTAACAAATTGTGTGTTCCTGATGACACTAACGTATTGAGGATTAAGTAACGTGATTTACAAAGAGAACTAGGGTCATAATTTAACATAATCGTTGGACATTTCGTTTGTCTGTAAATCTTCAGGCAGTTACGAATTCAGCGCGTTGTTTGATTTTCTTAGAATTTTGCCATAAATTATCCGAGAAGATATTCAAGTAAGGATTTCATTTTTTTATCCCGTTTCAAGATGGTGGCCATATTAATGCTTCCGTTTGATGTCCCGCATTCGGATGATGCCCCCGTTTACGATTTGGACAGAAAGTCTACTCCTCTCAACTACTTGTAGTAGAATGGGATCAATTTCCAAATGAGAGGTGACTCACGTGCCCTACATTAAAGGGGTTAAAAAGATATGTTTGGGCTCCTCCGGTGCACCGAGTTTGCGTCACGAACCACGTGACCACATCCCGGGCACTTCATTTGAATATGTGCCATGAGCAAGAAATGTCGAGAAACTCTTTGAAAATGGCATAAAGTGACAATTTTCATGGGTACCAACCCAAAATAACACGTTGAAGGTGAAAAATAAGCAATATTTAAAAGAGATGATTCATATATCTGTATCAAAGAATTGAAACAAGGTGATAATTTCGGTACCTGGCTTCATTTAAAATTCCCGCTAATATTGAGACGCAAAGTGGTGCCTGAAGCTTCCTGGATGAAGTCGTATTCGATTAACAAAAGGCCCTCCTTGGTGTTCCAAACGATAGTTTTGCCTCGTTCCCTCAGCGCAAGTGATGGGGCGTGAGCGGCTCACTCCACTGCACCCGGAAGCACCAACGACGATCTCCTTCCATTGGTCTCTCGCGCCTCCTGGCACACCATGCCACCCACGCATTTCACCCCCTCTCCTCCTCCTCTCTTAACCCTCCGAGAATCATGGTCTCGCTGGAATGTAAAATACCATTGGGGTTCTTTCGAGACCCCATTTCCAATTGCACGTTTTGACAACTTTTTTGACTAAAACTTAAAAATCCTTTTAGTTGACATTTGTTGATGGATTAGAAAAAGATAAAAAATTCAACCCACCCCTAACAGTTTTTACCGATTCAGTTAATGCTAATACATACAATAAAATATGTAACAGTACGGCGCGCAGTGCTCACAATGTAGGACATACCCTCCCGCTGAGACGCAGACCTTTTCGTGCAGGCAACATTCCAGCCCAAGCAAGTATGCAAGTGGGTGCGGGCGCTTTGCTCCGCCACGCTGTGCTCGGCGCCGCCTCCTTCGCTCTCCCGCCCGAACCCCGCCCCATCCGCTCTGCCCGCCCCTGCAACAGCTCCTGCTGCCTGCCGCCCGCCGCCGCCCAACCCCAACAGCTCTCGCTCCCGCCCTCATCCCTTTCTGACACTGCCTGCCCCACCCACCCCCTCTCCCAACTGCCCGCCCCACCCAACGCTCCCTACCCGTCCCCAGATCATTCGCCCCTCACCAACCTCCTGAACACCTCCTCCCCGAACTATAGCTGTCCCGCTTCCCCACCGCCCACCGGCGTCGCGCCGCACGCCTCCATCAGCCGGCCCCGCCCTTCTTGGCTTCGATTCCTCTCCGGCACGCCTCGCTCCTCCCCGCCCCGCCCAACCCCTACTCGCCCCGCCCAGCCCCTACTCGCCCCGCCCAGCCCCTACTCGCCCCGCCCAGCCCCTACTCGCCCCGCCCAGCTCCACTCGCCCCGCCCAGCGCCACTCGCCCCGCCCAGCGCCACTCGCCCCGCCCAGCGCCACTCGCCTCGCCCAGCCCCTACTCGCCCCGCCCAGTCCCTACTCGCCCCGCCCAGCCCCTACTCGCCCCGCCCAGTCCCTACTCGCCCCGCCCAGTCCCTACTCGCCCCGCCCAGTCCCTACTCGCCCCGCCCAGTCCCTACTCGCCCTGCCCAGTCCCTACTCGCCCCCCCCCAGCCCCACTCGCCCCGCCCAGCCCCTACTCGCTGGAACGTAACTAACATTGTTTCGATATATTTTTCACTTATATTCTTATTTGAATTGATGGTGATTATTGTTTACTGAAGCAGCACTCGCCCCATGATTTCATAATTCGCTATTTGCTATTTAAAATTAACTTCCATTAGCCACTCTATTGTGTACATCGCTTTCGTAGAAAAAAGTGACATTGGACGACGCGGTATTACTTCGACATATTTTTTCGCGAATAAAGCGCGATTTAAAAAAAAAGTATTTAGTACATTTACTTGACATATTTGTAAGCGGTTCTCTTATTGAAGAACAACGATAAATAACTCTGGATTATAAGATAAAATTAGTGTATAATTATACCAAAATGAGTAATGAAGCTTTATGTAAAGAATCAATAAAATAAATTTGTCAAACCATGTCAGGCGCATAAACAATGTTTTAATTGATGTTTATATTCTTTACCCAAAGAAAACCTATGGCATTCCAAACAAGTCCGTTTGAATTGAACGAACACTTGTTTATGAAAGGAAAATGAATGGAAGTGCAAGTTTTAGCAGAGTGTGAGGAATATTCAAAACGACGAAGAGAGAACAGAAACGCAAGATCTGTTCCAGATCACAACATTCACCTACCGCGCACCTCTTCTCAGTTAGAGGAGCGCTCCATCAGGCTGTTGGCCGACCCATCCGTCGGGCGTTCAACACTAGATACCTCAGGAGAATGCGGGAGCTCTGATTTTCTCGTGCGAATATAACCAATCATTATCTAATAGCACTCGCACTCTCGCGCCCCCTTGGGTCTTCTTACCCGATCACCTGCGATATGTCGCTTTGCTGAGATGCTTTGGGAACCATAAATGACGAAAACAACTAAACAAATAATAAATTATATTTGCATAAATTTATCCAGGAAAGGCAGTCCGAAAGTTTTGTATCGCTGCACTGTAATAGCACACGTCTTTCTTTACCACTGGCCCTCTCCTGCCACTGACCTCCATGACTGTAACCGATCAAGATAATATTCTATCCCATCACTGAATGCTCCTTCCTATCCGTCCTTCGTATCACCTCGAATTGCCTCGCTTTTCTTATCACAGACGTCATCGGAAATCTCACCATCTCCCCTCCCTTCCCATCCATCATCAATATCAATTTCTTCTGCTCGCTGTTCGCTCTCGGGGTTCATTCTCTGCCGTCCCGGTCATCCTAACCCCCAGCTCCCCATCCTCGTCTCGCCATCGCATCTTCTCTCCCTGTCCGCCCGCCCGCCTGCTCGCCCGCCTGCTCGCCTTGAACCCTCTCCTCTTAATGACGGGTTGGCGCCTCCGCGCGCCCTCGGCCCGCAGCTGGGCGCGAGCGAGAGGGCGGGGCGGAGCGAGGAGGGGCGGGGAGGGGCTGGGAGGGGAGGGGCTGGGAGGGGAGGGGCTGGGAGGTGGGAGGGGATGGGTGGGGCGGGGAGGGGAGGGTTGAGGGAGGGGCGGGACGGGTGTGGAAGAGGAAGACTGTGGACGCTCTCCCCAAACCTTCAGCTGCTCCTTCTGCTGCTCGGTTGGTAGCTTCACGCGCCTCGGGCAACGGTGTGTCTACGGCAGCAGAAAATTATGCGTGGGTCGCAAGAAAGAAAGCTTTCAAAATGCACAGGGCGAAGAGGAGAATACGAAGGCGAGGGAAAGGAAAACAATGCTGGTGGATCAATAAACAGAGTTCGAACTACGCCTCCAACTTTGCGTATCCTTCACAACCATAATGAAAGTAAACACCAAGTAAAATAAACATGCTACTCCAACGTTTTTCAGGATGTTAGTTTTCGAATGTTCCGTTCCTAATGAAAAGTTAAAACCCAAAAAAGACAAATACGAAGACCAAATGAAGTAACAAGAAAGGCGGTAGTAAATTCGATTGTTAACCACTATAGAAAAGATAAAAACGAATTTGAATGAAGTAAGCGTCTAACAAAACATAACAATTTGATGTAAAGGACGAAATGCCAACCATTACAAAAGCAACGGAGTTATGCCGGGCGGCACAATAAGGTCCAAAAAGTCCCGAATAAGTGCCTAAGAATAACAAAAGAGGTTGCGGCAGTTGTCGTGTCCTAAGAGAAGCGGACAGAAGACGGAAGCAAATTCTGCTACCCCCGCCCCCGCACGAATGGCGTTAACTGCTCTGGGCAGACAGTCCGGAGAGCCAATGGAAAAGTACTGGCTGCGAGCATTGCCGTCAGCATCAGAAACCGTGGACAAAGCAACGCAATGGGATTTCTATCCAAGTTTCAAAGAACATGAAAATCTGCATAACATCAGACTGTTAGTTCATAAACGTGAATTAATTTAATAAACAAAATGGAAAATGATTACAAATATTTGTTGGGTATAAGAAATATTGTGTAAAATTAAGTGTTGACATTATTTCTACGACTTTTAACAATACATAAAGTTTTCAAATCATTTTCATAATTAAGTAAAAGAATATCAATTACTCTTTATTTTTTATTGTAGTACACGGCTGGCTACTTTCCTTAATACAAGTGTAGGAAGATGGCATCTGTGATGAAAAATAATATTTAAACATATTTTCATTTGAACAGTTATTTCAATTAAACTATTATGAAGAAAACTTGCAGAATCACACACCCCTCGCGTTCATATCCGCGACGCAACCACAAAGCAGCTGCGGGGAACGCTCAGCATGTGTCCCTTTAGCCTAAACGGTTCTGGGGAAAGATGACGAAGGCATCATCTTAACAAAACTGACGTGCAAAAAATCGCAAGTTCTTTCTATTGACGAAAGTCTCATAGTAATCCAGTGTCGCTGGTGTAGTCCATTACTATCTTTGCCTAGACATCCCCGAATATCCCGTATACGTAACGGTTTCTTTCTCACACCTTTTTTATGCTAAATACCTGGACGTAGGTTGCATAATCCGTTTCTTAATTTAAACTACAGTCCTTGTATTTCTTCTATTCATCTATTATATTAATCTGATTTTATTAGACATGCTAGTCCTAATAAATTAACGAGTTTCAGATTGTAGATAAAAAACTGGAATATGCTCGTATATTCTGACAATAAGGCAAAGCATTTGAGAACATATTTATGTCACGCTTTCACGCAAGAAAAAATGGCAAACTGATATTTTGATAGCACATTTCATTCTGCAGCTGACAAAAGCCTAAAAGATGAATAATCACAAAGGATGTTGCCGCCTTCTAGAGAAAAAAGTGAAATTGCATTCTTTTCTTTCTTTCATTTCTCGTACATTCGTACACACAAAATGCGTCAGTAGGAAACTCGTTGTTGCGAGTCATTTTCCCGCGAGAAAGTGCAAAACACTCGTCAGCACTTACAGCAGCATGCAAAACGTGCCTGGAGGCCTACTCTACAAAGAACGACGAGGCCCGAGATTGTTTGGAGAGCAAACAACCTGCCAACAAAATGAAAGTTTAAAAGGTTTTCAGTAACAGAAGTAATTATGAACAATAAGTTGTACGTGACGAGTTAAAATCTCTATTTAGATTTGCTAAACAACATCAAAAATCAACATCTCATCTACTTTTACCAAACTGCAACGTAAAATCGATATCGTTTCTAGGTAATTACGACCCAAACCAGAAAGTATATCATACTTTTAATATTGTTATGACCTTATTTTGCATCTATTCATAAATAATTGTAGTAATCGAATCCGCCATAACTTACGCACTCCTCAACCTAACTGTTTCACATTTATCCAACAACCAAACGTTCCTCTTGTTCCGAACCACTCGAAATCCTTGACTTACGGCGACCATTGCTGCTGCGATGCTGCGCTCCGAAGAGTGTTCCAAGGCAACGCACGGCACGTAAAGGCTCAAACAAATGGCCGTCGTAAAGGTTTTGCATTGGGCGCGGAGCGATACCGCCGCCGCCGCCGTCCGGGAGAGCGATGTCGGGTCGCGGAGGGGCGACGCGAGCAGCTGCGCAGCGGCTCAACCGGCCCGGTCGCCGCCCACCGGCGCGCCCTTATGCGGCGCAACCGCACACGCGCACTGGGCTGGACCGGGCCCCGACGCACGCGTAACACAGCAAAAACTACATTAAATAAATAAAACAAATAAAATAAAATAAATAAAACAAATAAAATAAAATAAATAAAACAAATAAAATAAATAAAACAAATAAAATAAAATAAATAAAACACCGGATTCTATGCAGAACACAGAACAACAGAAATTAAGAAATAATGGGGAAACATCCTCGGAGAATATAGAAAAACTATTCGGAGAAAGAGAAAAACTTTAAAGGTTCCCCATAGAATGGATGGAAACAGACTGACTACGTATCTTCAAATACCTTCCGACGAAGAACAATGTAGAAAGAAGATACAAAGAGGGGGAGGGAGAGAGAGAGAGAATAAAGAAAGAATAAAGAAAGAATAGAGAAAGAATACAGAAAGAATAAAGAAAGAAAGAAAGAATAGAAGAAAAGTGAAACATGGTGCAAAGTGGTCCAAAAAGAGAAAGAATAAACTAATGTGGTGAAAGGATGAAGAAGGATTGGAGTTAGAAAATGTCAAACGAGTAAGAATTTGAATTGCTATGAGGTCCTTAGCTGACCTTAATGGGAAGATGAAGAAAAACAAAATGAAATTTAAAAAATACAAACTTCAAAACTAGAAACTAAAAAATGACTTATGAAATTTCGATAGTCAATTAAAACCACAAATAACCTTATTGAAATTCTGTCCTATGTTATACAATGCAAAAAAAAAATTAGTCCATGTGCCTCGACCAGCCTGATTGAAATTTGAGATAAAATACGTATTACACGAAGAATGAAAATGGTACCATTTTTCACAAATGTAGCTTTTACCCTTCTGTAAATAAGACATGACGTCTATATATTTAAAGTCTATTATTGTTATTATTATTATTATTATTATTATTGTATTATAATTACACGATATTAGCATTAGATTAAAAACGCACTTCCATTAAAGTAATTTGTGGCAATTTTGTAATAGCAAAAATAACAACAACAAGAAATGAATGCGTTGCTGGCGGTGAAGCTCTTTTCATTCCACTGTGAAATACCAACCGTCCCACTGCGACACACCAACACATGACACGCGAATGCAGAACATTCGCTCAACGCCACACAGCAACTCCCTGTCGGACACGCACTGCGAGAAAGATCGGCGTGAAAAAGTTTACGACAGCAACTTAATACGAAACTTAATAATTCACGTGACAGCCCAACCAAGACGTTGCTTTTCTTCGCTCGCGAGCAAAGTCGGGACGGGGGCGAGTTGAGCCACGAAACACGAGCTGTAAACTTATCCGCTCAGAGAAAGTAAGTGATATTTTCTCACGTGCTTTGGTGTTGTAAGGATATCGCACTAATTTTTAAACTATTGTCGAGATGTTATGTTGGTTTATGTTTAGGATTACTTCGAAACTTTATAGAAGCAAGATTTTTATGGAGAACGATTTGAAATTGTGGTTAAAATAAATAAAATATGGGATGTGTGTAAACTTTAACTGCTGCTATTAAACTGTCCAATGTTAACCTATTAGGGCAACATCGTTACTAGTACACTTAAGATAAAATGCTAGTTGCCGTTGCATTTCTCCTTGTTAATCTTCCGAATCTCATAAAAATAAATCTCTAATCAAGAAACATATTACGCGACGTAACATTTTTCAATTTCCAAAACAATGCTCTCTTCCTTTGACGTATCAAATGTGGAAGTACAAAAGAGGCTGCTCAATAAAAACGTGTGAACAATACATTGTTTGGTTACAGATCAACAATCGCTCGCCGTCCCAATTAGATTAATGAGCAAAAAAAGATCCGTTCGTCTGACCACGAAGCGGAGTCGCCTACAGTTAATATTCTCGCGACTCACAATGGCGCAATCATAGGCCAAGTCTGAGGCCAGAGCGCGCTATCAACGCCAGGGCAAAAACAAAAGCGAGCAGCTCGGCGGCGCCTCTAAAAGCGCCTGTGGACGGCAGAGCGATGGAAGCGGGGCGGCACGAGGATGGCGGGGCGAAAGAAGGACAGCTGGGAGAGGGGTGGATGGAGGGATGCAGTCCGGGGCGGGATGGTGGGGCGGGGGTCTTACAAGACTCAAGCGGGGACGAGGCAGGGATGGGAGTCTTGGAGCGGTGAGCGAGGAAACGGGGAGGTGGTGCTGGAGGGGCCGAGGGGGGACGGTGCGCCACAAGAAGGGAACCGTTGGCGTTGGGGTCGCGGCCCGGCGTTCAAGCCCGGAACAGGCCAGTTAGGTGTACGCCGCCCGCGTATCGAGGTCGCTGGCGGCGCGCGCAACGCCGCCACAGAGAGACGCGCGACAGGCTCCGAGGCACTGCGAGGGCGGCTTCGCCATCTTCTCTCGGGAATTGCAGAATCTCCACAAAAATCAAATGAAACATTTATAATAATCTAATAAATTTATAATGAAAAAAACCTAATAAAACATTTATATCATCACAAATATTTTTTTCACAGTGGTGGTGGATTTAAAAAATTGTGGTATTACAAGCAAACATGATCGCGAATAGTTGTTGACTTTTCAAAAAATCATTGCTATAAAGTAGGATTTGCTGACTAAATATTTAAGTTTATTTTTTATTGAATTTCTTATTCTGGCAGTGAGTGAAAAATATCATCTTTGCTACGCGTGGTAAAGGAAATAAATTATATCATGTCCTGTTTTCACTAAAACTGACAATATCGAATTTCCTAACCTATCTCATAATTTAAATGACACCATTATAACATTTATTTATTTAGAGATTATTATGATCATTTCACGGAAAAGTAGGAGAAGCGTGAAGCAAATGTTCCCTTCTTTCAGTTTACTATCTGATGAACATTCATAATTGCGTTTTTTTATGATCAGATTAAAATTAAACTAGGCAACAGTGATATTGTCAGAAGTTACCAAGAGTTACAATTACATGAAGTTATGTCGTTTTGAACTTTTGTGCCTGTACTTCGAACGACAAACTGGAATATTGAGAAGATATTCGCAAATATTGTTCAGAAGAAAGTTATTTTGAAGACGAATTCCATTTTCCTGAGTTCTGCACAAAATACTATTTATCTCGTGACTTCTAAAGAGACACCTTAATGAGCCTGGTCACGCACAGAAGTAGATTTCGTATTTAATCGTGTCCTCGCAATTCAGCTGCGAGCATCCTCTTTCGTTCGTTTCCTCCGCCGGCCTCTCCTTCAGACGCTCAGCGGGATGTAACACTTTCGGGCTGTAAACCTTGGAGGCGAACGCTACCTCCGGCTGGGACGTGCTTCTAAAGACACCTGGCAGAAAATTGTGCGCAGTTAAATTTTCACAATCACTAATCATTCGCGATTGCGAAACTTACCTGCAGGTAAGCTGTGAATGAATGCTTGCAACTGTTGCTTAGAAGTTGTTAAACAAGTAGCCAATGCGCAATGGACTCTATGATGATCCTTCATGTCGTAGACTCTTTGGTCAACCCTGATACTATTTTGGTATTCTTTAATTGGTGATAACATGATTTAAATGACGATGGAGCAATAGTAGAATGAGAGTCAGCGGAAAAGCGAGAATGCTGAGAAAATATACCGTAGAACCGCCACTAATTCCACACAGTTAAACAGGGATTTGAAACCCAATTTTCAGAAGTGTAAGACGGTCTGTCCACTATGCCACGTGTGTCCCGTACAAAATAAAACTACATTACTTATCTTACGAAGAAAGACGTGTGCATGAAATATTTTCTGTTCTGAAAAATTTATCGACTTCGAACGGGTTTGAACCCACGAACATCGAGATGACGGTCTATCGCGATTCCACTATACGAAGCCGCATAAGCAATTTGAATTTACGTTTTACAGATCGGTTATCAAGCAAGAGGTTGTGCCATCCGGTTCTTCCCGCACGAGAAATTCCTGCGAGGCGTACGCAAGCGCGCGGTGAGACGGTGGCTGACGCGCCCCGAACGCGCGCGGCCCTGGGGGCTGAGGACGGGGAAGCGGAGCCAGGCCCAGCGGGGGCCTGCAGCCTTCCGGGAACGCGTGATGCAGACTCACGCGGGCGGCAAAAGCCAGTCCACGCGCTGACGCGAGCGCCGTTCCGCCCGTTTCTTAAGGATCAACGCGTCTCAACGCGTCGGGACCCGGAGAGGTCGCTCAGGGCATCAACTGGTGTCACTGCAGTGGCTTTGACCGGAAGGTCTTAGGTTCGAGTCCCAACGGTGGCAGGATTTTCGACAGTCGGTACATAACTAGGTTGAATTTTGTCGCTGTCTGGAGGAGAATTTTAGCGGCCGGTTGCTTCGATCGGTAGTTTCCCGTGGTTTCTCTGATCAATACTAGGTACCCTGCAAACCGTTCTGCACCCGTTAGGGTGCACCGACCACGCTACCTTCTCATTCATTGTCCTATCCTACCCCTTTCTTACACACACTTACATGCACATACCGCCGGAAGCTTAGAGCTTGTCTCGGCTGGGGCGGTCCCCGCTGGTGGGAGATACCTGGTTGGGGAAATGCCCGCTAGTCGAGGATAGGTCGGAGCCGTATCTCACCATCTAATGGGGGAAGATCATCGCCACCTCACGCAATAAAAACCTGCAACACACTTACGGGACTAGTGACTTTCTTCTTTTTTGCAGTTGACGCACCCGGAATCACTATTCAATAAATAAAGAAATACGCGCCGGCACGCTGCTCATTGCCATCATTGCTCTCACTGCAAGTACTATGATTTCATACTTGTTATTCGGAACAGGCTGCCAAAGCCCGTGTAGGTGCAATTCCAGATAATAGTCCGGGAAGTCCTACCTTCGAGATTTAAAGCTAAATAGTGGGTCGAAGGCGACAACAGTCTGCGTAAGAATCTAGAAAGCAGGTGCATCGGTTGTTTATTTTTTCGTGATCAATTTCAGGCGTATGTCAGAACATCTTTATGAAGACAACCCCACGGGCAAAGTGAATATCTGTTCTGTCTGTATTGTTATCGGAATTCTATGACGAAAGAAAACATGTGGTCTAATGAATATTTTATACATATGCCTCAGTGCATCAAATGACATTTTGAAAGATCAGAATGATTAATATATTACGACTGTTCAATAAACGTCAAACACCTGTAAAGTGAAGCCAATAATTTTTGAAAATTCTTGACCCGTACGCTACAACTTCTTTACCGTCATTGGTCAAAATCACGTGAGCGAAATAGTCACAGTTATTAATTGCATACCTACCAGGGCGTGACGAAGCCAAGAATGTTTGCTTGTCACTCACCATGCGCGGCTGCTTCTAAGGAACCGCGTCGCGTGCCACTTTCCGCCCGAACCTAATCCGCCACGCGCTCGTCGCGTCCTTCCTCTTTGTCGTACGCGGGGGCGGAGGCGGGGCGGGGCAGAGTGGGGCGGAGCGGGGCGGGGCGGACGCAGGGTCGCGGCGGTTGCGGTGGCAGTGGCGGGGCGAAGGCGGGGGCGGGCATGGAGGCGGGGGCGAGCATAGAGGCGGGGGCAGTGTCAGGCGTGGGCGTGGGAGCGGCGATGCGGTTGAGCGGGAACAGGAGAAGGCGCTGGCGAGGGGGCGGGAGCGAGAGTGGACGTGGAGGTGGGGTGGGCTCGCGAGGGCGTGGGCGTAGGGCGCCGCTAGGATCCCGCCATGCTCCGCCGCGCCGACCTCTCTGCTCCGAAGTCGCCTTCTGTCTCTGTCTCACGCTCCGACCTCATGAGGATTCGAGAAAAGGGTTAAACTCCTTGCCGGTGTGCGAGCGAAAAACAGCACCGCTTCAGAGTGCGTGCATGGCGGGAGATGTGGAGCGCAGAGATGAAGGTCGGAGAACAGCAGGTTAAACCCTAGGTGATTCATAAGAATGAAAAAGGCTGGAGGTCCATATGAAGCGATGTGAACTGCGAATGTTGCCATTCGCGCTCAAAATTAACATTTCGCTCTTAAATACTCCCCCCTCAAGTGTTTACTGTTTTCCAAAATCGCGGAACTACAAAACAACTTCGACAACGCAAATGAAAACTGTGGTTGAGAGAGGGAGGCCAAGTAAGAGAGAGGAAGACGCTAGAAAGAAAGAGAATAAGAAAAGAAAATGGAAGATGTGGAAAAGTATTGGTGGAGAGCATGAAGAGAGAGGAGAGTAGGATAAGGAGTGGCAGTGAGGAGGGGCAGGGAAAGGAGAGAATAAAGAAAGAACGAGACAGAACGAAAGAAAGAAAGAGAAAGAAAGAAGAGACAGAACGAAAGAAAGAAAGAGAAAGAAAGAAGAGACAGAACGAAAGAAATAGACAGCGCGAGAGAGGGAGAGAGAGAGTGGGAAGGAGGGACGGAGTGGGGGACGTTGAGAGACAGAACGAAAGAGAGAGAGAGAGAGAGAGAGAGAGAGAGAGGGAAGGAGAGACGGAGTGGGGGACGTTGAGAGGTTTATTTTTTTCCTTAGAATTATTAGAAAGCAATTATAAAGTAGCCTGACGTCTCTAGTTTCGATCAATGTAGCAATAATTTCTAGAGACTTCAAGAGGGGATGTATTTTATACACATTGTGTTGCATTGCTTGCTATCTGAATTTGCCCTACACCTCAAGGTCTCTGAGGTCTGGCATTTTGGAAGATAGAGGCGAGTAGGGTTCGCCTGAACGCCTCCGACGTGGTCGAGGCGATGGGCTTCCGAGGGCACTGGAGCTCGACGGCACTAGACGGACCGGTTTGGAATTCCTCATTTTAAAGTAAGATAAGGAAATAAAACATATAAACATTATAGCATATCTTCACAAGACAAACATTTTGAATTATTTGTGAACGCAAAGATGGCACACTTACAAACAGTGACGCTGACTCACCACAGTATTTTGTAATATTGGGTGATAAAACACTAATTCAAATTGCAATAAACTTTATGATCTATTGGCATATTTATAAGCTTTCTTAACTGTGTCAGTAGAATGATCTTATTTCTTTGGCGTTTCAAGTACAATCTGAATCTGTAGATTAATATTATGCTCCACTTTGAAAATTATACAATACGATAAGGAAAATTACAACAGTGTTACAAAATACCATAAATTATGAAATTATGAAGGTACTTTTAATCGCAAACTCCCGTCAAATTTGCCTATGATAACTTCATTACAATTGATCATCTGTTGTTAGTATTTTTAGGTCAGAAGGCAATGAACAGTTTATCATTCCCACTCACGCAAGACGAAATAATTAGTCTGTAACAGCTTTGTAATGGCTAATCGCTACATTGTCCATAACATCCAACCCAATGCGGATCCGCGGTTCGATGCCCGGCCGGGAAACAACCTTGCGTCACCGCAGGGGCCTTGCGCAAGTTCCTGGACGCGTCCAGGTGTTCCGGGGGGAGTCCAAGGGGGAGAGGGCGCGGGGCCCGCTTTCCCCAGCCGCCGCCCGCGGCGCCGCGCGAACCCGGACCCTGCCCGTCTGCCCGTCGTCGTGGGCATGTGGGCCGAGGGACGGCACCTGAATTCGGGGGCAGGTTGCGTCTTGATCACGCGCATGCCGTGATTATCCAGCGACGTCTTCGGGCGACGGGCTGCCCAGGTGACTGGCCTGACGTGTGTTGCGAGAAACTGGGCGTCAAAGATGGAACAGAAATAATGTCACGAGAAGATGACTCTTTCTGAAAATAAAATTTAGACCGTAAGAAAACGGATTCAACCATAGTATTGAGAAGGGGGCAGTAAGAGGAACGAAAATTCATTCAATATAATATATCGACTGTTAAGTGTTGCTCTTCTGATTTTTCTGCCAGAGGAGAGAAACGTGCATTGTTTTTGAACATGAAATATTAATAATGTTATATCAACACTTAAATAATACACATATTTATATATTAAGTATCATGTATTATACTACTCATATCAAAAAGGAAGTTACTTCCTAGGAAGGGACAATCACCGTCACTCATGCAGACATTTGAGTCGAAGTGTCACCGCCACTGCTTGAGATAATAGCCTCAGAAAGTTAATTCTCGCAAATGAATACTCGCACTGAACTACATCGCAATGTTGCCATACTTGCTTTTATTATATGCTGTCAGACATGGCTCTTACGAGCATAAGTGTAGGAAGATTATTTATTAGAATTTAAAGGAGACATCTTGCATCTTATTCTGAATTGTTTCATCTTGATACCTTCTCTTTAATACCTTATTTTATGTATTTCCGCTTATTTCCACTATATTCGACAAATAAAACTATTTTAAAAGAACTATATGTTTTACTAATATTTATTTACATATTTTATTGTGATAATTCAGTATAATTCAGATATAGAGAAGACGAAGCCAACTGTCTCCCCACAGTAAGGTACGCCCGTGAAGGCTGTGCTCTTTCCTGCTTTAAGCTCCTAAGACTAACTCATTAAGAATGTACTTTAGTTTTCTTTAAATTTCGTCCTCCTTTTCTTTCTTCAAATATCTTCATGTGTACAGAAAAGAGCGTGTTGCGTTCTGCTCGGTGATTCAGAACGTGCGCATGTCTTTAACAAGCGCGTGAGCCATGTGCGTTGAGTAACGCCTATGACTGCGACAGTCTCGTAGGGCGTGGAGGAAACCAACGACTGTGAGAGAAATGAGATATTTCCCTTCGAGCAACCGTCATCACTTCTGGGCGTCACTTATTTTCACGTTTTCTGACCCAACCCACTTTGCGACCAGATATGCAAATATACAAGCAGACTCGTTTAGTGTGTGTTTTACTCATGAAGTGACTGACCGACGTCAGTTTCAAGGATATGGGGGAAACCCAACTGATGTGTGCTTTCTGAAGGAACAATAGCAGGACTCAAACAAACTTGCCAAATTTTAACGCTTTACACGAGATGTTTTAGACTGCGCACTAATTTTGAAAATACGAATCTTTTCAATTTAAAATACGAATCTTTTCAAAGTAGTAGTGGAACACTATTTTCTTAAAAGTGCATTTAACTTTTAAACCATCTTTCTTAATGTAATTATGTTTAGGATATGAAACCACAAAACTACAACACATGGGTAATCACAACATTAAAACAAAATATCTATAAACTGCATACATTTTAAATTAGGAAGAAGCGATTACATAAACAAACAAAGGTGACTAATCATCGAGAATTTGCAAACAAGTCGAAAATAAAATGGAAGAGAAACAGAAAACATCTAAGAGAGCGTAGGCTTCCGCGGCCGGAATCAGTATTTACGGCGAAGGTGCCAACGTTTCGGTCGCCATGGACGCGGCGTCACCCGGACAGCCTAGTAAATAAAAATAGAAAACATCTAAGTATTAAAACATCCATGTTCGGTGTGATTAACCTACAAGACAGAGTGAGAATATCTACAAACAAAGATTTCTAGTAACCTTGCGCAAGGGCTAGATGCTATCAACACATCGTGAGTGCGAAGAACTTCACAAGGAACGTCCTCTTCCCGTTTCTTCTTTGTAGGAAAGAAGTTGCGTGAAGTACGAAGGATGTTCGCTAACACCTTTCTTCCTCAACCACATTCCAACGTAACGCCTTTGCAAACTCAAAGACAATACACTGAGTTTTGGCAAACGTTTTCTTACCAACTCGGCTACACACACAATAACACACACACAAAATAATAATTCCTAAATCCCGTACAGTTGATGTCCTACGAAGTGGAACCCGCTACCCCGTATTTTTTTTTAATTTTGACGCTTCGAGAAGAACTTTCTGTCATGCGTGTTTCGTTATCGCGAATTTCCAGACTTATAGACAGAGAGACAGACCTTCAAAGAAAGATGGAAAGGAAAATTTTGAAGTGTATGTAAACAAAAGGTATTTCCTTTTGTACCACGTTTGCAATTCATGGAGCAGTACGGAGAGAACAGGAAAATGTATCACTACTTTTTTAAGGTAGATGCTTAATTATTCGTCGAACATAATAAATGCTAGAATTCGAACATGGTTCGGATATTCTATAATGGATATTCTATATGGATATTGTATATTTTCATGTGCAGCGAAACAGTTCTTGCATCGACTATGTTTGTTAAAACGGATATACTAAAGGATATTGAGTAACAATCAACTGATGTCTGACTTCATCATCTCCAAAACTCTTCAACCAAGGTTGCCCTCTGGGAATCTACCTATATCGAAAGAGCTCATCAAATATACTCATATCTTTAAAATTAGATCACCACTTAGAGGCCAGTAATAAGTCAACTCTCCGTGGGAATCGACATCAACGGTTAAACCGCATAACAGGGAGGTTTTCATTTACTACACAGCGATTGTGTAGTGTCGTAGCCAATCATGGAATGCGTGTCAGGTTTTCATGAGGATGAGAGAATATAGCCTCTGCAGCTATGGACTACAGAGACAAACTATGTCTCGAGTTTGAAAAAATACTAATACCATATCGCGGAGATAAAAACAGCTTTTATAAATGAACTCATCTGCGTTATCGAGTGGTTGGACAATTTGACTGTGAAACCTTGATGGGCATCTTTGTAGAAGTGCAAATTTAGTACCAACTTTACGGGGGGGGGGCAATATTATTACTAAAGATGTTGGTATTTTCCTTGAGTTTGTCTACTTCAGTGCTGCAAAGATGATTACGTTTGTAAAGGAGAATACAAAGAAATTCAAATTCTGGATTTGCAGTTGTTTCATATCTTCAGTATTATTTTCTTCACCCTTGCATCCAATATGCATTTACGTACTCACAATCTATAAATCAGACATGCTATAGAACGGTTATACCCCCAACTGTTGGTCACAGTTGAATATTAACTGTTCAATAGTACCACGAGTAGCAATCGGCGTAATATTGGCTTTGTAGCAATTTAAAAAAAATCATTGACCCATTTCCAAAGCTTCGCTATATGATTATATTATCAATTGATTAATTAATTATTATTGGCGACATTATGGTGAGACACTACCATCATGATCTGTACTTGCAGAGCACTCGGCGAATACATCGGGGCTGTGAGCTGGGCGCGCTTGCAATGGGAGACTCCGACGCTGGAGGCAGCGACGAGCGTGCGGGCCGAAGTGGGGCAGCTCGATAGCTATCTTGTTAGTTGCGCGCGGTTCCGCCGACGACGCTGCACGCGCCTTTACATCACGTTACGTGGAGGACCACTTCCGGTCCCGGAACACGCAACAAGTGTGCGCGTGCGTGCTTTCGTCGGGTTCCATAAGAGCTGTAGAGCCACTTCGAGATACACCCAGATACACCAAGATGGCAGTCGGAGATGGTTCCATCTGCACCAAGTTATTGTAATGGTTAATGAAATCTTAGAGGAGTTATTGCAATGCTAACTGGTTAATTGAACGAGGTGTCAAAGTGCTTCATCGGCCATGGTCATAGACGTGTGGGGATGGAAAGGAAAGTGAAAAGAATGATAGCACGCGGTCTGTCGTACCTTTTAGAGGAGACCACCATACGTCTGGAATTTATCAAGGAAGCCAATGGTCAGCATATTAGCTGTACGAACGTGAACTCGGCAAGCGCTATACTATCACTGATATTAAACTCGTCAAACAAATTTTCACCTCGCTGCCGGGATCGAAATTGCAACCTCCCAATCAAGGGTATGTTAGATCTACGCGCTAGCCGTTGAAGGTATTTGTTTCGAATAATAATAATAATAATAATAATAATAATAATAATAATAATAATGCGTTGTAATTTTACTAAGGTCCTAATACTTCAGAAATATTTTAAATAGTTTGTATAGTCTCTGTTACATCAGAGTAAGGCCCAATGCGCGCAATGTGTGTCTCATACTTTTTGAAGTTTATACTGCACATTTCTTCATGTCATTCTCCGCATGTTCAACGTTACTTTAGAAGAAAACCCCAAGCAGACTCCTTCATCGCACCTGCCTGCAACAAGAAGAGGGGCAGAAGAGGAGAGAGTCGCAAAGCCAATAACCCTCACCCAGTGACATAACGGACTGGCACTCTTCAGCGTTGCCGAGTGCAACTTCACAGCTGCTGTTATGTGCGCTGAGGTGTTGGTGTTCAGAATGATGAATATCGTGAATGAAAGGCCCATACGAAGGATATAGGCAGACGAGCCGCGTCCTGGTTAAAAGTAAGGCAAGGACCTACAAACACGAGGATGAATGAGACTTATAAACCGGTTCCGTGACATCAGAATTCATTCGTGCGGCATTTTAAATCGTTACTACTTCATCTACCAAAGGGAAATTTGGCAAATATAGGTTATATACCCGCCTTTCATGAGAAATAGTACAGCTGTCTTGTGTAACTTCATTTATCCATTGCATTGTCCAGGCTGTGAAAAAGAAGGTTTAATTCTGGGAAACGATTTCGTGTGAACTTGTCAAATACAAATTTTCTTTAATCGACAGTGTTTGATGGAGAAACAAAACAAAGGTATCTTCATTATCACAAATTGAACACAATATTTAAAAATATATTCGTTTTCAAGCCAAACACTTTTTTATATTTCCCGTTAGAATGCTGCTCCCGCTATTTTATATCAGGGAAGTTTCAAAGGTGGTGTTCAGAGGCTAAACAAGGAATGCGCAATATCGATTGTGAAGTCGAACAACGCGGAAGAGAGATATTTACGGGGTCTGGTCCCGAGAGATCTTTTATCCTCCCAAGACGCGTACCTGCAAATGAATCACGTTCACAAGTCCTGATTCGTTCTTATGGCGGTTCTGTTGGGAAACACTCTACATTCCGGAGTTGCGTGAAGCCTTGAGGCAAACTTTACGACAACCTGTCTCAACACACACGCACACGAACACTCGGTAGTCGTGTACTGTGAAGTACATTGTTTATGTCTGATTTGGTGCGATTCATAGAATTGCTGGAAATGTCCTTAGAATATATTACCTATTACGTTTACTCATGTTTTGCCGTTATTGAAGCACAGAAGCTGCTTTAAAATTGAGTTATTGGAATGCGTCTTGAAATCTCATACGAAGGTGAACACTCGTATTCTACTAACCTTTGTCTCTTTTGTTTCAGGTAAGACGATTTGCATTCGGTGGAGGAGTCCATCTTGTACACAATGGTAATGTACAGATTGAGAGCTTAAAATTTATATAAAATCAGTGCATGTTAATTTTATATAAATAGATTTTTCTTCACGAGTAGTAACAACTAGAAATTACAAATAGCTAACTTTGAAATTAATGATTAAAAACTATTAAAATTATTCATCGTACGAGAGAAAATTGTATGAAAAAGAAGCGTTTATGTATATTCTGCTAGTGGTGAAAGAAATTATTTAACAAGACGTAACCTAATATTATATTTCAAAAATTAGTATGTAATTAAAGCAAATTGAATAAAATAATATATTACAAACGACGATGAAGATATTGTCATCTACTCAAGGAAAATACCAGACGAGCGTCGAATGAATCTTGCTGTGGTAGATAGAAGATCGTCGTAGGCCTTGTAAAATGAATTACTTATCAACCGTTGTTGTTCATTTAATCATCATCAGCTGCTAGTAAAATACTTTCCGGCTCCTGGAATTGCTCTCCCTCCCTTAATGTCAACTCGGTTGCTTCTATGAAACTGTCAATAGTCACGTCCGTTAAACTATCTCCTAATGCGTTCGATTACGCCAGAGCGACGTGCGTGTTAGAGAGGCCTGCTCGTTCGCATTCGCCTTCTGGGCGAGGGCCGGTGGAGGCCTCAAGGCCTGGCTTTGTGTTGCTTCCGCCGCCTCCGCCTCCAATCGCCTTCGCGTCGCTCACGCAGCCACCTGCCACCCCCCTCCTTTGCTCACCGGTCCCTCGCGACGCTGAGCATCTAGCCGGAGCCGCGTGTGTGTGCATGTGTGGATGTGCGCGTGTGTGTGCATGTGTGGATGTGCGCGTGCGTGTGCATGTGTGGATGTGCGCGTGCGTGTGCATGAGTGGATGTGCGCGTGCGTGTGCATGTGTGGATGTGCGCGTGCGTGTGCATGTGTGGATGTGCGCGTGCGTGTGCATGTGTGGATATGCGCGTGCGTGTACATGTGTGGATATGCGCGTGCGTGTACATGTGTGGATATGCGCGTGCGTGTACATGTGTGGATATGCGCGTGTGTGTACATGTGTGGATATGCGCGTGTGTGTACATGTGTGGATATGCGCGCGTGTGTACATGTGTGGATATGCGCGCGTGTGTACATGTGTGGATATGCGCGTGTGTGTACATGTGTGGATATGCGCGTGTGTGTACATGTGTGGATATGCGCCTGTGTGTACATGTGTGGATATGCGCGTGTGTGTACATGTGTGGATATGCGCCTGTGTGTACATGTGTGGATATGCGCCTGTGTGTACATGTGTGGATATGCGCGTGTGTGTACATGTGTGGATATGCGCGTGTGTGTACATGTGTGGATATGCGCGTGTGTGTACATGTGTGGATATGCGCGTGTGTGTACATGTGTGGATATGCGCGTGTGTGTACATGTGTGGATATGCGCGTGTGTGTACATGTGTGGATATGCGCGTGTGTGTACATGTGTGGATATGCGCGTGTGTGTACATGTGTGGATATGTGCGTGAGCTCGTCGCAGGCGTGGGGGAAGGAAACTCAATTTCGCGGTCGAGGACCGGGGGACGGACTGGAGGGGGTGGCGTGCCCCAGGGACTGGCATTAGCGCCGCATTCTCCGGAGAAGTACCTCGCGGTTCTTGTGGCTAGGGATATCTACGGGGGTGGGGATGGAGTTGATGTCAACGTACCATTAGCAATGGAAAGGAAACAGTTGGCAGGCAAGGCATATTTAATTCTTCTTGCTGCGGATGAAATGTTAACGGAAATTTGTGAGAGATTATGGCAATAAATATTAGTCTATACTCTCTGACAGTCAGAAGTGATAGATAACAAAAATTATTAATTTTATTAATGATAATACGTGAATATTTTAAAACGTGTAGGCGACGAAATGTGTGGCAAGGGAGCCTAGTCATCACATTTCTATCTGATTTGACAGCTACTGTAGAACGTAATTGACAGTGGAAGATATTTGGCGAGACTCGACAAGAGTATAATTAAGAAAGTAAATTTGCGAAGACGTCCACCTCTGTATAAGTAATACAGAATGTAATTATAGACTAACTCCGTGTATATATGGGACGACAGGAAGTAGTAAATTATGCTCTTACATCGTTCTGGCGGAAGTAATCCGATGTTAGTAGTATATCATCATCATCTACGGCTAACACTAGATACATTGTAAATAGTTTTAAAGCAAAAAATCTACCACACATTTTCATGTAATGTGATTTGAAAAATCTTCCCTTACTTACATAGATCTTTATATAAATACTTTTCCCTACTTGTATATATTAGTAGTTTTGGACCAATTATTGCTGATGTAGCAATACATTTCTACCCTTTGAACACAAGATGAATGCGTCAAAAGGAGGGAATCAGGAGACGACCGGAGAGCGAAAGAAGATGGAGGGGGCGGAGCGGCGTGGAAGAGTCGGGAGGGGGTCGCCCCGCGAGCGCTGGGAAGCGACCTCAGGTTGACGCGCCGCTCCGCGCCGTCTGCGGTTCAAGCACCCGCTGCGCTCCTCGCACGCCGCCAAGGCCTCCGCCGCTTCGCTTTCCGCGGAAGTCGCGTGTTCGACGCCTGCGAGCTTCCCCGCAGGCGCCCGCAGCTTCGCTCTCTCGCTGTCAACGACCTCCGGCGTCCCACGGGTACAGCCAGACCCCTAGGGGCCACAAGGTGGAGGCCATTTTAGCCCTTTGCAGAAGATACAGGGGGAAGATTCATAAAATCCAGCGAAAACATTTATATCCTAGAAACTACTTCTTCCTTATCATTATCACCATCATCTTCATCTTCATCCATATTTGAAGAATGCACGTTTGCACTGTTAAAGGCAGAATTCGCGCTACATAAGCGTCCTGCAAACGGAATTGCAGAAACTTCACAGAGAACTCTCTAGGGCGACAAAACCCGAGCTGGCTTCCCAGGCGAAACATTTTCCAGAAGGAAACACGCGGTCATTGCAGCAGAACCCCTTATGACCGAAAAGCTGTGCCTCACTTCAACTGTGACGAGCTACATTACTCTGTGGTTCGTCCCTGTGCTTCGCAGTTCTAATGAGAGGTTTAATCGGCCTTTTTTTTCAGAATGCACGATTTGAGTAATTCAAGCGACGAATTCTTATGGCAACTAATACCCTCACTATGGGAGAACTGTAATTGGGGCACACAATTAGAATGTTTTCTGCTTCGGTCTACTAGTTACTGTTGCCAAGCCACACATCTACACGAGGTGCCTCACAAGTAGTTGCGATCATTACAAAAATGTAAATAAATTTATTACGAGGTGTCTACCGGCAAGTTATTCCATGAACACCCTCCCCTCAAAGGCACTACCCCCTGCCAAGCGGATTGGGAAGTGATAGGCGCGACGAACGAGCTCGCAGCGGAGACATTTACGACAGCTTCATGGAAGAGCGCTCCCCTGCTGCATTTTCCCTCCAGACACCCCACACCGCACCAGCAGTGTTTACGAGCAAAAGCCCACCACGAGTGTTAATACGCTTTAACATGATTTTATGAAAGGTGATTTAGTAAAGTATGATTCACCAATCTCATAAAAATATAGGGTCTGCGCAGGGACAAAGATAGAAATACAGCTTGACTAAAGTGACTAAAGTGCTTCCAGAAATTAAAAACAAATCCAAATGTTAAACACTCTTCACAGTTAGGTCAAAATTAATATTATAAGTCTTTCTCACAACTTTGAATATAAGTTTAATAGCTTAGCGAGGACTTCATGACACGATATCGGCCCGTTCTTGAATATTTCACTGCGTAGTTCCTTCCGAAAGAAAATTCTGTTTACCTTGCCAGTCTGTAGGTATAGAAAATCTGGGATTTAAGACAAATCTCCACAACTGAAATTTTCTTCACTGAACATAAACAAAAAGAGAGTACAAGAAAAATCACAAATACAAAGTACGAAAAACAACATAATTATGTAACGTTTCGACCTATTTGAATTAGCCATTAACCCAAAGACTATGCACACAGTTTTTCAGTGCGCTGTAATGAATGTTTTCAAAGCTCCGCGTCAAGTACGCATATTTTGTTTAAATAATCAATACTGGGTAATATATTCATGAGAAGCAATTTGCTTATACTTGTATTAGCGGCGATTAGCTAAGAATAAGGCAATGAATGGATCTTTATCATTAGATTCGATAAGACATGAAATTAGGCCATTCCTTTAATCGTATTCTGCTCTTACTTCCGGCAAGACCTGTTATTGAGTTTAGTAACTATTCCGGTTACAAGTTTTATAAATATTCTTGATGCGTCGTTAGTCATTCAGATTCTTGTAACGATTAGTGTGTTTGTTCTAAGATTTCATTTTCATTCAAAATTATATTCTCAGCAAGTCAATTAGTTATGAAATTAATGAAGTGAAATTCGTATCTCCAATGTGATATTTCATACACGTAGTTAAGAATGAATGGATAAAGTGATCAGTCATCAGAACATTTCTATTACTTTTATTTTACATTTCTATATAATTATTGTAATGCCAACGTGCATCCTTTATCCATGACAACAAAACTCTCACAGTATAAGAATACGAATTGGTATTAAAAATGCTGTAAAATGAGTCCTCGAGTGACGTAAGAAAATACAGTAGGAATGCCGATGTGTGGGAAACTCGAAACATTTGAGAAATGGAGAAGTGTCATAGGCATATTGCATCTTGCAGAAGCAAAACACTTCTACCTGATTCCTTGTACTCACACACTCTTGTATTGAGTTAAGCGGTCAGCGCTCCTTGTTCCTTACGTAATGCTTTTACAGCGTGACGATCGTAATGGCACCCTATTATAGAAGATAAATAGCTTGTGGATACAAGTCTTCTGTTTTTTTTTCCCATCGCACGGACATTTAGCATGGTGAGTGGGAATGATAATTATTCATTGCGTTCAGTACCCCTCTTCACCTAGCGAAAATGCTTGCCAACAAGCTTGACCCTCTGAAAATTTACACATCCTCCTCTACGCTTACAATGCAGACTCGTGGCAAGGAAAGAAGTTATTTCTTATTCATCATATTATATGATAGAGGGAACTTGAAAAGAAGAGTCATTTTGGTCGTACGTTCATTTCGTAAAACTCCTGTCAAAATATAAATTTGATCAAATTCAACAAAATTGTCACTTGTTAAAACGAGAAGAAATCGTCAGTGTTATGTAAAACATGTCATACAAGTTGTTTCGTGAATGCTTAATTTTTGGATTAGAAGAATTATTAGTTCACGATTAAAAAACCAGAAACCGAGCATCGAATTTTCCGACGCGACACAAAAGTAAAAAAGCTGAGAGACTGATTTAGATATAGTCGTAATTCCTAACGTTTATGGGGGACAACAACCCGAACATATTTGCTTGACAGCACGTGTCAATGGACAACAGGAGAGAGAAAATGTCGGAGAAATCATGGATGGAGGAACAAAAAAGAGATAGGGGAGAAGAAGGGACACGGCATGAGGGTAGATAAATGAAGCAAGATTGTCATTCGCAGATTAAGATGAACTTGGGAATGACGAAGAGTAAGCAGATGATTAGACGGCCTCGATAAACAGTTGTCGATGTAGCGTTGTAGGTGGCCGTAAATGACATTGTAGTTAGAGTAAATGAATTTATTGTTGGAGTGCTGGAGCGAGCGAAACAAGTATGGATGAGTGAGACATTGCCAAAGAGAGAAGTTCAGCGAAATGATCCTTCCAATAGTGACGGCATGGAGGTTGAAATTAAGCAGAGTAGAACGTCAACCGGCAGAGAGGTGGCGGTGTTCCTCTTCCGCTAGAACGTGAGATCCGGCGCCGACCTGCACTTGTTTGCGAGGGGTTGCACCCTCCAGATATCCGCGCCAGCGAGGAGCCGCCAGGCGGGGACAAATCCTAGGCTCTCGACTGGTCCCTCGTCATATGTGGTAGTGTACTGCATGTAAGTATAAGAGTGTGTAAAGGTTGATGATAGGATACGGAAGGGGAAGGGAAAGTTTGCGCAAAGTCCATGGACGGTTTGTAAGGGCACTGCGTCATTCACCTGGTATTGGTCGGAGAAACAACGGAACACGGCCAATGATTAGCTAGCCTGCTGCTAGACAACGCGCTGCAGCGGCTGAAATCGGTCTAAATATCTAGTTAAGGTCTAAAATCATTCATCGTTGGGACTCGTGGCCTAAGACCTTCCAGTTAGGGATTTCGCTTTGAAAATCATTGAAATTATTCCTGGGTTTGAGGGGAGCTGGCACGAATGTGAACGTAAGTAGCTCGTGGATGGTGGTCGGGGGCGGGGGCGGGGGCGGAGGCGGGGGCGCCAGTGCGGCTCGCGATTGGGCCCGTGCGCCGCTCCGAATCCTGGCCGTCTGCGAGCGCTGAGAGGTCCGCAGGCGGCGTTGCCAGATGGGCGTGCGTGGACTGGATTCGCGGCTCGCGGATGGAATGCGAAATCCGCTCCAAGGCCCCACGTGCGCTCTATAGCAGTCGACAGACCTCAACCGACAACGGCACACAGCCCTAAGGGGCAATTTACATACTACTCTCTTAAAAGCGTATTAGTGGCGAAAAGATTAAATTGGACATAAAGAAAGCAAGAGAATATTAGACAAAAAACCATCAAGTTATTTAATGGTGGAATAAAATATGGGGGTCTACCTATTTCATTTTATTATTAACCAAACATTCTGCCATAAACTACTCAGTTTCAATAACGTGTGCTTTCTCATCTTTGTGACGAATCGCGTAAATATTTGACAATATTCTGGTCGTTGATGATTGAAAAAGATAGTATAAGACATGTAAACACTTCCTTTCCTGTGTAACTTGTAACACAACTTTTTCGTATCGACTAGATATGATCAGAAACCAAACACAAAATGTATCTAAATGGCTGTGATAAACTTTGCATTTCACTATTCTGTTTTAAGCGAAAAAATGTAGATAGATAAAATAATAATGAATTCGGCGAAATTGAAACGAAATGTTGGTATTTAAAAATTATAATATTCTTATGCGATATTTAATTTTTTTCCGAAATCTACAACATAATATAAATTATTGTTTCTGTTTACGACACTACGTTGTCATTCGAACTTTATGAATGCTGATGTTTGCCTAGTAGGCATGCGGTTTTAAAAGTAACTACGATCACTACAGTTCCGGATTTAGATACGAGAATCCGACCCCCTCCCTCCAAGCACAATACCATTTTGGCGTCCTTCTCTAGAAAAAAAAATTCTTCCAAATCATTCATTATGAAACGTGAACTGTTCGCAATTCTGAACTGAATAAGAACAATGGACTATTGAATTACATTTTACGATATTTTTTAAAATTATTGTATTTTTTACCTGGGCGCCCCCTTCCACCACGGTCTGGGGGAAGGGGGTGGGCAAGTGCTTATTTAGTAAATACGGCCCGCGACCACTAGGAGCGTCCACGTCCTCGCCCGTCGCTTCCAAAAAGAAGGGCAGGCAACGCGCGCCAAGAGGAAGCACGGGGAGCAGCGCGCGGAGCGGGTGCGAAGCAGCAGATCGAGTTCGGCGTTAGGTTTATTTTTATTATTATTTTTTTTTTCGTGCTCCGCGGCACCTCCGCTCGCTTCATCTCCCGCGTTCGCTTGTTTTATGAGCTGTCAGAGCGAAGCGCAGACAATGGGAGGCGACGGTGGAGGGGGCGGGGCGCGTTGCCAAACTGCGCATGCGCATGTTGATTGTCCGCAGCGCGCAATCGCAGGGCAGCGACGCACGCGCCTTCTCGGCACTGTGTCCTGGTCGGACGGTGCCACCGCTTCTGAAGATAATTGACGAGGTTGTTTTCAAAGTGACGCATATTCGTTTCAGTGTGTTTTTTAGTTTTACGTATAATTAGGTTGTTCTTAACAAGCTTCTCCGTCGTGGTTTCAAACGATTGTGTACAAAAATGGTATTTTTTCTGTGTTAAACGGTTGAATCCTATCTTGAACTGTAGGGCTGAATGTGAATAATTGCTCGTCTTGAAAAATTGCCTTTCATGAAGATACGGCCATTTGGAAATAAGCTCTTAAATTCTAAATGGCAGGCTGATATCATCTGACGTTTCTCTGGCTTAATTTCCCTTTTATTTGCGGATGAGTAAATCTGCGACTAAGGCCCCTCGGCTGGGCAAAGAAAAGATTCATTTGGACTCATATCGGCGTTGCTCAAATTTGCATTGGATACGGGGACGGTAACCGATAGAGCTACTGTGCACTTCGTAGCATCGCACAATCGTCATAATTTCTGACCGAAGTCAAAGGATAACGTCGGGGAACGAGCTTGGGGCGATATATGGTGGACTGTAAATGCCCACTCTGACACCATCACAATTGAAAACATCCATACCGCACGTGGGAACCAGTGGCATTGGTATAAAGCGTAAGTGAGCGTGCCCCAAGCCCATGGGCCACCACGCCGACGTTTCCATTTCAATTTCCTCCGATCTGTTCCAAGCGGAGCAGCATCTACAACTACTAGCTTCACGTTATCTTGCTTTCCCGGTTCTGTCTCCACTTCCATCTTTAGGGCCAGGGAGCTGATATCGCATCTCAAATAGCCCAACTCCTAAGAGCTACGAAATTTCCACTGGTACTGCATGTAGTCGGATGTCAGGTCATGTCTCTAATTGGGGCGCCGAAGAACGAAGGGAAAAAGCGCCCGACGTCGCGGTCGGAAGATCCGTGCAGTTCATGGCGGGAACTGATGACTTTGCTTACATGGTGTCACTCGGAGCGATAAACTTTTGGGTCATCCCTTCAGATCTACATCTCGTCTATCTTCTGCATCTCAGTCATAGACAATAATGTATAAATAAAAAAAATCAAGAAAAAATATAAATGTTTAAAGTAATTAAATTTTGCACTAATTTATTTTATGTTTAATATGTTTTAAATTACAAATATTTGACGTAAGTTACTTCGTGGGATTTAGAGGGTAATTATCGCCCGTAGCAACGCCACTGGCGAATATTTTGCTGACGGCCTGGAGCAGATCCCCCTGCAGGTCTGATTGGAACTTTCAAGTTGTTTGTAAATTCCACCGGGAGCACGAGTGCCCCATCAGCAAAACCAGCACCCTGCAGATTCTCCAATCAAAACTAATTCTGTTTAGTCTCAACTTTCAGCACGACTATTTGAAAAACTCATTTCCTTACATTTGTTATTCATCACTAAACATCTTCAAGGAACGAAACGGAATCGTTAATTAAAAACCAAACAGCAAAGTTTCACCGCGAGCTCCTGAATTTCCAGGACGAAGTAAAATCCAACAGAGCAAACAAGAGCCAATGCCACGTCAAGGTTAAGGGTCACGCACCGGGGCTCCTCCCGCTCTTCCGAGCGCGCCTGGCCGCGCCGTCTTTGTCCGCGCCGAGGGCTCTTGTGCGGCTCCTCGTCCGCGCCGGCGGCACGACGCCGGCCCGCGCCTCGCCCGCGCCGGCGCCGCGCTAACCGCGGGGGCAAACGTCGGAAAGTCCCCGCGCGGCGCGGCCCGGCAGGTGGCTGCGTTCCCGCTCGGGGAGACGCCCCACGCCCCACCGCCCCGGCCCACGCGCCACCGGGCAGCGGTGGCTCGCGATGGAAGACGGCGGACAAACATGAGAGTCTAATAAAATGGTACCCGATCCAGGGGGGGAATTCTGGAAGTTTTGATTTATCGTTTTTGTATTTATTTTTATTTAGCATGTGAAAATAATTCGCATCCAAACTGGAATGATCGCCAGATCTACAAAGATAGTTGCGAATTTGATTTTTTTAGGAAGATGTTTTAAGAGTACAGGGAAAGAATAATAAGGATTCAAACTCTCAATTTTTCCAGAAGATCATTTTTCAGTTTAAAATCTAATAGATCCCAGGACCCCTCTAATAGATCTCATACAGATATTTCAAATGTAAATGTCTAAGATCCCATTCGTTTTCTTGAGGCAGGAATTGTAGGAGGAGCTGTGAAATTCAGGCTGTCTCGGAATATATGTTACATATTTTTAAGGGGTATAAAGGACTCTAAAATTATCACTTCTGGCCAATGAACATACGAACGAATTCACGCCCCATCGGGATGTAAAGGGTAACTGGATGCCGGTTGGAGAAAAGAACTAGAAAAAACGCATTTATACACTTAGCATTTTCCTTTGATGTTTAGGCAACCTCGTATGCCTAGATGTTGGTAGTTACATGAAGTCCTCTTGACTGTAGCACAACCAGTCGAACATTATGGGAATGCCTAACATTCAGGGAAGAATGTCACATACTATAAATACATGGAAGCTGTCATATGCAATTCCCAATTATGTGTTCACGACAAAAAGTTATCATTTTCGAACCCTCTAAATACTTAAGAAATGTATAACTTTTTTTCTGAGATATCCTGTAGTTATTAACGTAAACAGTAAAGAAAGCGAGGCTTAGGCGTTCGAATTAAATGTTCACCAACGAGGCGTCGATAGCAGCTGAGTTCGACGTTTTGAAATGAGTAAATAATTACACACTTCTAAGTACTATAATTTCTGATGAGCAACTGTTTTCCTTTGATGGATTATATATTCCACGGCAGAGGGCGTTCTCTCAAACGAAACATCTCCTGCTCTTATCTACAAACTCTGGCGAGTTAGGTGCCCTGCGCCCTACTAAATTTGGCTCCTTAATGTGTCATTTATGGAACGCTAACGACACTGTCTACACACGCGACACATGCGTAATTGAGTAATAAACTTCTTTATTTACAAAACGATACCGAAAGAAGACACACAGGTAGTACGGTTTCAAAGATATTAGCCTTACCATAACAGGTTTCCGTTATAGGTTTGGTTTCATTACCCTTCCTTGCCCACAACCATTTAAAAGATGGTTCATATTTTAAAAATCACACTTCACTTAGATAAACGATTAGCTTGTTAAAAAAGGAAGTTATCTACGATGACGTACAATTCCTCTCACAGGAAAACAAATGGGATCTTAGTCATTTACATTTGAAATATCTGTATAAGATCTATTAGAGGGGGTCCTGGGATCTATTAGATTTTAAACTGAAAAATGATCTTTTGGAAACATTGAGAGTTTGAATTCTCATTATTCTTTCCCTGTACTCTTGAAACATCTTCCTTAAAAAAAATCAAATTCGCAACTATCTTTGGAGACTTGGGTCTTATATCCTTTTATATTTGTATTTGTTGTAAATTATATTTTATAAGTCAAGCCTGCCAGAAGTAACATTTGTTTCTTGGCTTTAAAAAATGTTCAATGAAATTTGTTCTTATGCTACAAAAAGTATTAGGGAAATAGATGATCACGAAGATTTCACTTCCCAATTTCGCTAAGAGGTCTAGATTAATGTAATAGGGAAGGATTGATTGCAAGTGACCCGTGGTCCATTGTTTAAAATATTCCCGAGATATTCACTAAAAACGTGATCGGAAGAAACCACGAAAACGACGGATCATATCATATTTCGCATTCGGGCAGATTTCGAAAGAGTAATTTAGCACATGAAAAAAAAAAAAATCGCATCCAAACTCGAATGACCGTATGTACTACGGGCGTTAACCAGTTTGAATAATATCGGTCATCTCGTTGCCGCTCGATCATTTGAACCCTTATAAAGCCCCTGGTACATAAATAACTAATAGCTATTTAAATTAGGGAGTTTCGAAAAAACTCATTTTGTCCGCTGTGTGGACCTCTCCATCCACCGTGCTCTGCTGCGAGTTGGGGGGGGGGGGGAGGTCCACGCGGCGCAAACAGTGACGTGCTTCCCCCCCCCCCCCAGCGGCCACCGCGCTCCTCGTGGCGGTGGCGGTGGCGTAGCACACGGAGTGGAAAAGGACAAAAAAAATAAAATAAAAACAATAGAACCTTAAAACGCAAAGAGAAAAACAGCGCTCCTTTCACGGAGGAGAGGTAAAGGAAAAACAGTATAAATATGGGACTTATGAAGCGAGAGAAAAACTGAAAAAAGAGTTGTAGAATTCAATTTTATTTACATAAGCTCATAATTGAAAAGTAAAAAAAAGAGGAGAAGAAGACGTACTCTGAGGAGAAAGAAAAGAAAATTAGATGATGAGAAGGAAAAGAGGAGCAAGAAGAGTAAGAAGCAGGAGATTATGATCAGGACGGAGATGGAGGAAATAAAAAGAAGAGTTCAAGAAGAGAAGAGAAATAAAAAGAAAAAAAAATACTTGGAAAAAAAGTTCAGCTGCGTCCATCTCATCAAAACCATATTCAGGCTGCCGTTTCCTTCTCAGGCATCATACTTCTGCTGCTGTTTTCTTCTGTTCATTCTTTCGGTCTGCAGCAACGGTATCTCGTGTCACATTTGGTACTCATAAGTACAACCTGTGTCACTACTGCCCACTCCGCAGCAAAATGGTATCAATGCTCTCTCAGCAGGGAATGTGGGTTGGAACACTCTCAGTTCATTGCTAGTAACAATACATCATCCAAGGGATTAATAAAGTGCCTTGTCATGTCTGTCGCCTATGTGGCTATTCCAGCCTCGTCTCTTCTGTTGCCACTAATACCCACTTCGCTTTTGCCCCCGCTGTCGTCAGCATAATGTTAATATCTTGCCACTTACTTTCTGACTATGATGGAGTTCTTCAGTGTCAAGAACACTAGAACGGTAAGGAATGAGGGGCAAGATTTCATGCTGCACTCAGGTGGTATATATGCATACTTTCGAGTTTCATTATGTGATGTCATTTTTTGACAATAATAAGAACTTTTAACTTATCATAATGTGACAAAACATGATAAATAATCGTCATTCAGCACTGAGCGTTGCTTTGACGTTTACATAATCAGTGTTCATTATACTTTTAAGACACTCGCAAGTGCGTCATTTCCAATACATGACCTAAGACAGCACGTTTGTTACTTTGCACTGAGTTGTAGGTACCATCGGTACAATTCAATTTATATAACGTCATTCTACACTTCTGTCATTACATCTGTTCTCCACTGCTAAATAACGAACACAACGTGCGTAGACACAACCGTTTCGTCTACGAAGTAGCCGTGAATCATGACCGCCCTCTCGCATATCTACTTAGGAATCGAGCTTCCCACCGCCGCTGCCAGCGTTTGTCATCTTCACAAACTCGCACTCGGAGAAGTGAGCGGCGCGCGCCCGCTAATGCCAGTCAAATATTATTTCTGAGTCGTGAGTCATCAGCGATCGCACCTGGGGCTTGAGCGTCCCTCGACCCTCCGCCTCGTCGTGGGACATGTCCTCTCCACACACCCGCCTTCACCCGCCCGTGGCCGCCTGCCGGACCTCACCCACGGCCCCCACACTTGGCCTCAACCGCTCGAAGAGGACAAAAAGGGGGATGACACTGTGATGGTGACGGGGTCATCGAAAACATGGTCGCGATTGCTTTTGGCTTTTCAGCGACCGAGCGAGCGCGGGGGTCTTCGTGTTGACGTCTGCGCTGAGTATTATTTTTGCGCCGCGCTTAAGAACTTTACGGTCGAGAAAGTGCGCAGTGTACAACCCATGTACTTCCGAAATATATTAATTTCATGTTTTTGATGATCTCGTACCCGTGACAATCCAACGACTCTTTTGGAATGAAAATAACATTTCAGTTATTTCGAGTAAATGGATGTAAAATTTTCGTTAATTCATTATTCAGACATCTCTCCACCTGCAGAAGTAATTTTTACTGTAGCTATTTGTCCACAGATTGCAGCACGAGTATGTTCTATTTATAGCAGAAATCAGATAGAATCTTTTCACTGACACCTCATTTTCATCTATTTTTTTCAGATGGAATCTTGTCATTACAAAAGGTCAAAAACTCAATATTAGCTGGTGGTTAAAAAATTAAATTAATGAATTGAAACGATCTCCCTCTTGGCCTTCACATCGGCTGAGAATATAACAAGAAAGAACACATCTAAATTTGTGTCTGTAGTTTTTAGTGTCGCTGAAACGAATCCAGAATGAATGAACTTGGATTACCTTCAATATGGTTACTGTTTAAACATCATTAAAATATGACGGTCATAATAAAACTCGCCGCACAAAATGAGATGGAAATGTTGTGTTATCTGAACTAAAGTATATTTTAAGTTAACATTAGAGGACGAGGACCGAAGCATCACCGTTGTCTTAGAACTGCACTAATGAAGCGAGCATATCTAACCCTACCACGTCAGCGATATTTTTAGAAACAACTAAGTCAATCCAACTCTTGGCACTTTTTTGAATTGCTGTCATTTCTATAGCGCATTCCCAACGTGTTGCATTTATCCACATGTATTTGTTTCTTGCTGTTTGGATAACGATTATCCCCTCCATATGGAAGGGATAAGGGGGGGATTTAAAAGGAATTTAACACAAGAAATTATGTGTTCTGAGGGTAACATTCTTATTTTCCAATATTTTGACGCTTCTGTAGTTTATCCTATCGTTTTCGGTTATGCTGAAACAAATCCAATAATAAGGATGAAATGTTATATATCCAGAGGTTTAGCGCATTTGTCTGCAAATGTCTGGCGTCCCGTCGGGGCCGTCGGGGCCGTCGGGGCCGTCGGGGCCGTCGGGGCCGTCGGGGCCGTCGGGGCAGTCGGGGCCGTCGGGGCCGTCGGGGCCGTCGGGGCCGTCGGGGCCGTCGGGGCCGTCGGGGCCGTCGGGGCAGACGGAAGGCGCGTGGGCCGGCCGCTACCGAGCGCGCGGTGCGGAGGGCCGCTTATGGCTGATTTACGACGGCCACTCGGAGCAGTCACCGGCCAGACGGCCACAGCCAGGCCACGGCGCCGCCCGGGCGGGCGGCACGCCCATCGCGCCGGGACTCAGGTCGTGGATCTCACACGATGACATCAGCTCATGAAAGATCCGTACATCAACGACTAAACTGGAAACGGAACGACTTCCAACTTTTTATGTAAAGACATTGTAATTGAGAACGTTCTCATTTATATTAGTTATTTAAGTTGTAAGTAACATTTATTTGTAAGTTTTTTTACTCATATCAGTTAAAGTGTTATACATATTAAGCTCTATTTTTTATTTATTGTAAAAACATTTTAGATTTGATTTGATTATGTGAAGAGCCCACTTTTCTTTATGCCGCGATGGCCTTCACATTATTGGTCATTGATTCCAATGTTCGTTCTTTAAGCAAGTCTCAAAAAAAATTTACGCGGTGAATTCTAATTGCAGTACATCTGTATTAGCAAATGTTTTGTATCTTTTTTATTGATAGTTTTTTCGTTATCATTCACTTTCATGAATGAAGGCCAGTGGAGCACCTCCCCATCATTATAAACATGCGAACGCGACAGGAAGAGTTCTGTAAGAGATAGAAAGCGGACTAAAACAATATTGTGAGTAATAGTGTGTAAACAAAGTTTTCATTATTATGAGTAACATGTGAATGAGAAACGTTGTAAGAATAAAGAGATTTAGATATCTTTCGCAAATACAGGAAAAGTAAACTGTTCTAAAACCAATGATAATAATCATATATCATATCATATGACATAAATGTCAATGTCAATTGTTTTCCCTGGCACATACATTTCAGGAAATAAACATTATCGTTCTTTATTCAGGTCATAAAGCGATTTTTCCCTAAACATTCATGTACTACTTTCATATTCCTATCCAATCCATTCACCTCGTCAGATTCATCAGCGTCATCCAACACCTTCACCTTCACACTCCGAGTGCTCGCCTTCACACATGGACGAAGAGAAACGTCCATTTCTCCACGAGGGATTGCGAGACGGGTCCGATCCCGTTCTGAGATGGCGCGCCCACGCTCGGCCGCGGTCGTGGGGCTCGCAGGGGAGCGGAGGACCGCCCACGCACTCTCACCCGCTCGCTTCTTCGCTCACGCGCCCACGGGCTCACTCTCTCGCTCCGTCACTCGCCTGCCCACTCGATCTTCTCGCTCATTCACTCGCTCGCCCACTCGCTCACTCTCTCGCCCGCTACCCTTCTCCCGTTCCCTTGATCGCTCTCTCCAGCCATCTGGACAGGAGTATGGATGAACGGGAAGGAGAATGAGTCATTGAATGGGAGGTAAGTTCGTTGGTTGGTTGGTTGGCTGGTTGGCTGGTTGGTGACAGTGATATGTAGTTTTGAGTTGATACGGACCGATTCCGCAAGTGATCGTACGGTAAAGGTGGGTAAGTGGACATGCGATAGTGAGGTGTGGCGCGTGGGTGGGAGAATGGGTGAAGGCGGGGTGGATGTGGGCGACAGCGTTCGGTTTCCCCGCGAGGGGCGCTCTGGTTTTCCCCACCCATTACGAGGCTAACGCGTAGCGCCGCGCGCATCAGATAAGACGCTTTATCCGCAGCCTCCCTTCCACGCTCCACTTCACACCCCCTTCCGCCTCCGCCCCTCCCTTCCCCGCGGGGGGCGGGCGGGCGTGGAGAATGTGCAAGCACCGCGCTTTTGTGGGCGCCCCCCCCCCCCCCGCCCGCACTGGTTCGGGCGACTCTCTGCAATTGTGGGGCCTCCTAGGCTTGATGACAAATCGTTATAGCATTACCTTTGGAAATGAATAAAGGAAACCGCCTGACGTCGGGTTGGTGGTCCACGAGGGGGTGATCCACGAACCGAAATGGCTCCTCGCCTCGCAAGGCAACACGCCCTCGGATGGATCTACAAGTATGTTTCTTGCTTTTGGGTGATAAGGTCTGTATTGTATTCCTATTTAGTAGTCAAAAGTCTAGGAATATTCTATGGGTTGTGTCAATGATACCATTGGCTAAGAAATAATCAGAAAGTGAAAAAATGTAAATAAATGCAAAACAAGATCAAAATGTAAATTAAATAACTTGAAGCACGAGAAGTTAAAAAAATTCTTTAACAATGTTATTTTGACGTATATTTCATGTTTACTTAAGTTTTTGTGTTATTTTGAATAGAACATTTAAAAAAAATAATTATTCGTGTTTGGAACTATTGAAGGTTCATTTAGTTAACATGAAGCTACATTTGAGTTCAGAAGTAAATGTTTAAAAAAATTGTAATAAGTAAATTTTTAACCCGCTGACCACTTATGAATTTTTCCGTGTACTAAGCAAATTAAGTCAACACTTATCATTTTATATTAAGAAATTCCTTTTATGGACTCGGAAGATCCAGAGTTTAGCGTCTAGAAATTTGTGTTTTTTGACTGATTTTATCCAAATAATTGACATAATTCATTTTGCACATGTGTAATGTACGTAAATGAAAAGATGGAATGTCATTGAATCTGATACCAACAGATGTAAATTATTTTGATAAACTAGACATTTGAGAAATCAATATCTTTTTCCGGAGGTTGTATTAAAGAAATTATCAAATAAAGCACTGAGAATAGATATAGTGGTTCATGAATAACGTGACGACGTATCTTCTATGACGTACAAAGACTATATTTCTGCACTTCCGCATTAATAATGCGGCGCGAAATTGCATGCCGCGCCATCTCGCATTCTAATGACGGCGCGGCGCATCTTGATCTGCGTCGGTCGCATCGCAACCACCACCGCACGCGCCGCGCGCTTCCAGCCCCACGGTTAACAGGCCGTGTCCGCCGAGCGCAACGGGCAGAGCGAGGCGGCTGCAACGGGACCGGGCATCGCTAGGCCGCGTCCTTCAGCCGCCTATCTACCTGCCTGCTTATCCGTCGCGCGTTTCTCCGAGGGAGAGCCGCGGTATGTCCGCCGTTCCCGCGGAAGCCGTCGCGTACCGCCTCACTGTTAGGTCGCAGGTGTCCTGTCCTGCCAGACCTCCCCTTTAAAGAGTCCGGTGCCCATCTGGGATGCAACTCCGTTCCAAGGATGCCTGCACGAGATCGCGCGAAGGCGGAGAAAAGATGCGATGCGATGCGATGCGATGTGGTTTCTCCTCCCGAGACCACGACCTTGTCAGTTGGAGCGGCATTGCGCGCACTCAAGCGACCGTAATTGACAATAACTGGAAAGGGTTTGATGCAAGGAGGAGAGAAAGTGCAGACAATTCATCTGAACTCGAATTTCTACCGAAGCTGATAACTGCATTAGAGATGTTACAAGTTAAGAATGTTTCGTATTCACTCGCATGCACTCAATTATAATAAACAAACACACATCAAGGGGGTGCGTGGTACTTAATTATCTCAACCTAGTTTATCAGATTTCGTAACAAACATGTTTCTCAGAATAAGGTCCATAGTAGCTGGAAATAGTACTGTTTACTCCTCAGTAATTCCCATCAATGATTCTAAACTTTCCGTCCAATTCCCTTTTCACAATTTTAGGAAAATGTGTGTTCCATTTACCACGCTCGAAAATTGTATATTTCAATCGCAGAAACTTTTTTTTCGATGCAACACATCCACTGCTTGAAAGTTGAAAATATTAAATGAGAAACTGAATCCACTGAGAGGCTCGCAGCCGTGACTCAGTCAGCAGGTACAGAGGAGAAAAACAAGATAAATATGGCGTTACGTCTCGAGCAGCCTTTCCTAAGAAGCTTGTAACGGAAAAAGGCGCGCCACGCCTTATCTTGGAAAAAATCTCCATCGGCTACAGCTCGCGGATGCAATCCTGCGAGCACGGCCATCGCTAAGTCAAAACCGTTAAGCGCAATTTGTGAAGATAGCGCATTTGTTGGGTACGAAAACACGAAATGTATTAAACGAAAGAAATACGGACCCATCTGCTACTTACAAATATAATTAATAGGCATAGTTTGGTCAAAGTACGTTAATTTAGGCAAAAACGCTTTTTCAGCCGAATTGCCGACATTTCATTGCTTTAAAAAGAGATCTATTTAAAATAGAATATTTTCAAAAGAATAACCTACTTCACCTATATTTGCTCTTTTATACAAATTTTAACAAAAATTATTTCTGCAAAATTATACTACTATAAGAAAACGCCTGATATTTACATTTGTAATTATAATAATATCAATGTTCTCCGCACCCCTTCGTACTACTAATCTAATACACTTCCAATCCCGAGTTGCTTACCATACTTTGGATATTTGTATACTGTGAATGTTTTGGTGGACAGATAAATATGGTGTCATTTTATTAACTACGAAGGAGCATTAATGGAAAGAGACGTAGGAGAAACGACAAATCCCAAAGAATCATACCACGAATCCTCTTTGCCCACAAAATTAATTCAACCCGTCGTGGCAGGGACTCGAGGCAGCTCCAAAATCTGATGGACCAATCGATCTACAAGCGTTTGTATCCCTAAAAAAATCGATGAAAAATTTTCATTAAACGGAACAAATTGCAGAAAGGTTGAACCTTATTGTTACTTTAGACATTGTAAACAGCGTAGTAAAAATTCTCGTATGCTAGGAGAGAAGGGTAAGCCAAAAAATAAGGTTGCTTTAAAGTCCTTTTCCATCCGTTCGTTTCAATTATCTAAAAAAAATTTATATTTTTCTCAAAAGTTACATTGCATTCAATTAGAAAATACATTTTTCTACAAAATCTACCATTCAACATTTTGGCATCGATAGTTCCGTTCCGAACCCTGTGTCGCAAGGCGAGCCCGGATGTGCCCGAAGGGGAGGCGCGTTGCTCCGAGCAGAAATCCGTCTCGGACAGGCCGGCGCTCTCCCCTGGTCGCTCGAGAGCATCTCCCCACACGCCTCGCCTGGCGCTCTCGCCACTGACAATACGCAGGTCAGTTACCCGGCGCTGGGCGGCGCGCTTGTTTACAAAGCAGCGTCGAGACAATGGCATCTCTCCGCGTGATAAGCGGCTTCGCGGCCGGGAGATGCGCCAGATTAGAGGCGCTCTGCGGCTCGAGGCTTATTCCGTTTCTGTTTGTTCTTCCTCGTACGCGAGTCACGGCGGCGAAATCATCATAAACTCATTTTTACCTCGTTTGATGCTGAAGACGTGATAAGAAGAAAAAAAAATTACCAAAATGGGACAAGAATTCATATACCTACTCTTCCGAAACTTGTTATATCAATAAACTCGTGTATTTTTAACTTGGAGAATTTGAAGAAACAGTAAAAAAAAATGTTTGGAGGAAAGATATGATAAAATATATTCTCCATCATGTTTACAAACAATTTACCTACCAATTTAATAGATTTATTAAGTCAGAGGCAAGCACACATTCAATGGCCCAAAATGGAATTTTGGGAAGTATCCATATAATTAATGTATTAATTAATAACAAATCATCTCGTGCTCGTTAATTTATCCGCATATAAGTGCAAAGTTTAAAACTATCGCATGTGAAACCTTCGCATTGTGGGGTAGCCAGTCATACAAGCTGGTCGTGTATTGTCCACCATAGTATACCATAAGAGACTTTACCTGTAGGTTTGGTACAATGTTTCAAACATAGAAATACTCTTATTTAGATTTCCTTCTGTTCGTACAGAGGGAAATATCGGAATGGTTCCAAATATTCGACGTTAATATTTCTGAAGTAAAATCGGTTTTGGGAGTCCCCGATACGAAAAATTTACTTTTCCTACAATGTCTATACGAATAGACGTGTGTATAAATGTATGTACAGATTGTGTGTGTCTTATAATTTAGGGAGATTAGAAACTATTGAGCTGTAACTTAATACACAGGACACAAGTTAGTAGCAAGGTCTGTTGGTGTCTTTCCAAAGGTGATCAAGATAAATGCTGGTGACAATGGGGACAGAGACAATGGGTTAAGGCATTTTCTCAGTTCATCTGTGCTTAATCTTCACACACGTATCCCCTGTGCCAAAAGACACGAGTAGAATTGATGGCGAAATAAACCCATTGTAAATCCGAAGTGTCAAAAACCGTAAATTCTTGCTTTGCTTGACCTACGGGATCGGCTAACCTGTGGGATCCTCCGGTCTTCAGTTAATATCGTACACCTCATCTGGTGCCAATGATTTACCGGGATGCAAAGATAGAGAAATATATTCTGCTTATTAATGAAATGTGCCAAAAGCAGTAATATTCATCAGTTTTATCAAACCTATGATCGGCCGTTACACCGGTCTGAGTCACTACCATATACACATGTCGTCTATACGATTTACCTACGTGCAATACGGGAGGGGGGGATATATCCTCTTTAAAAAAGATCAGTTTTACCTAACCTATATTAGCTGAGACAGTATCGTACGTTCCGCGTATGTTAATAGTAGTGTTACACTTCCTCCACAACATTACAATATCCAAATTTTTCATTTCACAAGAGTGATACAGGAAACGATTAGGCATGCTACTCTTCCCTCATTTAAAATACGTATAATTGAAAAAACACTATAGACTATCAAAATAACACAATATTTAAAAAAATATAAACTCTTCCTTATCTGCGATAGTCACGGAGCTCTATGCACAATTACACATGTGCATGAAAATGATAGCAATATTAAACAACTGAATATTTAGCGTAATTTGGAAGAAAAAACACAGAAATATTTAATACACAGAAATCAAAATGTTTGGTTTAATGCGAAGAAATCTAGCGATGAATAATCTTAGACGGACGCCTCTCAAACATCTCCGGAATCGAGAAAATCGAGTTTCGAACTTTCCACGACTAAACCGAACGGTTCGAATCCGCCGCAGCGCTTCCCGCGTCGCCGCCGCGCTGTTTTCACCGGAATGAGCTTCGCCGCGTGACCCAGGCGTCGGCGGAGAGAGCGGTCGCCGGCGAAGGGCTGCGGGGACGGGCGAGTGGAAGCAGGGCACAAGAGAGAGAGACACCGCCCCACCAACAGCGGCATTCTCTCAGCTCAGGGGTCACAAAAACCCACCATCTGCTCTCAAAAGTCTGCTTCACCTCGTAATTCCTCAGTTTAATGGTCGTGGAAACAACAACAAAAAAATCAATCATTATCGCCATTCTCGGCAGATGAACACTGATGAGCACTACTCCAATTGAAACAGAAAAGTTTTTAAAAAAGATCTTCGTTCATCGTCATGCAAGCACAACAATCGAGCAACAAAGAAGAATTTTTAAATCATGTTCGAATGGAAGGGATTAATTTTAGAGCGAACTCCCCGGAGAAGATCAGGGTCGGCAGATCGTGAGGTTGAATTCAATCCGAGATGATACGCGTACACCTAGTAATTGAGTTAAGGCTCGGTCACGATCCTCTGCAGAAGCTTAGAAGCTCTTAGAGCTGGGTCATTGAGTACTATCAGCCATCCCGCCTGCCCACATTTCTATTGGTCAAGAAAATCGCGGAAAATATGCATTATCATACAAAATTAGTGTATTATAATTAGACAGGAAACCTCTGGTAGAACTTTTTCTCTGGCAGAACTCTCTATCTATATGGTTTTATGAAGTTGAGTAGTTGGTACCAAGCTCATCTAAGTTTTAAAATCTATCATACAATATCCCATATTTCTTAAAACTCAATAGTAAAACAAGCAATATGAATGAAAAGTTTATAGTTGGTAAAGCAGCATTTCAGCAGCAAAATTGCTTCCTAAAAATGATGTCCTAATTTTTCCACATACAGGTTTTTTCCACATACAGGAATTTTACCCTCAAACAAATAATTGTTGAAACTATCATTCAATACTTGAACTCAAATGAACTGGTCGAATGCGTTTTGAAAGCAAAATCATGAAAACTGGATAATGCTGGGTTTGAAACTAGACCCTCAGATTACGCTTTATGGTTGTAAGCAAAAATTATCCATCGATTTCGCTGGTAGGCACTTGAGGTGAGCCATCATTCCCCCGCCCATCCCCCACTCGCCACCCCACACACGCCTCTTTCAAAGCGCAGGACCAAGGTGAAGGTAGTCAAGGAAGGATCGAACGCCGACGCCCCCTGGCCTGGCCGCTCGCTGACCCGTCCACCGCCCGTTGCCCGCCGCCCGCTCACAACTTTCCCTTCATCGCTATTCCCGTGCGTCTTCTGCCCGCGGACAATGGGCGGGTGCCGGAGGGGCGGGGCGGGGGCGGGGCAGGGCGGAATTTCTCGCTGGATGACCCCGATTCGCGGCGCCCCAATGCCTTGTCTCCACGCAGCACGGGGCCTCAATAAGTCACCGAGGGCCAGAGGTTGTTGAAGGTGCAGCTTCCTTCCTATGGGGCACTACTACTTCATGGAGTTGTCGCCATGACAGCCATTGCCAACATTCTCAAAACTATTATATTGTTTGGCTACTTTCCAAAATACAAAATTATCGCGTTGTGTGGACATTGGAAAGTAAACAACTATTGTGAGGGTCTTAATGCTTTTAGTCTTGCCCCGACACGCTTCACAACTTCTTCAATTAAACCCATATCCACATTCATCGATATTATTTCGCGCAGCTACTTGAAATATACAGAAAAATAATCTACAAGATTGACCAAATAATACCTCTTGATTCCTTTTTAAGTCAGTGAATGATCTAAGATTGATTCATGATGTAACTAAACCGGAAATGTCTTGTAATAGTGAAATACCTTTCTAGCTTGAACCCGACGTTTGTTCATTTTCGTTTACATCTGCATTCAAAATGTTATCCGTCTTTGATAAAAACAGTTCTAGAGTCTCAGTCTGCCTGTAAACAAGAGCAGCTCCCCTCCAAAATTTTTCTTTTTCGAAAATAGAACACTCACTAGTTATCTGCTTTCACTTGACGCTCTGTGTACCTTGGTAATACTATTTTCTAATTATAAAATGAATGCTCCAAGTTTTATATTATTCTGATAATTTTGGTTTCTTATTACGAAAGGAAGGTGGTGTGAAAACGTTCGGGTTGTGGCTTACGTAAATAATCTTGTTAAAATCACTCATATTGGATTAAGATTTGAAAGGGAACAATTCTTGGATATATTTGGAAGAGCACTTCCATTTCATGAAATTATTTTTCAAATATATTCAAAATTTCGGCATTCTGTGATAGCATTAGAACAATTAAGGTTAAAAGACTTCTGGAAATACAAACTGTTTTATGTCTTCCAAAACAATGAAGTTAATTTTAGATGACATTGGCAAACGACAAGAAAATGTGTGATATTGGTGTAGCATGACACATTAAATGCTGTTTGTCTTCTGAATAGCATTATTCCTCCAATGTATAGCATCTCCTACCAATAGACAATTACATATTACACCTAGGATGAAGTAAATAGTAACTAATTGTACGTACAGCCAATTCTTAATCTCCCCGCATCATATTTTAACTCCTAAGCGTCGTCTCGCAATCTGTTTGAAGAGGCTGATGAATGAAAAATGTGGGAAGAGGAGAACAATGAAGCCGTGACCATCACAGAAGAACCTTGAAATATTCAGTAGGCAGCGACCGACGAAAAACGCCCCCTACCGAATCTTCGTGTTCCGCCTTCAATTTTATTAACATTCTTCACCTGTGTATTTCTCTATTTTTAATGTAGTTTTCTGGAAACGACAGTCGCTTTTATTGATCGTTCAACGATGATTTGTTGAATGATGAAAGGGTCAGGGAAAGTTCAATGTCAAGTTCAAGGAAAAGCTTCTCGAAGCAAAGACTAATCTTTTTTAATTATTATTTTATGTCAATTATGAACACCAATTATTTCAAAGCTTATATGTTATTATTACATCAAAATCAATTGGTTTCATTGAAATATTTATTTTTTATTCCATAGCACGTTTGAATGTGTAACAAAGTTCTCTAAATCTCCATTGTTAACAAAAAACTCTGAGTAAAAAGTGTTACGGAAACTCCTACATTTTGCAAAAGGAAAAAGACGGCAAATGCCCTTGTCTGTTTCCACATTAAAATTAGAAATGTAAATTGGCCAATGTGTATAACAAGACAGTTACGATACACTTTTCCTCGTTACAGTTATTCATTTTCAACGCACGTTTTGCACGACTTTTTTTTTTTTTTTTACAGACAGCATTCTAAGCACGTTGCTACGGCTATAGTTACCAGTTATCTGCATTAAAAGAGGTTTGACGAAAATGCAACAAGAAAAAGCTTCCGAGTTACAAGTAAAAAAACTGCGAGTGACTGAAAGAGTTATTTCAGGAAGAATTCAGTCTTAAACCCTCGTAATTAAGAACGCAACTTCTGGGATGTCTTGTTTTTCCTCTTTGCCTTCCAAAGAATAGGACCGCGCAAAAACTTTGTAGCTGCGGTTGACAAGAGGAGGAACTGTCAGGCGCTTACGAGAGCACGAGGCGGGCCTCCGCTGCCCGGGCGGCCGAGAGGCAATTAAGTGCTGCTAGTGCTGTGCCGTTTGTGTCCACGCATGCGCAAACCAGGACAGAACAGGGCTGGGCTCGGAATGAAAGTGACGGTCCGTGAACTCTTTGCGACGACTGCACGGGACGAGCTGCCAGATGATGATACTTGGGGACATCAAACGAACTATAATCATAGCAGGTTGTTGTTGTTGTTAATAATAATAATAATAATAATAATAATAATGTATATATTCTTTGTTTGAAAAGGTGGGATCACTATTAGGTTTAGAATGATATTCAAAGTATTAAGGCGTGTAGTGATACAGATTTGTTAAGGAATTAACTTTGCTTCGCTAAATGGGCTTTCCCACGCTTAACATAGGTTTACATAGAAGAGACAGTGAGAAGAAGGGATCCTAAACTTTCCGTAATGTGAATTCTAAGGGATTTTATGAAACCATTCCTAAGAAGTAATATGTTAATATTGTTAAAAAGTGCTACGGAGAAGCAAAAGAAAAATGGTCATTAAGAAAAGTCACTATTTTTGGGCACGGGAACCAAATGAAACCTCATTAATTGGAAAGACGTCGAAAACTCGTTAGTGTGCTGTGGTGAAAAAATTACATCATTAGATTTCATTTTTCAGGAACCTGACATACAACTTAAATCTGTTTTCAAGAACGCTAAATAATGTGCATAAATTTTCTCTTGGCAGAATAATGGATCTACACAGCAGATTTATTTTATTGGGGTGCGTTTGGGTGTAACGCACATTGTGGTTGTGATATATGAGATTTTAAGTACTAGCGAATTCTTTTTGTGAAGTAAGATTAGATTACGTTCCAGTTGTGTAATGTCTTGTGCCACTTGCAAGTGTTAAGAAAATTAATTTTAGATTTACTTTCATAGATGTTAGTGAATTAGTACTATAAAGATCATTAGCATTAAGAAAAATTTAATTATTCGCAATACAGGGAAACTATTTTGCATAATCATTTATAAGCGTTATGGCTTTTGTTTCGGATTATTATATCATCATGATGGAATTCCACAATTTGTCTGCTGGCATTACAGAGAAGTCTTGACATCGCGTGGAGATACAAATTAGCGTAATTGGCGGCATTCACAAAATGTCATGAAAAAGTCGGTCTGATTCGTCTTACAAGTTCTCTTGTTGATCCCCCTGAGCAGGACATTCTAACTGTGACACTGGCGTCTAATCGCGCCTCACTTTTACTCCGCCTCGCCCCATGTCCCCCTGCCGCTGCAAGCAGCAAGTGCAAGCGCTCGCCGTCGCCAGCCGGATCTGGAGCAACGCGGCCGCGGGCAGCGGCACCTGCATCGCCGCCGCCGACGGCCCCGCCCCCCTTGACACCACACGGCCGGCCCCAGCCCCGGGCCCCACCCCTGCGTCCACCTTCACCTCCGCCATCGTCCTCCCCTTCCACCACCACCCCCTCCCGTTTGCCTCCGCCTCGGGCGTCCCTCTCCCACCTCTGCCGCCCCCGTCCGCCACAGACCCCCATCCACCTCCGCTCCCGCCCGTCACCGTCCCCCGTCCACCTCAGTCTCAGTACAACGCCGCTCCCCTCCCGTTCACCCCCGCCCCTGTGCTCGCCGTGCACCTCCCTCTTCCGTCCACTTATAGCCCCGTCCACCTCCGTCCTAGTCCTCCATCGCACCTTCCCGTTTGCCACCGCCCCTCTGCTCACCGTGTTCTTCCGCTCTCCGTCCCTCCCTCGGACTCCGTCCCGCCCCCTGCCATCTCCCGCCGCGTTCAGTCTGGGGCAGAGCGTGAAGAAACGCGACCCCGCCGCCTGACTGCGTTCGTCCACACGCGGACTCGGACATGGACACGGACACGCGGGCACGCATGCCGTTCTTGCGAGATCCGATCGCCAGACGTGCACGAGTGTCACATCGGGAACGCACTGGATCTTCCACGCCGCGATCCCTAACCTTAAGGGGAGAACATATTCGAGTTATCCGACATTTCCACGTACGGCAAGCTTCAATGTATCTCAGCGCAGCAAGTGAGCTTCTACTTCCAGTTATAATATGCTTCAAACTCACAAGCTCAGAAAGTGCCATTCAAGCCATTCAAGTTGGAATTTACTGTTTCATATTGTTGAAAACGTTTCATTTCATTTATCCTGTCTGCTTATAAATAATACGATATTCATTCCGTATTATCATTTACGGGCACCTTCAGGTATAATATCATGGATTCGACTGAAAAAGGGGTTATCTGCTAGTGCCGTCTTTACTTTAACATCTTTAATACGTTCTAAATGCTGCAGACTTCCAGTTCTCTATAGTAGAATGTAGATTACAGATTCAGTTTTTTTATAGTGTACGATTCAGTTTTATTGCATTACATATCGTCTTTATGCGCACGTTCTCCGCTTTGTTGCTTGTTCTTATCTTTTATTTAGTTCCTCTCTCTCTCTCTCTCTCTCTCTCACGCACTCTCTTGGACATACATAGACATATATACCTCCTCTTCTTCTTTCAAGAGAAATTCAGTGGCAATATTCCTCTTAATTGTCTAATCTTCTTCAAGGCTTACTCTCTTCTCCATCCACAATTTGTTGCCAGCAGTTCGCCGCCGGCGCGGTCTCACATCTGTGTGCGCGCGTGATCTCGTGTCTTCGACGACAGAGCGCGATTCTCTTGCAGCAAAAAATGGTCATCTGCAAAAGTCAAAGGCCCCTTTACTCCCGGCACAAACTACTTGCGCGAGAGGCGCTCATGCTAATAAATATTGTCGTATCTACAATGTAAATCCACGAGTTTCAATATTAGGTAGACAATGAGACAAGTACATGCACATGTTTTCCATAAACATTGATTTGTATGAGTTTAAACTCTTTAAACACGACAGACACCAGACACAAAGGAAACGGCTGTTATTATCCATTTAGTGAACAATGATGTGCAAGTAATGTTTTTGGCTAGTAAAGACCTAAATAATATCGACGCACGAGCGGTAGGATTACCTGGGAAGTATGTTGTTATTTTGCCTGTAAGCCACGCGAAAGTCCAATGGACTCCAATAACAGTGTATAGCAGGAATTTCCAACCTTTTTGTTTCATCGACCACTTTTGAGAGAAAGTTTGCTTCATTGACGACCTTACGTTTTCTATATAGTATACAGCAGCTCTAATCACGACACAGAGAATTGCGTTTAAATGCCTTTAAGATAACAATCTCGTACCCTGCTATTGTCGACAACATATGGTATGGATTCAATTATCAAAAACATTTCCGCTTTTGAGTAGCTGAGTTTCTAATATTCACTGCAATGGTTACAAAATGTTGAGTGTTTGTTAAGAAGTGGCCATAACGTTCCTCCTGTGCATATTGCGGATAGTACTTTCTTGCGAGTATCGTCAACGCATAGTTATAATTTCTTGAATATTCTAAACATCAAAATCCTGTAAATACTAAGCATGAAAAGGTTAGTCGAAAGAAGAGGAGGAATTTGTAATTTTTTATTATTATTATACGTTTTTTTGCTTTAAATCAGAAAACAAATAATTAAGTTGATTAATATTTTTTTGTAATCAATGGGAACTTGATTATACCGGAATCGCGCCGGTTAATAATTCGGCTATTGACCCCTAATAGACCCCTTAATCATCATTGACCCCCTTCAAAATTTCATCGACCCCCACGGGGTCTAAACCAACCCCAGTGGGAATACCTAGTGTATAGTATACTCTAATCTTCGTAGTACTATAGGATTGTGTAGAATTTACTTGTAACCCACTCCAATAACGTGCTTCGCCCTCCTACATGTAAACTTACAATAGTCGTCGTCTCTCTCTCTCTCTCTCTCTCTCTCTCTCTCTCTCTCTCTCTCTCTCTCTCTCTCTCTCTCTCTCTCTCTCTCTCTCTCTCTCTCTCTCTCTCTCTCTCTCTCTCTCTCTCTCTCTCTCTCTCGCAATCTTTCACACGCACACGTGTATATATAAAGTTATAAACACACCTCCTTTCTTCTTTCCAGAAAAATCCAGCGGCAACATTCCTCTTTATTGCCTAAGCTTCTTTAAGGCGTGCTCTCGCATGCCTTGCTCTCTTCTCCATCCACAATTTGTTGCCAGCAGTTCAGTTGAAGTCTGGCCGCTGGCGCGCTTCGCTCGCGCGCAGGTGCCAGACAATGCGCGAATGTCCGCCGCCCAGCCCGTGTACGGCGCGCACCGTTACGCATTCGTTCCGCTGCCCACGGCCCACGGGCGCGCTCTGCCGCGCGCCCAGGCACCGCTACGCGCAGCGGGGGTCGAACCCGCGCCCCGCCCCCGCGCACACCTGCCGCTCTCTTGGGGCCGCACGCCTTACAGCACTGCAAATGAGCGATTTGAGACAGGGATGCTCAAATGAGAGAATTCAGGTCAGTCTCTGACCGCGATGACCTACTGCAGTTGCCAGCGTGCCATTCGCCGTTCACTAGACTAGAAGCGATCGCGCCCGAGCGCTTCCTTTTTACCCCATCTGAGAGGCGGGCTCGACAATCAAAGGGACACACCGGAACCCTGCAGATAAGCGCTGGGAAACGGGTACTACGTAAAGATGGCAGCCCACCTGAGCGGCGTTGCATTAAAATGGTGTTACCTATATGCTTTCCTGCAAGAAGATTTAAAATAATTTTATTTTGTTATTTAGAATTACACAATTTCAATCTTTTATAACATTGTCTTGCGTAGGGGCTTAACAATGGTTTAAATGTCCAGTTCCAGCAACGTAGGGGTATGAGGAAGTGAATATTACCATTTATCCATAACCACATTGGATGGAAGAAAACCTGCATGCTCTCATTGAAAGTAATTGTAATTGATAGATAATAATTAAGCGAATTATCTAAAGCAGGGCTGTTAAAATTTAAAAATCGAGCCCAGGCTGCCCGCGGAGGCCCGCTGCAGTGGCTCGCATGACTCTCGTCATTTACTAGTCTACAACCGATCGCGCCCAAGCACTTCCCTTACCCTCACTTTATGTTTGACTTGATGTTAAGCGCTGAGCAATGCTTGATAAGAAGACCACCCATTCGATTAGCGCTGTTCTAAAAGCAAGCGATCGTGGCTGCTTAACATCAATCTGGGGGAAGCAGCGGTTCAAACGGTCCGCCCACCTAGATTTAATGGATAAACTTAATATTTCCGTGAACAAACATTGTAGTCATAAAAAGCTTTTTATCATGTGTCATGATATTAGGAATAGAGTACACAGGGGGACAATCATTTATTGAACTATCTCTAGGAGACTACACGATGCACCAGTTTATATTAAGGGTCCCCAGAAAAGAAAAAAAAACGTTTTAGGAGTTTTGTGAATTTTTATAAGAATTGTATTTAGCGATGGTTGTCACGCCACTACAAACATTGAATACCATTTAGAATATTTGTTGTAAAATTATAGTGCATTCTAAGTACATTTTAATATGCTGAATTATCAGTACACAATAAGCACGTGATACTAATAAAGTACTCCCGTGTGTGACACGCAATGATTTCCTCACCAGACAGTTTCTCGACAGTTTCACCGCCAACGCGGAGAAACAAGGCAACGCCCAGTGTCGTTGCACACATCGCAGTCAATTTGAATTGCGCGGCTGGAAATCAAATTCAAATACAATTTTTACGATTTTTTCTTTTTTTCCTCCATAGAATCTTAATCTGCCGTTCTTCACAAAATCCAACCCCAAATCAAAGGTACTTTTGTGACGGTTGCTGCCGGACACCTATACAGAGATCAGTGCCACGAGTCGATCTACCCGTGAACGTAGCTAGACGCGTGCGCGGGTAGCACAGGAGGCACCTTGGCGGCTTCTCGCCGGGGCCAAGCAGGCCTCGGGCGGATGGAGGCTGCGAGGCGAGGCGCTTTCACTCTCGCCGCAAAACCTGCCCCCGGCGGCGGCGGCGGCGGCGGCGTAAGCACTCCGGGGGCGGGGCGCGGAGGAGGGAAGGGAGGAGGAGGAATGGAAAAGGGGGGGAAGGGGGCAGCGCGTGAGGGCCCGCGGCACCGCGAAAGGTCGATCGTGGGCGCGCGGTCGTTCACTTGGGCCGCGGAAGCACAACACCCAGCGGCCAGCAACGCCCAGCGCGCGTCCTCCTCTCGGAGGTGGGCGGGGGCAGGCCGGGGAGCGGACGGAGAGGGGGAGAAGTGGAGGGTCACAAGTGCTGATGGTGCCAGGCAAAGCGGGGCGGTGTGGCGTGGCGGGACTAGTCAAGACCCGGGGAGACGGCACTTTGTGAGAGAGAGTGGCGGGGTGTGATTGCTGCTGCGCAAGACGAAGGCTTAGCGAGGAGGGGAGGGAGGGGAGGGGAGGGGAGGTATAGGCGTGATGGGACGGGTCGTAGAGGGTTCGGTTATAGCAGGTAGGACCACGGAACTCCGGTGGGACGTACGAGGTCGAGTGCACAGATGATTTGGAGGGGAATGGAATGCGAGGAGGGGAAGCAAACGAGTAAATTGTGGGGAGCGTCGACTGAAAAACCGAGGGCTGTGAAAACACGAGGCGGAGAAGGAGCTTGAAGGTTGATGGAATGCATCCGCTGCTGAAGATGTTAGACGAAGGATACTTATAGTGATCGCTAAGTTCTAAAAATGACAATCACCAAAACAAAAATATTATGAAATATGTTGTGATAAATTGGTAAAATGATTCTAAACATCAAACCGTAATAATTCGCAGCATTGTTGTTGCAGTTCATTTCACTTAAATGACTCATCATTACCATCACTGTCCATTAAGATTTGCGAAGAAATTCACTATATATTAAGCAATATAATACAATCCAAAACGGGTAAACTAAATGAAACAACTTCAGAAGGAAAATCGACTGTTAAAGAGAACATAATGTGTAGTTAAGGAATCTGAAACAAACATTTGTACATGCTTTTGGCATGATAAAAGATAAAGCTTCCAGGCAAGTATGTAATAGGACGTTGTGAATGCTATAAAATGCAAAACGAGACACAAGAAATTATAAACGAAATGGATTTGAACAGCTTCCAGGTTTTTTTTTCTACGTTTGTTTCCCCAAAGGTGAAGTCAGAACCCGGAATGGTCAAGACTGATATAACATTAAATCTTTCAGTTGTTTAACTCCGACATATTTATTGCATCTTAAAAATAAGACATAAAACACGTGGTTGGTTTGTTGGTTGGTTGTTAATGATTCGGGGCCCGTCAACTACTAAGATCATAATTCCCGTAACTCTAGCGCTTTTCCCCTCGGAAGGTGGCGGTGATTTTTTTTCTGCTGGATGGCGAGATCCAGCACCGACCCAGTTAGGTTTTCCCCGACCAGGTATTTCCCACCATCGAGGCACCACCGCAGCCGAGAGAAGCTCTAAGCTCCCGACCGGTGTGCCTGCAATCCCATAAAACACTTAAATAATTAATAAATTAATGTAAAATACATGTTCACCACATTTCTTTATTTACAGCTTGTGTTACTAACGTAATGTGACCATTTCATTTCTGAATGCTTTAGGCTAATTTTGTCGCCGTTATTGCAGCTTAGAGAGGGTATAGATAAAAAAGACATTTTACTAATACTCCACCCAACAATATCTGAAATGTCCGTGGTTTGCAAAATGCGATTAATCATGCTCAAGCAAAAGACAATAACAATAACAATAAAGCGAGCTCGAACAACCTTGGGGGGTCTGCACCGTTGCAATCGCAATTCCATTCCACATAATGGCATTTATATCTGCGTCGGAGTGTCCACCGTCAAGCACGCGTTCCCTCCAGAGACGCGCGTGGGGCGAGCCCACATTCCTTGCTTTGCCTTCGGCGCAACGGGGGAAAATGGCCGCTGTCGCCGCCTCCGCCGCATCTAGCACAAAAGGCCGCATCTAGCAGGAGCGCGAGGCGGAGCGCGAGGCGGAGCGCGAGGCGGAGCGCGAGGCGGAGCGCGAGGCGGAGCGCGAGTCAAGAGTTGCCGGAAGGGCAAGGGCTATTTTTAGGCCAAGTTTGCCACAGAATTAAACGACGCACTTGTGGTTGGTAACATACGGGTTTGGGTAGAATTCATTTCAAAGAGCATTTTTTAAACGATATCTTCCAGGTCTTGAATTTGCTCATAATAAATCGTGATTAATTTCATTATTAATAAGTGAAGTTGCTCATTCATTTGAATTGTATACATGGTCTATAATTGGCAAATGCTATTTATTTTGAATTCATTTCCGAAAATATATTTTAAAATTTTTATTATGTGTCTTATAATACTGCATACAATATTGCACAATAATTTGCTCTATGGAAGAAATAATAAAGAAAATAATCTTACTTGGATTCCCTCTTACGGTTTGGAGTAAAATGTAAAGCCCTTTTGCTGTGTATTAAAAATAATACTTAGAAGTTGAGCCGATATAAATAATTTAAAAAATACGAGAGATTAGAAAATTAATAACATTGCCAAGATTTGAGTTCTCGAGAATGGAATTGTTTTCAAAATAGTTATCATTTGAGACACCGAAGAGTCCATCTTTGTTAAATCATTTTGACTTTGGAATCCAAATAGCTTTTGGAGACGTGAATAAAAAAGGATAAACGACAAAAAAAATCTGTCAGGTGTTGTATCAGAAATTGGAAAGCGATTGTTGGAAAAATAAATATGTAATTGACACGATATCAAAGTAAACAAATTACTTTGGTACATTGCAAATCATCATTGTGACTATTGAGGATTCGGAGGATAGCAAAATAAATCAATCCAGTTACAATACCGTCTGTGCGAACGAGAAAGGGGTAAATCAATAAAAAACAGTAAATCACCTTCATTTCTTACAAAGAACAGAGCGCAATACCAATCACTGTTATGTGTAGCCTCAATTCATTTGGTGTTAAGGAATTACTTAACACGCGAGGTAACGACGCAAAGAAAGCTAACGAGATGGTTGGGTGCGAGACATCGTAGCAAGCCCACAATTGTTTTTTATCATCATCAATACGTCTTTTGTTCCTTTGTATTTATTTTTCTCTGAAGGTCTTCTTCGTCGAAGCAATTAGATATTCACTTCTATGCAGAGAACACGTTGAGCATTCAAATCGTTGTGATTGGAGGTTCTTACGTGCGTTTCTGCGTCGTTTACAATACTACAATGGAAATAATATATTCAAAACGCTGTGCCCATCTTTGTCCTTTTAATATTTATTTGAATTCTCCTAAGTATTCATTTTGTGTTTATAAATCTCTCTTCTTACAAAAGTAAACTTTTTTAAGCACATAATATAGAACGCAAATCTCGACAAAAATAGATTAGGAATATAAATGTAAATTGTGATTTGAAAATCTTGAAATTTGATACATTTGTAGGGAAGGTGTTTTGGGATGAGGTGAAATCGCTTCAAAGATGACAATGGCACAGAGAAACAAAGAAATGACGAAAGGAGACAATGGCACGAAAAGAAAGTTTGCAGTGAAGTAGGCATTGTCTTTAAATGGTACTTCGCAACATTGGTCGATCTCGACCGGTATGTTTAAACAATACGAAGAAATGTGTGCTAGAGTAACATAGAAAGTTGAAATGCATGAATTTCGTACACCTGCATCCATCTAACTGCTCTTTCCTGCACTGCCAGGTCAGTTGGCCTTTGTCCTGGTTAGTGGGCAGCTTGGTTTGGGAAAAATCATGGGTAAAACTATCATGTACCCGAGCTGCGATTTCTTGACCCTGCAACACTCGCATCCAATTTCGTAACGCAAGTGATCGCGCGGGCTACATGCGTAGCCTAAGTTAAAATATATATTATTTACTCATTATGAGTTACGTAAAAACTTTATAAACAACTATTACGCTATCTCAAAATGTTTATTTGAATATGATGTGAATTCCATTAAGCTTTAATATATGCATATTACTCAAATCTACCTTTGTTGTCTCCCGGATGAAAAAAAAAGAGGACACGATCCACGTATTTACAAAAGAAATATTTTATTTCACCATTAGTAATTTGTCATGAGTCATTCCGCAGCTGTTACTGTACTAAAGTAATAATACTACTGCAGTATAAGGCGACATGATACGATTGACAACCGTCCAACGTTTTTCGAATTTCTTGCATGTCAAACTTCCTTTCTATCACCCATACAGAAGTGCTCACACGGGATACAATTATACCACAAACAGGAACAATCAATCTCAATCAAAACCTCTAAAGTACACTGGTTGGTAAGAATAACATGTTATCTGAAGCTACCTCCAACACACTAACTCTGAGCTCGCGTGCCAAACAAAACAAAACGGCTAGGTAAGTGATCCGGGGATTGGGAGCTACTAGCAGCTCGCGGGGCAATTTTCGGTAAACCGCTGTCATGCTCACGTTTGGCTAATCAGGACTTGCTCTAAAAAGCACAAACAAATATAGAAACAGATTCACTGATGAATATTTAGACAACTGTATTCGAATGGCAGTTACGAGCTACTCTCAACATAAGAAAACTTGTTATTGACAAAAAAGAGTGTCATCATTCTCATTAACAAGTCTGATGAAAAACCTATTAAAACCTCACATTTATAATTTGTTACTAACTATATTTAAATTTTTATAATGTGTAATTCCATTTCAATTTATGTTTCTTGAATAAAGTTGAATTAAAATTTGTTTCATATTTAATGTAAGTTGACTATAAACAATAAGCTAATGTTACGATTTGAAAAACAAAATCTACCTTGTTTTCTTGGTAGCTCACAGTAGGATTCAAAAGGGTATGGTTGCTCACAAGATTCATAAGTTTAGCGACTACTAGGCTGGGCTCAACTTGTGAGTACTCTGGATTTAACGATTTGTTCCTGTTGGCGCATTCAAAAGGGTTTGGTTGCTCACAAGATTCATAAGTGTAGCGACCCCTGGGCTAGGCTTAACCTGTGAGTACTCTGGGGTTAACCATTTGTTCCTGTTGGCGCATTCAAAAGGGTTTGGTTGCTCACAAGATTCATAAGTGTAGCGACCACTGGTCTAGGCTCAACCTGTGAGTACTCGGGGGTTAACCATTTGTTCCTGTTGGCGCGCCGCCGGGTGCTTCTGGGGAGAGGGAGTGGGTGAGAGAGAGAGAGAGAGAGAGAGAGAGAGAGAGAGAGAGAGAGAGAGAGAGAGAGGTGGAGACCTGTTGTCGGCGAGCGGTCAAGGTGGCGCAGGTGCAGGAGGCGCAACGGGGCCAGCAGGCCGCGCGCCCCGCTGGCCGGGCTTCGAGCCCCGAGCCCCGCACAGCGCGTGGGAGCTGCGAGGGAGGGGAGCGAAACACGCGCACTCAAGCACTACTTGCCTCGACATGGCCGCGGCCGCGCCGGGTCACTGGGTGGTCGGTGGGCGAAGGGGAGGGGAGGGGGAGGAGGGGGAGGAGAGGGAGCGGTCTTGCTCTCAGTGGAGGTAGTGAGGGGGGAGGAGTTGGACTGAGTGATTATTTTGTTTCCGGGCGCATCAACTTGAGTCACCCCGAGAGTGTAATGCTTGTTAGATGACGGTGGATCTCTCTCCCGCTGCAACGTGAGATACGAAACGGAGCTTTTCCCCAGCTGGGCATCCCACCACAACGTTTGATCCTAGTCTTCCGATATGTATCGCGGTGTGTGTGTGTAATAAGTGTGAGCGTAATAAGTGTGAGTGTAAGGAGAAATGAGAATGGGAAGAATGGGAAGGGGAAATTCGCGCGCGGTCAGTGGCGCGGTCAGTGGCGCGGTCAGTGGCGCGGTCAGTGGCGCGGTCAGTGGCGCGGTTAGTGGCGCGGTTAGTGGCGCGGTTAGTGGCGCGGTTAGTGGCGCGGTTAGTGGCGCGGTTAGTGGCGCGGTTAGTGGCGCGGTTAGGCTACTGCTCCAGCGTTCACCTGGTGTTCAAGAAAATCTACCGATCAGGCAAACAAGCCACTAGAATCCTCCTCCAGGCTGCGGCTGAATTGAGCTCTCCAGCTTGTATCGAAAATTCGCCGCCGTCGGGTCTCCAACCCTGGAGCCTCGTAGCGGCAACGGCTGTTATGTGGTGACGTCGGGGATAACGCGACGCGGTGGCAACAGGCCTTCACCAACGCGCAGCGTAAAGCGACGTATTGTGAAGGTTTTACAAGATCACTGACTTTATTACTTATTACTGGCGTTATTTTTGTTTTCGTTACCTTAGCACGGGATGTCCACATAGAAACTACATGACCATAAACACATAAGTACGTCGCAAACAGACACTCTAGGAAAGCGGAAACAACTTACTAAAAATATGCTATTCATATACTTATTTTGAAATATTTACTAAATGTGACTCAAATGTTTCTTAAAATCTGATCAGCAGGGAACTATCGCCAAGTAGCCGCATTTATCTAGTAATTTAATTTGCATAAGGCTGCCAGGGAAAATAGAAAATGGTCAAAATGAGTCCACACTAAGTCCACGATCTGATTCCGTGGAGCGAGTTCGATATTTTCATACTTTCAATATAAAGCTTTTCCGGATAATTATGATTTCTTCTTCGCTTTGTTAACAAAGGGAAAAAAGTTCTTCATGTTGTTTGTTACAAGAGAATTAATAAAAGGTGACTCCTACAAAAAGGCATTTTTGACTTGTACCCTTTTTGCCTAACAGCCTAGTCCTTAAAATTCTCAACTATTTTTTTTCCATAACAATACTTTTCTGGACGTATTGCTTGTATCGCCTTCTTTGTTTTATATTTGTCACACACTCTTGCAAAATATAAATGTCAACCCAAAATAAAAATATAAATAATATTAGAAGACAATGCTACAATTACAATTTTCGATAATGGTACCAATTGCTGAAACAACTGGCATATCGGTGGCGAGAGTTTCCGGTGAAGGGACTTGTCAAGGAACAGATGTGAGTCGTGTTTCGCGTGGAAACTGGTTCTGGCGACGGAATCTCCGTTTCAATTGTTCTTTCCAAGCTTTATTGTCCCGCCACCGGCCGCGCCTCGGTCGCGCAATTCGCCTGGAAAAGCGCACGCGTACGCGAGGCAGTGAAAGCGCAATGGCGGCCTTTGCAGCGCCAGCATTAGCATTCCGTATCCCAGGCTCCATCGCGTTTCGACAGCTCGCACTCTCGTTCGCTTCGGAACCACTGGAACGGAGGGTTTCTCGCGGTTTCCACGAAAGTCGGAGTCTGTAAGGGGCTATCGAGGCAATAAAAGTCTTCACTGATTCGAAAGTGGCCAAGTTTTCACCTTTAGGAACATATGATGTTTATGTATGACGTCTGTGTCGGGTGGAAGTGTAACGAAATGTCAAATTACAAGAGAAATGGCAATCCGAAGTGTGTTGTTTCCACTACTGTACAGAGGTGAAATTGTGAAAGCAGGTCGTATATTAAAAGGCATTTTCTAGAATTTCTTTAAGACATTTAAGTCCCCATATTCGTATTGGTTTACAAGTTTTGGCAATGAATCATACATGTAAGTACAATATTTATTATTTGCGTTTGAGGGTGAGAGTAATCAAAGTAACATAAAATTCTAGTGATTACAGACTTGATTGTAACTTAAAAAAACAATGCAGGTGTTCGCACTATTGATAATAATAAAAATAATAACCCTGAATATTCAAAGAAGTTTACAGAAAATAACCTTTATGTATGTAATGCACTATCTAAAGTTATTTGCCTCCATTTTGTGTAGTCAGGTTTATTCGCCAGTTCCGTTGCTTCTTTTAACAAACTGGTACAACAATCTGTGAAAGCTACTATCTCCTGAGACTTTCACATGATATTTCGTAGTTCTAGAGTAGCAATGAGACTATTAAGAAACGAACGAGTGTTCACTGGAAGAGGAAAAAGAGCAAGAGCGGGCATGTTCATTATATTGTAGCGTCCTTAACTTTTCCTCTTGCGTACATCGATCCATTTATAATGCCTGTATATAATTTTTATGGTAGTTAAAAGTGGAAACATTAATATTTTATTGCTTTCATTTTACGTAACGATACTTTCGTATCAAAGAAAGGAAAAGAAAAAAAAAATAGAAAAAAAATTATGAAGATGTTTGGTGATCAAAACTGCTACGTTATTTTTATGAACTTAAAGTAGGTGGTGAACATATCCTGACAAACGAATTCAAAAAGAATAACAAAATATTAAGTCAAGGTTAATGTAGGGTGACGCGATAGTGTGGCTATATGCCCGTAAAACCAGGAAGGCCCTGGATCATCACTATTGTTTGTTTACTGTGATTTGGGGACTCGGCAATGATTTTTGTGTTTGTTCTAACGAGATATGACCGCAACGATGTTCTATGACCACGCAAAAACTTTTCTACGTATATTTGCGAGTCTGAGGACAAAAATGAACCGACATTAAATGCGAATGTACTTTTATTTGGTGGAAGACGCTGGCGTGTTCATTTACTCCCAAATCGACTCACCCTTTGTATTTGGTACGAGGTGCACAGGTACCGAAGTATATAACACATATAATTTTAGAATATGATGAGCATATGGTAGGAGTTTTCCGCCATATTCCTAACTGACAATGCGAGGTCGGTTCGGATCTGCCGTTATTATCCTGAGCGCCTCAATTCATCGCGGCTCATCTGCATGTGCTACCTCCTCGCAATCCGGCAGCCGCGGAGAATCCCAGCAGAAATGTAGCGGGGAACGCAGGCGGCGCGGGGGCGGCGGCGGCGTTTCGACAGGCGGCGCTCCCGCGGGCAGCGCGCGTGTTCGCGCCTGCTGGCTGTTCCCGCGCACGCGTTATACAATGGGCTGCGGCCAATGACGCAACGCGGGCGGCGGCTGCGAACGAACAATGCGCGCGCGCGCCCAGCGACACTTTCACTCAGCCCTCGCGACGCCCACGCGCTGCCACAGGGCCAGACACTGGCACAGGCGCAAGCACAGGCGCAAGCACAGGCGCAAGCACAGGCGCAAGCACAGGCGCAAGCACAGGCGCAAGCACAAGCGCAAGCACAGGCGCAAGCACAGGCGCAAGCACAGGCGCAAGCACAGGCGCAAGCACAGGCGCAAGCACAGGCGCAAGCACAGGCGCAAGCACAGGCGCAAGCACAGGCGCAAGCACAAGGCCAGACACACACAGGTACAAGCACAGGCATAATCGCAGGAGAGCCTTTTCGGAAGATGAATGTTAAACGGCACTCCTCGGTACGGCACCATACTACTTAATCTATACTACTTAAGATTAATACGAGAAAGTCGTAGTTTAGATTTATGTGAGCCAGCTCTGTAATACCTCAAGGAATGTCAACCAAACATGGTATCATCATTATTTAAAATTCCAAGAAAAAAGATTGTGCGGGTTAAGACATCTCCAGCACCGATAGGAGTATTGGAAGGTGTAACATTTAAAATGAAAATAAGTTTCCAACGTGCAATGCTTATAATACACAGGCATAAGGGGTGGACAGAGCCGGAAAACTACCGATTCGAGCAGCCGACCTCTAGAACTCTTCCCCCAGAAAACCCCCACATATTTCGACCTAACTATGTAGCTAGTGTCGAAAATCCTGCCACGGTCGGGGCTCGGATGTCCCGGTCAGAAGCTCTGCAATGGCATCATTTGGTGTCCAGAGCCATCTCAGTCGACTTCAATGGGTAGAGAAGTACCGGATGTCCGATTTTACTAATGATAGCTGGAAGAGATGTTAGGCCCCCGTGCAAGTTATTTTCGTTGTTCATTAATATTTCCAATGCCTCTGCTGGTTACACCAAGTGTAACGATTTGCCCGTGATCATACTACTGATGAACATTTGGCATAGATAATCGTAGTAGATAATGTGGTCAACAAATACGATGTCGATAAGAAATGATGACGTATTAAATGTGGAGAAACCATTGAAATTTACTCGGTGTAACTTATATTTCGTGTCAAATTCTTAAAAATGCTAATCAACATTTCTCTTCAAAGCTGTTAAGAATTTTAATTGTGCATTGACTATTATAATTTAAAAGTACAACGTAGTATGAAAAGTAGTCTAGCTAAATTTGGGGAAAAGTACATAATTTGTTTCAGCCAACTACATTTTTGGGGGCCACTTATACTGCAGCTATTTTCTGTACGGTGTGCGTTGCGATTCTGGTTAGTATCGCCCCTGGCTGACTTATTTGGAAATTCCATCGCGGTCTCACTCTCACTCGGAGATACATCTACGGAAAATCTAGGCGCAAAGGAAGGCTCGCCAGTTGCAATGGCGCGCAGCGCTGATGAGAGAAATAGATACCCGCTTGCGGAATACGTCTGTCAATTAAGGAAGAGTGGACTCCGCCGACTTTCCCGGCTCACTGCAATTCCTCCCCTGACCGCGTGATCAAGTAGGATCTTCCCCCGTGGATCCGGCTCATAATGACCAATAAACACGTTAAGAAGTATGTTGCTGCACACGCAAACAAGCGAGTCAGCGTCCGTAGAAATCGTTTTTAATCGTCCTGACAATCAGTCAGTAATAATTCAAATGGTATTCCTTTTAATAACCTCAAAAGAAATTTAATTCAGAGGTCTCACATTATAACACTAAATAATAAATTGTTAATTCTTTTTACCAGAACGGGTAGGTCGCTAATATTCTAATTGATTTTCTTCGTATAACTTCAAATCATATGCCATTCCAAGTGTCGTAGCCAACAAAACAGAATAACACATCGGATATTCGGTCATATCCATTAAGAGACGTAAATGTTATTTTCAGAGATCGGACATTTGGAAATATCGTCGGTATGCTATACTTTGTGTCATAACACACTTCTTGGATATTGCGATAGATTTTCAGTAAGTGAGAGTTTTAGGCTATACCTAAAATGAATGGTTGAATCAAGGAATGACGATGATATGATTTACTAAATGATAATGGATCAAAGGAAGAAAGAGAGGGAGGGGAAATACGAGAACCTAGTTTGTCCACCACAAATTGCATGAAGGTGGATAGAGACTTGATCCCTGGTACCTTAAAGGTGAAAAGGGAGCAATCTGGCCACTACGGTCACCTTGAGTTGCTCACTCTAAAATTAGTGTTTCCGGTATTAAAAGAGGATGCAATAATTACATCCAGCAGGTTCTTGATTACCCTCTTCGCCTTTGGGATCGAGTATTGAGAGTGACTACAAAGCTACAATAGGAACTTTTTGTAGAGCAATCGTCAGTTATCTTGAAACTATTGCGGGTGACGACGAAAAATAGTTTTTGCACAACGATAGGCCGAAATGGATGAGGTTCCGAATTGTGGTAACAGACTGCGCTAAATCCCCATGCCACAATTTTTCTGATCTGCATATATAATTAAATTATTATACAATTGTATTATTTAATTAATATAACTAATATCTTATACAGATTATAGATATTACAGATATTTTATAGATATACAGATATTATATGTTTCAGGTATTTACAGATTAAATCCATTGATGTTTTATCATTCGAGTATAGTGTTAGCAGCACATCTGTCGCTACAATTAGAAAAAAGTCGATATAACATGACAGTGATTAACATGCGATATAATTCGCCTGCACAATCCGGCAGATGCGCGGGTCCGCTATCACTTCCGAGTTCGAGATCGAATTGGCACATGCGCAGAGGCTTAAAAGTGGTATAGGCTAAGGTGTTTCCCGCTGTGCAAAAGGTCTCAATGAATGAATGATGGTGCAGCGAGTGCTGAGCGTCGGCGTTGTGCTCTTACAGCTTCCAGCATCGCTCGCTGCTGGCGCCTCGTGCTCCATTCTTTCAGGCAACGCCCCCAGCACAAAGCATGCGCCCGGCCACGCCTCCCACACACAGCACAAAGACCCGGCCACCGCCACTCCCTCCGGCACAGCGGCCGGGATGGCTCCGGAAAACACATGTCAGCCTCTCTGATGGGGAGGTTGTAGGGTTCGAGTCCAAACAGTGGCGGGTCTAGCAATACACAATCTAGGTAGGGAGGTTCAATTCAGTCGATGTCTGGGAGAGAATTCTATTATAGCAGCTGGCTGAACTTATCGATAGTTTTCTTCGGTAGTATATTTTATACCTAAATTCGACTCTTCTTAAAGTTTTCCGAAAAAATATCAATTGTGCTAGTGCAGCTAATATCAATGGGTCCTGGGCCGCTGTGGCGGAGGGAGTGGCGGTGGCCGGGTCTTTGTGCTGTGTGTGGGAGGCGTGGCCGGGCGCATTCTACCTATTTCCACCAAGTCAAACATATTAAGGGTTTCTGTAATTTAAGAAATTTTAGTTTACCTTTTCACATGGTCAACTTTCTCATATTTTTTCAACATTTATTCAGAAACGTTTATAGATCATAGTTACATTAGCAGAACTATTTCTTTATAGATTTTTAAAATATGATTATTGAACGATTTCATTATAATTTACAGATAAATTAATTTGCTTAGCTTTTTCATGCTCTAGAATAGTCTTACCAGGATATCTTACCAAACATTCAAACCAGACGCAATAAAAATATACACACGTACTTATATGATAGTTACTAGTCGTCTTAGTCATCCCTGCGACTTTATTCCAGCGTTCTGAGTTCAGGAGATGATGCTATTGCATTAGACCGCAGAACGTACAGAACAAGCTACCGTTCCGGGCTGCATCCCGTTTGCCTTCGCATCCGCTTGGGCGGAGTACCAGTCTATGCATATGCTCGATCCACCCGATGAGGTCACCTCGTGCATATTAACACTGAAAGCCCAGGACCGCACACTTCATTAGCCAAGCGTGCCCTCGAGAGTCTAGAATATCTTCATAATTGAAAATTTGTCTCTCGGCCGTGTTATTGACTCATTGTCACAGCAGACATACGAAGGAAATATGTCACGTGAACCAAATCAAATCTATCACTTGACTTATGTCTAAATCAAAAATAATTATTTAGTTAAGTAATTTTGAGATATTCAAATTTGAATCAAACACTGCGGACCGGTGCGGAACAGAAGGTGCAAGAAGTTATAACATCACCGGATCACTACGTCGTAGCTTCTGTTTAATAAACAGTGACACAGGTGTGGCACAGTAAATTAGTTATCAGCCTCTTCTTTCCATTACATCTATTCGTGGAACTTATTCTCAAACATCAGTTCCTCATCTTAAGTAATAAGTAATTGTAACAGAAAATTGTTAGTTTGCAACCAACTCAATATTTTTTCTACATTCTTTAAAGATTTTAATATTCATTTAAAGATTTTAATAATCAATATAAAAATATTCTGTTTGCATTCGTTGGAATAAAGGCGTTGATGTTGGAATGCTGATTGATCTGTTCCGACAGCCAGTCAATTATCACCATCGCATCAACTGACAAGGGTTGATGAACTGATGTACAGTTATTGCGAACTACTCGGCGAGCTTCGAAAGATGTCGAAGGGGAGACGGAGACGGGAAGCGACATCGCACAGGTCGCTTGGCTGCCAGTGGCCCAGTGAGTCAAGTCCGCTTCCTTCGCAGCGGAAAACGAAAGCAAACCGACGTCCGGTTGGGAATAACGGCCACCGTGCGATTGGAAGAGAAACTTGTTTCAGGAATTCACAACTAATATTAGAGACAGGGGAAACATTGCCTCTGTTTGATTGCTACATCCCGAGAGATTAGAAACACTTTTTGATAGTTACGAAGCGAACAGCGGGAAGATAGCTTACTCTCAGTGTAGAGTAACGCGTTATTCTCGCTCTTTGTGGTCAGTACTGTCGACGGCGTTTCACTTCACACCCATAGCTTCAATTAATCTGTTACAGAAATATTAGAGGTGACTTGCGCGGGCTCTTTCATGTTTTAATGTATGCTTTGCAAGATCATAATTAACAAAATAATTAAACGCTGGTCCGAATGGCCGAGATCGCTAAGGCAGTAGTGCCATGGCGATCTCGGACCGAAGGGTCGCGTGTTCAAGTCCCGCCTCGGGCATGGTTGTATTGTGTTCGTCCTTTCACACACAACGTTATGTCGTGTCATACTCATAGTTATCATACCGTTACACGCAATAGTGGACGCTAATGACCTAGTAGTTGATGCGACCTTAAACAAAAGAAAAAAAAAAAGAAATAAACATATTTCAGTGCGGCTCGCGCGGTTTTGGGTTAGGTTACGTACATAAAAATGTGTCGATTAAAATACTTGTTTACGTTTTTTGTTTTAGTGCAAAATTAGGTTTTATTATCAGTATGATGAATAAAGCCAGAACGATTCAAACGTCGAAAGAGAGTATAGAAATGCATTGCATTTCACCAATGTAGGTTCAATCAAAAATACGATTTTTTTACGACGTTTTTACAATTGTAATACTCTACAGGGAACCGGCTAAGAATTGGCCTAAACAATTTTTCGTGTCGAGAGGAATATCGAATGAGATATAGATCACCTCTGTATGTGCTGCAAAAACAGCGTTTTAGTTGCGTAAAAAACAGAACCACAAAAATGTTTTTCCAATAAATTTGTTAGAATTTTCTAGATGGATACGCAAAAAATGATCAGTTCGCCACCAGGTCCCTGGGACGCAATTCGTGGGCCGGAGGGGGCGCAGGTTACTCTATTATCGTCATGCTAATCAGCAAACTTCATAACACCACATTCCCTCCTCCGTTTTCTCTTACGTGATGATAAAATATAATTATGAAAGAAGTGTAGTAAGTAAAAGTAAATAACAAATCGAGCGTCTTAAATATTTGAGTTCCCCAGTATTTATAATTTCAACAAGAAAGGAAAATAAACTTCTGCTTCCCGGAAATATTTTTCTTTACATTGCGAAGCTGTCCAATCTGGAGTTACGAAGTACGAGTATGCTAATTTGTATGACGTCATAAGAATTATTTCGGAAAGTATATGAACGCGCCTTAGCAAATAATATTTGGCTCCTGTTTGTAATACCGCAATACCAATGAATAATTACCACACCCCACCGATGATTACACCCCACGGTTGTTAGCGATGGTGGGATAAGGTATGAAATCATGATGATGATGATGATGATGATGATGAGGATGAAGAGGAGGAAGAGAAGGACGAAGAGGATGAAGATGAAAAGGAGGAATGAATGGAAATTATAAATATACACACATCCATGCCCCGGGCGGGATTCGAACCAGCTACCCTTCAAGCAGAAGGCGGCCACGACTCTTCAGTCTTAGCGACCTTGGCTATCCCGGCCTGCACGTTAGCATATTGGGGCCGTTTCTATTCTGAGCTTCCATTCTGCATTTGAGATTTCAGCCGAACTATCGGGGAGGAAAGGTTCCGCAACATCCAGTTGGGGAAGTGGCATTGGCCTCGCACTGATCGCAGAAACCACGAAGAAGTACAGATGAAAACAACCGGACGCTAGAGTTCTCCTTCAGACAGTAGCTGAATTCGACCTAGCTACTCGTGTATAGAAATATTGTGTCTGAAGCGACTGACGGGTGTTTGACGAGCAATCGTTCTGCCTGAAGTAGGTTACACGAAAAACTAATTAACACAGCGCGAGCAAATACAAGTAATGTAACTGTAATACAATTTAAAAGAAATGTTAAAGTTTTAATTGTGATATTAATTTATTATTTTTACTGGCTTAAGAAGATCGTCAATGGTCGGCTGATCAAAGCTCTTTCAGGCTAGGCACTTTTCGCCTACAGACGACGCTGAAAGCAGTTCACTCCGTTTCTACAGCCAGTGACAAAAATCTCGACGAGACTAAAAAATCCCAAGATCTCCCCGCCCTCAACGTTGTGTTCTACGAGGCACTCGCGCAGCGTGTCTGTGTAAGGTGCGGCCGCAGGCGGCGCGTGGAAGGTGCTCCGGCGCACCCCGTTCACCTTCGGCGCACAGTGTGGTGCCGCTCCGTGCCTGTTACATCCGCACCTGCCGCTGTCCTCGGACCTCCCCCTCGTCCCTCCCCCTCGTCCCTCCCCCTCGTCCCTCCCCCTCGTCCCTCCCCCTCGTCCCTCCCCCTCGTCCCTCCCCCTCGTCCCTCCCCCTCGTCCCTCCCCCTCGTCCCTCCCCCTCGTCCCTCCCCCTCGTCCCTCCCCCTCGTCCCTCCCCCTCGTCCCTCCCCCTCGTCCCTCCCCCTCGTCCCTCCCCCTCGTCCCTCCCCCTCGTCCCTCCCCCTCGTCCCTCCCCCTCGTCCCTCCCCCTCGTCCCTCCCCCTCGTCCCTCCCCCTCGTCCCTCCCCCTCGTCCCTCCCCCTCGTCCCTCCCCCTCGTCCCTCCCCCTCGTCCCTCCCCCTCGTCCCTCCCCCTCGTCCCTCCCCCTCGTCCTTCCCCCTCGTCCCTCCCCCTCGTCCCTCCCCCCTCACAACACCAGACCATCTTAACGCAACCGCACTGCATTCTCAACTGCTCGTAAGCAAGCGTTTCAATAAAGATTTCAAGCAAGACAAAAAATTACTATACGTCCCGTTTCTCCTCAATGTTTATTTGAAGGATGAGATATCAGGTTACCAAGTGGAGCAACTTAACGTGCATTCAGAAAATGAAGACAAAATACGCCTCTTCTCATTTGCCCCTCTCACCTTATATATTTGTTTTGCAAAAAATTTTACTTTTTTTGCCATGTTTGGTCGGTATTATATCATGCGCTGCAGATTTTTCTCTATTATGCCGCAGTTGAAAATGTAAAACGTAAAAAAATAGATTTTATTATAGATACTTTGAAAACGAGATAAATACGACACAAAAATATAAGGCCCATAATTTAAAGTAGTACATGATACACAGTGATTCCAAGTCACCTCGTGGTGTGAGACATGCAGAATCAAAGATGTATGAGCCACGTTGATAATTGATATTTTGATATGTTTAGCACTGATAGCTGGAGGTTATTAAAATATTATGCATCTATAGCACGCTAGTAAGTATCGAAATAATTATCGAAATCGAACGAGATTCATGTAAACAGTCATTTATCATTTTCGTTTGTAGATTTCTTGCTACATGGTGGGAGACTACATACTACAATTTTGCTACATGGTGGACTCTACACATTACAATTAAAGATGTTTTTGTACATTAATGCTGTATACACTTCAAATTAATTAAAAATAGCAAAAATACTAATTATAAATGTTTGGGCTATCGTACATAAACAATCTAGAATCCAAACCGTTACATTTTGAAGTTCATCACCATACTGCGCTGTATTTTACAACACTAAATAACCCTTCCAATCAAGCATAACATTATTAATGATTAAGTATTATTAAATAGTGTCAATAATAATGAAAATAAAATAATGTAACAACAGCAGTTTTCATAAGCCTAAATTACTTCAAGAAAGTATTCATTTATTACTTTTCCGCTACAAAACTTCGTATTTGTTATTCCTCTCTAGTAAAGTTCGCAGGTCTATCGAGACGGTTGAAAATGTGTTCCAGATTGGAAAAACGCCTTAATTACCCTTATTCTACGTTTTTCCTATTTCCATGGAAAGTGCGTTAGCATGCTATTTACTCAGCTATATCCTGATTTTCACGTCGTAAATATCACTAAGTGTCCCAAGAGACAATCTAGTCTCGGAAGGAGAGGGTGACCGGTACCCCTGATGGTCGTTCAAACCGCATTGCTCACCCCGCACGTGCACTCGGGGGCACGCGAGTCACGCGTGTTCTATCATCCCACGGCCGCACGGCCTGTTCGTGTGCACACACAGCCGGCGAACGCGAGAGGGCGGGCGTGCCCCAAGGACCGGTTTTGAGGCCAATCCTACGCGCCTTGGTTTGCGCTGGAAATTTCCCTCCGATTTACCTCGCCTTATGCGCATGAAGCTGTGTGCACAATAGTATGCGTGTTTGAATGTGAATGTGGTAGTATGCGAAAATGTATGTTGTGAGAAGGGACAAGCCTTCTCCTCTTAGGATTCTTTTTCTACAATCCTGTTTTTTTTTCGTACATCGGGAAACGTTTATGATAATGTCGATTCATCTTGGAAGTATTGTAAGCGAACTTGAATGACATCCATGCTTCCTTTATTCCACAACAGTGCCTTCAGAATTTTTTTTTGAGGAGAACTCTGCAAGTGAATATTTGCCTCAAACACAGAAACTCATGAAAACTGAAAGATACATTTTTAATACTTTTACGAACTTCGTCATATTTTCGCCTCATCGTGATCTAAAAGGACTTCATGAAATTTCTTTACAGCACGCCTTAAGACGGTAATATTTAATTATTTCATTTAACATTATAGATTTTTGGAAATGAGTGCAATAGTCGTATAGTGAACTTGGGGGGGGGGGGGGGGGGTAAATTCAATTCTTTGTGCAGTTCAAAGTTTGAAATGAACCGGAGTGCATGAGTGATCAGTCTGAGGAAATGGTTTTGTATTATCTGTAGTTTCTTGATTTTTGAAAGACGTTGATCCTGGTAGGGAATGCGCAAAGCATTAGGGGTCTGATTATTGATTTATAGAGGTCAATAGTATTGCTTAATGAAAGCTTACTATTGGGGTTTAGAAGTGGCTTGAATTAGTTCTAATTCTACTTGCGATGATTTTACTGTTTTGTTGTTTTTCGAATTTAGTCTGCTAGCAAGATTCAGCACTAGGTATTTAAGAGATTGATAGTGTGGGATCCATGGAATTGGGTGATTGTTTATTTGGAGTGGAGTTTGGGTTGAAAATGTTCTTAATTAGAATATTTTGGGGATGATTTAAATTCGAGTTTAACTGCACGTCTGTGCTGAACCTCTGTGCGTCATTATGGAGGTGGTGGCGGGAAAGTCGGGAGGAGCATGGGCGGGCGGGCGGGCGGGCGGGTGGGTGGGTGGGTGGGTGGGTGCATGGCGCGGCCTTGCTTTCGGGCGCGTTCGTCCTGGCAGATGGGCGGGCGATAGTGGAAGGCTCCGCTCCGCCTCCTCCCCCCCCCCGTGAGAGCAAGGCTGCCGCTATCGCCCACCGCCGATAAGGTGCTCGTTAACGAAACACAGCCCGACGGCGCGGCGCCCCTGGCAGCGGCCCACTCCCACGTTTGGAGCATTTGGGTCGGGAAACATATTGGGCAAATTAAAGGCGACCTGTTCTAGATTGTAATGCCAAAATTGCTTGATTTCAGCTAGATAAATGTCTGTATTTAGATGAAACAAGAGAGGCCTATCTCTAAGGAGATGGATAGAAATTGAGAAGTTATTTTTAAGTTTCAAAATATTAAGTGCATGTAAAGATATTGCAACATTTTCGGAAACAAACGTCGTTGGTTTCTCTCATTTGGAGTATGATTAAATCGTAAAATTAAAATCCGATACTCAAAACTTCTGAACTCATTTTGTAAAAGGTGTAGCTAACATTAATATTTGTTACTATAGATATAAATTGATAAAAAAGAGAGCCAGTTCGAAAAAGACTTAAAATAAAAAAAGCCGAATCTATTTATATAAATATTTCAATAGTAATTAATTGCAAAAATGCAAATTATGAGAAAATGCAAAGTGGCAAAGATTATTCACTTAATGATTTTCAACGTACATCCTTCACTGCCCTGAGAGTTGTAGCGCTTCTAAGAGTTCACAATGCAAATTATAGAGTGTAGGCAATAAAGACCTTTTTTCTCCTCAATATCGTATGAGAGTAACAGTTTTATGGTTATTGTATTATTACGATCATGGACATTTCTGCATTACTGGAAGTTACGAAATGCTTCAGTATGATTTTAGTTGTCGCCAGAGTAGTTACGATGGTCGGTTTGAAGGATTTTCAACAACTCTCTTAACTGTAGAACACTTAACAGTTCTACAGCTTAATTTCGATTGACAAGACAACTTTTAATGACAATTCCCCCTTTTTATTTTCACTAGAGAGTCAATAATTCGGGAGTCATAAATCTGGACCGTCGATACAGCGGAATCGAGTCTAGTGAAAAGTCGCACAAGTATGATCTATAATACTACGTATATAATGATTGACTGTAGTGAATGTAATGAATGACTGACAAATTAATTATTTTATGCATAAATATGTTCAACTTCTATGATCATCAGAGTGAATTGCTAACAATTTGTTTTACGTTGAAGACGTGGTTGTTGGTGGTTATAGGTTGTTAAATGGTTCATTTCAAAAATCGAACAACTTGATAATTCGGATGGATTCCGATTCTCATTTAATAGGAATTACCGACGTTGTCATTAGCAAGTCTCAATTATTTACTTTTTATTGAAGCTAGTGCTGATTCCTTGACGTTGTCCCATCATCTAAAATTAATTTTAGTTTGACTTCCTTCAAAAGTACCAAGTACCACATCAGCCATTTTAGTACTTCGAAGATGTGAAAGTACTTTTGCAAAGTAGTGGCAATATAAAATACAGAGCCGTCATTTGGCACAAAAACAGGAATAAAAAATTTGTGATTATAATGCATACTTCCCCATACCGTGAAATTTTTCTAATAATCTGTATTTCTCGCAATAGTATTTTTTGTCAAGCAATAAAGAATTGCTTTGCATAACCGCGTAACTGTAAAATATCCATCATAAAATTCTCTCGAGATATTCGTAGCAAAAACAAACCTATTACTACTTCCTGTGCAATTCTCTGGAAGAACAAAATGCACCAGAAAATTCACCTTTATGGAATTTACAAATGCATCTAGAATGAGTGGTGCAATAATAAACAGATTAATTAGTCCGATTAGAAGGAATGCCCTCATTTCATCTAATTAAACTGAATGTCGTTTCAACACCCACAACTTTTTCTTGTGGTTACTTCATGTTTGCGAACTTTTTTTACCAACCGTTTGGTAGATTTCCCACGTTTTTCGTAAGCAAACAATAAATCTTTAATATTTTTGGCACTTCTGCTTTCTCCGTCCGATACTCCTCGTTGAGCTGGACGATAAGAAAGGCCCGCGGGGCTCAGTGATTAACGATCCATCACGCGCCAGGAGAGAAGAATGAGGAGGAGGAGGAGGAGGAGAAACAGCCTGCGGGAGAAGCGGGGAGGGCCTTGACCAGAGCGCAGTCGTCATAACTCAGCCGGCCGTGGAACAAAGGAAGCGCGCGGCTTTCGACATCTTCCGAACGGCCCTCGCGAACATTCTCGAGGCGTCTGGAGTTTCCTCCCCGGATGCGACGATTTGGCCCAACAAACGCCGCTTCCTTCGCAGTAATGTCTCGGTGGAGGCAGCAGTCGCGTCCAGCAATTCCTGCGTTATCGGTGATCAGTGACAGTCTGTTGCTCAATTTTTGTTACTAATTTTGTGGCTGGCTTGTTATTCTTGTTGCCTTGTCACTGTCATGCCGTTTTATAACAGTGTGGTAACAAGCATTTGTCGGTGTGGCGAAGTGCGGTTTTATGGAATTCAATTTTTAATTTTTCAGGTTTTGACGACATATTTGAAACAGCCACTAAAACGCATATGCATTTCCTTTAAACACCATAAAAAGTAAAACAATTTATTGCCGTTTTTGTGGTCCTGAACCACTGTGCGGGGTGGGAATGGTTGCCAGCTGGCAAGGCAGAGCCTCCGCTGGGCATCTGGATTATGTCTGTGCGTTGAATTGCCTTGCCGCGTTAGGGTTAACCCCTCTCCCCCCTCGGCCAGCTCTTCAAGGTTTACGTTGGATTTTATGAGGTAGGGTTTCTAGATTACTAGAAGGAGGTATGTGCTATGTAATCGTGATCTAAACATTTGAATCCGACTGAGACCGCCAAAGCTAAACATTTTGAAATGGTTTTTGTACTAAAGATCTTTTTTTCCGAGCGACACGATAAAATTGTTTCTACAACACCTAAATGACATGAAAATCTCTAATCTGTCATGCTATACCACTCAAAAATATGATTTTCCAACATCAAAACTTTACAAGTTTTAAAAATGTTTCTTTCTTTTGTTACAGGTAAGCGATTGTTATGAACAACACCACTGCCTGATTTCACGCGGTAAGTGTGGAGAGATTGAGAAAATCACGCTTCAGAATAGCTTGAAACCCTTAGTGGCAAAATATTTTCGAAGTTTCACATTTAGTTAAGAACAGTCTTACAATGTTTGTTGAATCTAAATCTGAAAATAATTCAAAAAATCCACGAGGAAAGAGAACTCAAAGATATTTTGCCATTTATGAGATTAACTAAATACATGCTTCTGATTTTAAAAATATTGAAGTAGCTTAAGCTTAAAAAAACTTACAAGTAGCATAAGCTCATTCCTCTCTTTCAATGAAACTCGAAGGCACCAAAACTTTCGAAACAAATTAGGTGCTTTGGATTAAACAATGTTAAGTCACTCTAGAATAAAATTTATTATATTTACCTTTCTCATTTCTGCTAAAGCTTGGCAAACCACTGGCGAAGTTTTGTAGAAAAATGTAGGAATGTATGCAGTATCTTTTAATGTGTGTGTTGATCACATACATTAAATTGATTGTTGATTTTTATGTTTATTACATGATTCACAGAATTCTTTGAACTTTCAATTCCCTCTTTTGCAAAAGTGTCTTGAGGTGACTTACCGGTATCTACTTTCAAACATCTCGTTTCTAGATATTACGAAACGTGATTTACTTGGCCACTTGCTTAATGGTCAAGTAAGTACTAGGTGTATTTTTTATTTGTGTCCGAGTTGCATGAATCGCATTATTATAGCTGCAGCATTAGTAATGTAGGCTATATAAAACTGGATTATATCTTGCATTTTCCTCTTGATACTTGCGTTTAGGTCTCAGTGGACCACAATGATGTCAATTTTCACGGCACCATATTTTTTCATGTGGGGAAGGCTTTGTGTCAATCACATGTTAATACTAAGGTAGTAGGCCTAAGAGCACACACACAGACACACAAAAGCATATCATGTACAATAACAGCATGCACAAGATAATCAAACCTGGACCTTCTGATATGATGGGGTTAAGAATTTCTTGCGTTTGTAAACATGGATAACAGGATGGATTCCTCGTTCATATTAGTGTGTTTAGGAATTTAAACATCATTATATCATATTGTCACTGGTGCACCCAAGGAGGACTGCAGTTCCCCACCCTCAGAAGACACATTCATTATAAAAATAAAGCTTTCATTAATTTTCTGTACTAACGAAAGTCATCCAATATATCTATTGTTTACGTTATAAAAATTAACTATGTATTTTGACATTTAAGTGTCAGACAGACTTCGACTTTTGCGGGATAGCGGTGTTCCAGGCTATGATTCTGTTTGTATTTATTATCCACGGCTGGGGATAAGGGAGCCTTGTAGCCAACCTGACGTATTCCCCATCACCGTCTGTAGCTTGTTTTGCGTGACTGAGCTTTCTTTCGTCACACAGCCACAGAATGTGAGACGATTAGTATTATAAAGCTAAGGACTCAATTTTGTTCCTGCGGGGAATCGATCTCCGGACTCCCTTACAGGAAGTTTATGAATTTACGCTGTCTATGAACTATCTGAGAGGGTTAAGTATTAGCTGTAAGTTAACAAGTAAAAATGCATTTTATATTTATAAGAAATGTAAAATTATTTATAAGAAAACAAAGTCGGCTGGACACATACCTCCAACCCACTCCCGCCTTCCTCTTTCAAGAATAAACCCTGGAAATTCAATGATTTACAAAGGTACATTATCATTTCACACAAAGTTTACAAAACAATTGAATGAAGTACGATTAACCCTTGAATGGCTACTCACATTAAATATTAACTACTGAACACGCGATACGATAATGAGCTACAACAATAAGGCAAAGAAATACTCATAAGTATTGTACTGGGATTGGGTTTACAAAATACACCTCTTACGTGAAAACAGAGATTGTGACTAAAAATATTTATCACATTGCTTTCTGGAGTGTTTCGACAATATATACTGAATGTCTTAAGAAATCAATAATTTCTTAAGAAATGAAGGATACCTTAAGAAAACCAAATTTACTTAAGACATTAATTTCAAATACTCACTTTAATGTACCTTTGTGTATCATTCGGAGGAATACGAGCACGATCCTCCGGTGGCGTGGGTGCGGGCTCAGCGCCTGACAGTCGCGGGCGTCACCGCGCGCGAGGCCAGCGACCGAACGCGGATGGCGACGATCGGCGGCGCAGTGGGTGCGCACTCGCCTCTCATGGCGGCATTTCCTGACATAAATCTTTGGACCGTATATGCTTCTCGAGATGCAGCTGGTAATTACAGACAGTAAAACAGTGTGACTTCGTTACAGTCATGCCAAGGCAAATGACAACATCAAATGCCAATGACAACATCAAAATAATCCGAATGAGAAAAATTGCACATCTTCCTGAAATTGTAAATGATATCGCGAGAAAGATAAAAATTGGGACTTCTTTTGATGTTGTTCAGATAATGTATTTTTTGTAGTTGGGGAGAGGGATGCTGCACAAGGTTCGGGTAACGTTATATATCTGATGACAAAGACAGCGATCTGTTGAAGAAAAATTACAATTCGAAATGAACCTACAAAAAGGGAGAGTGAATTATTAAAACCTTTGTAATACATCAGTCATGTGTTTAAGTGATCTATTTTGGTAGGAATGTCATGGGGAACACTTCTCAGAACCCAATAAAACAGGTAAGACAAACTAAACCCCTTCAGGCGAGGCATTCATATTTTAAGGTGTTTAAATCGTACTCATATTTTCACTTTTCCCGGTTCCCTAGTATGATTCTTTCGCAAAGAGGTAACGATTCCACGCTGTTGCAGTACTTTGGGCCCACTGTGCGTGCTCCTCGGTCCGACCCGCGCAAAGAAGACCGCGTCGGGCACTCACCCGCGGCGCGGCGCGGCCCGGTACGTGAGGCTGGGTGGTGGATGCGGCGAAGACGGCGGCGCGGCGGCGCGTACTGGGCAAAGCGCCTTGAGAGGGCCCGCTCTTCCGCTCTCGCCCCCGCTCCCCGACGTCCGCCCACGCGTCCCCATCCCCATCCCCATCCCCGCACTCCCTCCCGCCCCTCCCTCACTACCATCCTACACTAGCTGTCCTCCTCAGCGTCGTCCTCGCCCTCGCCCCCTCCCATGCCAGCGTAGTTCTCGCCTCTACCCTCGTCCCTGTGTCCGCCCTCGCCGCGAAGCGTGGGAGCTGCGCGAGAGCAGAAGGGAGAGGAGGCGAGGAAAGTGATTGGTAGATTGCAAACCTTCGAGAAAAAGCGAGTGATAATGCAGGCGCAGCTTGTGATGAAGGTTCGAGAGAAAATGAATTAAGAGAACGTTAGGTTTCATTCTTCCATAAATGGAAAAATTGGATGGGATATTCATTGTATTAATAAAAGAGCCATTTAAATAAGAAAAAATTGGGACACGAAAGTTGTAAACAAAATTCTCTTTTGCAGTGTTTTTGCATGTTTTTAAACAACAATATTTTTCTCGCCCAGAGTTTACAAAATAATTGAAGTACGATTAATCCTTTAATGCTTACTCACATTAAATATTAACTACTGAACACGTGATACGATAAGCTGGACACGATCTACAACAATAAGGCAAACAAATACTCATAAGTATTGTACTACGATTCCGTTTACAAACGACACCGCTAACAAGAAAACAGAAATTGTGACTAATAAATATTTATCACATTGCTTTCTAGAGAGTTTCGACAAGATATGCTGAACGCCTACCAGTCTTAAGAAATGAAGAATGTCTCAAGAAAACCAAATTTACTTCAGATATTAACTTCAAATACTCGCTTTAATAGCGACGACGAAAATTTAGATGACCGAATCATATAAATCCAATAATAACAAAACGGCAGCAACGTTGGAATCACGTCCGTCATTCCTGCATTATCAGGAGAGAAAAACAATGAACTACACTTACTTCATTCCTTAGATACTGCATATCACATCGGAAAAGTGGAATTACACAACAGATTGCTGACGCCGGGTCTCTGAGATAACAGTTATTACGGGTTCTTATTGAGCATGTACAACGACCACCAAACGGAACTTGCTTCGAACGTGTGGGTGGAGAACTCTTGATTGAAATCTAGTTTCACTTACATTATTTTTTAATGATTTCACTGAGTAAGTACTTTTGCTACACCTGGAAGAGGGTGATGTGAATGATAATTTAATAATTGTGGAATCAGAGGCAGGTGAGACGGGAGAGATGGAAAAAATCTGTCACAAACTCTAAAAACCATTGCACCCACAGGTGGACCGTCAGTACTCTGACCGCTATATGGGAGTCGATCTTTATTCATACGAAGGAAATGCAAGAGTAAGCAAGGAAAGTAAAAATAAAGGGAAAATATTTAAGAAGATAAAGAAAAAATGAGATATTAAGAGAAGGAGAGAAACAGAGAGGGAGAGAAAAAGAGAGAAACAGAGAGGGAGCGAAAAAGAGAGAAACAGAGAGGGAGAGAAAAAGAGAGAAACAGAGAGGGAGAGAAAAAGAGAGAAACAGAGAGGGAGAGAAAAAGAGAGAAACAGAGAGGGAGAGAAAAAGAGAGAAACAGAGAGGGAGAGAAAAAGAGAGAAACATAGAGGGAGAGAAAAAGAGAGAAACAGAGAGGGAGAGAATAAGAGAGAGACAAAGAGAAAGAGAGAGGGAGAGAGCGTGCACTGGCGGTGATGTCACGCGCCTCACGTGCGCGCGCGTGCCGCGAGGGGCATCGGCTGTCCTCCGCTGGACGCGCGGGCGCGGCGTGCCGCGCCGTGCGCTTTGTCCGCGGCCGTTCGCCCCGCGTCGGCCGATCGGAGCCCGCCGTCACGCCCAGCGCCGCAAGCCAGCCTGCCAAACGCACGCGCTGTTTCCGCACGGCGCCCGCCGAGCCGGCGCACACGATCTATTAACGCCGAGAGCAGAAACTGCATGGGACGCTTCGCGCCAATAAGGCTACCTTAACAGACAACAAGTGAACCAACCAGGCATTCGGCTTGTAGGAAACCAGGAAACGAAAATCACGATTCACATTTAGAAGGATTTAGTTCGTAATATATCTATTTAGTTCCATCTGAGTGTTAAGATGAATTTTCAAGAACTTTGTCATGAAAAATGAAAAATAAGAGTAATATGAAAAGTTGCAAACTAACAAAGGAGAATTAAAATTCAAAATTTGAAAATTATGAAAATACATGTGTGTAAATTAGATTGAAACACCTAAAAGAGCAGAATGTAAGTATTTTAAATACATTTGATATGCTCAGGTGTAAATAGTATTACACACTACTGGTATTACACAAACTGGCCTTTACACGAAATGAGAAGCAAAAATTATAACGTGCGTACGAAAGAAGTATCAACATTTATTTGTCCGTTCTTGAATCCACTTGGAATATAGAGAGAGCTACCCCCTCTCCCTCAGTAAAGCCTACATAATCTGCATTTCGCCCCAACTCAGATTTCATTACAGTCAAATGCCTAATTTTACCACTCTTTTCATGCATTTTCCCTACAGTTGTCATCAGACCTAACAATATCAAACAAGAAAATCACGCACTAGCCAGGAATACGATAGGGACTGGTAGCCACTGGAATTTATCTTCCTTGTTTTATTCTTGCTTGTTCCTTGCTTCCTTGCTTGTTCTTAATTTATTCCGACTATATAACCGGTATATTTTGGTCTTGAATAATTAAGTTGAAAACTCTTCATTTGGAATTAAATTTATTTGACCTTCGAATAACTTTAAGCAATAGTCGGAAGCTATCGCTTCTAAACAAATTCACTGTATTTGACTAAATCAAAAGTCTATAAATTCGTGTTATCATTCAATATTTTCACCCGGCGTTTAAAAATTGTATGCTTCAAACCTTTTTTCTGGACATATTTCATACGCATATTTCCTATTCAACGTCTCACTTCCCACCTTGTAATTCTGCTCAATTGTTCGGCAGAGGACCATTTCATGGCGGTTATGTTCCATTTCACGACCGGGTAGGTCGCCGAACAGCTCTTTTAAGCGTGAACCCTGTAAACAGGAAACACAGTTGCATGGTACTTTGCGGTTGCAACAGGTAACTGTTCGTTTTGTTCGATTTGCGACGAAGAAGAGACGACCTCTGACTCAAAACGGGTATTAGTGGGTCGTTTCCTCGAAACATTTCGCGCTATTTCAGATATCCGGAACACCCTGGTTTCCCGGTTTTCTTGCCCCAATTCACGTCTTGAGGATCCGGTCACGCTATTCCACGCAGCAGGGTGCGCGAGGGACATCAGTTTGTTTTAAAATTTTAATGCAGTGAAGCCGGTCACCCGGTCTCAACAGTGACGTTCATGTGCGCGGAGTTCAAGACAGCGGTTTCGCCTCCCTTGCCTAGGTGTGGTTTCACTAAAAGAGGGGTAACTTCATTTATGGCCCCCTTTTCCATTAAACGATTCTATTATGTCATTTTACTTAGACAACAATTTAAATATATTTTTAATTTTTGAATAACCATTTTAGGGCAGTTGTAGGAAGGGTGTAGAGCCCCAACGTGGCCGTATTTTTCGGAGTGTTTTCGTTTATTTTTCAATGTTTTAACTGTTGTGGTCCTATTTTGAGGTTGTGGTCGCATGTTTAGCAATTTCTAATTAGAATCGAGTCATAATTTACCATCTTTGAGTAATAGATTCGACTGTTTCTTCACGTTTTACCTCGAATTCTTCTATTACATACCAGATTCACAACCTACATATCCAATGTTTTCATAGTTTTTCATAGAAAATTCTCAAATTTTCCTCATCTTTTGTAAACTTTTTATTCCCTTAAAAATTATACTCCTCCCTCTCCTAAACTCGCAAACGAGAGAGGAACCCATGAGAAGAAAGTATTCTTCATTCGATGGAAAGCAACTCAATCTTGGAAGTTGATGTGGAACTTTTATTTCACTCATCTTTTTTCAATAATTTCTTGTGGGAATTCATCATTTCTTCACAATCCCATTTATATTTCTCAGTAACTAGAACCACACATTCGTCTACCGTAAGAATTAGAGATCGCAAAGATTGTTGGCATTTGTCAGCGTTTTAATACAGGTTAAATAAACTAAAAAATATAACTGATTAGTTATTAAGTCAATATCACAAATTATGTCACAGAAAATGTTAATATATTCTAGGGTTACTTTCTGACATCGTCAGATGGGCTCTTTATTTTTGGAAATCCATCTACAACCGTACGTGATAATTTTCAGAACATTTAACATGAGGGGTATGCAATAAAAGTGAAACGTATTTACAGTGCAGTTGGGAATGTGAAGCATCTCTCTCGTGTCATGGAAGAAAGTATGTTTACTGAGGGGGGGAGGGGCGAAATTCCCAGTCGCATTCAATCGAAAGTCAGCGAGATTGGAGCTGCGCCAAATCATAAGTGAAAGCTTCCGGGCCCATCGCGTTCGTTGCACGACATCCACGTGACCGGGAATTCTGCCCGCGGCGACTTCACTCTGGAAGGTCCGTGTTCGTAGGTTAAATGACGCCAGCCAAACGAATTATTACTATAAGCGGTCATTAAAACGTCATTTGCGAGTCATACACGAAGCAAAACATTCTTTACATGCAGTTTGCATCCTATTAAATTCATGTGCTACATCGAAAACATGATTATAAAGAGTAAATGCGTCGATATTAGTTATTTACGTATTAATTTGCATGGTGTTACCGTGCATGACAAGGTTGGTACTTGTGTGTTCACAACGTACGTAACACGGCAAGGTCAAGGGCAGAGAATTGGTTCCAAGGGAGTCAGATGACTACACAAAAAGAAACCTCTGCTCGGAGATTACGAGCTTCAAAATATTTGCTCTCACGGGCTCGCACTCAGACGTGTGTGGTTCTAAGAATGTAGTACAAACAGAGGATGTTAAGGCCTCATTTCCAGTTTAGTTTGTGAGTATGATATTTCATATGTATATTAAATTTCTCGTGTAACTTTCGTTAATATAAGCTGCATGAAAACTGGTCTTAATTATAAACTCAACATTCTTCTAAGTATAAAAGGGAGAGAGATCTATTATGTCATAACAGCAGACATTTGTATTCAAATATCAAGCCACAATAATACTAAACAATCTAATTTATAAAACGAAAATTTGTTTGTCCAGTAATAGGTTTGTGAATGATGATGGTTTGGAAATTGTCTTTCTTTAGTAGTTTTTTTAAGCTGCAATGAACGTAAAGAGAAAATAATAATTAGATTATAGAGAATAACACATTATTTTATAGTCTTTTTTATGGTAATTTTTTTAAAAACTAAATGATGAAAACGTCAATGGATTCAGAAAAATTAAACAATGAAAAAATGAGTGTTTAAACATTTTTTATAATTTCTATGTGATAACTTATTTTTGGTGTTCAAGAACAAAAGGAGAATTAGCTGTTTGTTTCAAACCCACGCTTAATTATTCAAAACACATTGCAATAATTAAATTTACAATTGTTGCATTTCCCCATTTGTATTATTCCATTGATGCATCTGATGATTTCAGATGTTCATTTTAAGGAAATGGCTTAACACAGTTAAACATGTAGAGAGGTGCACCAAGGATTTTTCTCTGAGGTTCTGGGGTGAGCGGCTGCAGGGTAAGGTGTCAAGCGAAATTAATTTTTTTATAAGGAATTTTTTACCGATGGTTAATATAAAATTAATTTTATATTTGTTGACTTCTAGTTAATATTATTGAAATTAATAATTGATATATTTTATATCATCCGTTAGTACAGAAAATTAGTAAAAAACTGTATTTCTGAATATGTATCATTGACTTTTGGGACAGGATTAAAGTCCCCATGAACCCCCCTTAGGTGCGTCACTGTTTGTAGAGCATTGCATGTTCTATGCCAAACTAAATTCATGACCAGAATGTAAACCTATCTGTCACAATAATACTTTTGTCGGTGCGGAATGAGCAACGCAAGCGCCCGGATGTCTCTCCGCGGGCGATGTCTCTTGAGAAGAGAAATTAGCATCCGCCGCCGCCTCTCCGGACGACCGGTTCCTCGAGCCGCTTGGCATTACGCGCCGCTCGTGCCCGCTGCGTTCCGTAATTACAATAATTAGGAGCGTATCTCCCGTCACGATAATGACGCCGAGGGATTTTTCACTTCAGCACATCACTCGCCAGGAGTTCTTGCTGCGGGGATACACATTCTAAGTGCAGTCATTGCAAGACCTTGTGCACCGTTTCCATCATAAAAGTGCAGGCCATCCTTCGTAGCTTGTCTGAACGTAATGGAATATCAATTTTGTATTGTTGTTTATTCTTAACATACGTAAATCAGCGATTTAATTTTATCGAGCTGATTATTTCAGTGCATATGCTCAATAAAACAAGAAAAATTGTTGGTTTGATGTCGAATTATTTCCAGAATGTATCATTGAGGATTGCGAAGAGTGATTTCTTCTATACATTTCTCCTGAAATAATTGGCGAGAATAAATTAATAGATGAGAGGTGTCATTTTAAATATTTTAGAACAGAACAACGACTTAAGCACTTTCGTTTTGGTTTCGTTCGTAATTCAAGCGAAATGTTTATTTAGATATTTCCAACTGAGATCCTGAGAATTAGTGTGTTGATGCAAATTGTCCGAAAAACGCTCATACGGAGGTACAGGATTACTCACTTGAGCTGCAATAAGCAGATTATAGTTGGGGAACTAATATCCTACTGCATTGAATTAAATCTTATCAACTAAATCTGGGTTGGACATTTCAATACGACACTTTGAAAGTGTCCGCTACATGAATTTCTAAGTGTGTATATTTAAGATTTATTTCTGTTTTTCCTTTATCATACTTGAAATACGTAGACGAGCCTTTTCTCAATACTTGAAATGGATGAATGAATTGGTGTGTTGGCGAATATGGGAGTATGACAAGAACGATGGAATGAGGGAAATGGGAAACGGGAGAACACCGAGAAAACCTATCGTGAACTCGCTTTGGCCACTAAAATCGCCACACGAATCGACCTGGAGTTGAACCCCTGAATCCGGAGTTGAAAGGAGAACGCACTAGCCACTAAACTATGGTCCTGTTTGTAACAACACTGTTAAAAAAATATCGTCAGATTTTTCAATTATCAAAACCCATTTATTAGTACAAAACGTGTACACGTAGGCTTCCGCGGCTCGAGTTCATGACTTCTAGGCTGTCCGGGTGACGCCGCGTCGTTGGCAGTTATGCCGACGTTTCGCCTCTGTTGCAGGCTTCTTCTCACAACCCTGAAGAAGCCTGCGACATGACAGGCAAAACGTCGGCCTATCTGCCAACGACGCAGCGTCACCCGGACAGCCTAGAAGTCATAGTACAAAACGTACCATGCCTGGAACAAACTAACGAAGACATGAAATCACAACCTTCCTTCCTTCTATGAGCATCTTCCTAAAGGAAACCCATCACGAGATACTCTCTGCGATGAGCACGGGGCGACCGAGGGGTAACCTCTGTCTGAAGAGCAACGTCCCGCGTTGTCACGTGAGCGCGCGCGTCTCGAGGAAGCCGGCCATCACGCAGCCACCCCATGCGGAAAGCCGCCATTTCGAGCGCTCTCCAGGCGCAGGAGCGGAGCGGAGAGGTCGCGGGACAATGCAAGGCCCCCGGTCGTTCATCCTCCGCTCAACGCCCCCTGCGTTCCGCGGATCTGCTTTGTCAACGCGCAATTAGCACACACGCAGCGCTGAGGGCCGACACGCACAGGGGTAAACCGTGCTCGGAAGACGATTCGTTTACGTTAACAGATTATTTTCAATTGTTTCCATGGTAACCAAGCACGTCTAACGTATGGTGGAATCTGATACAACGTCCTCCTCGATTAGGCAGCCACCTTCATTAAAGGTCTTTTTTCCTTGCAACCGATTGGTTTTCCTAAAACACACATGTAAATGGTCTTTCTTTGAAACGGCCACTTGGCTTCGCGGGCAACGGCCAGGCATGATCGTTAATTATCCTTTATGAAATGATCATTTCTTCCAGTCTAATTTGCGATTTTCATCACTTTGTTATAAAAATTTTAGAGTTATAAAGTGTGAGATATATAGGGTTGAAGAAATTATTTGTAGTTTATAAATAAATGTAGAAAAGAATTCTGAGTCTCTGATTCCTTTTTTATTTCTTTATTCACCTCTGCCTTGTATTCGTCGTTTACAAGATACATTGCAGCATCATGGATCCATAAGCAATTCTTCCTTAACAAAGTGGGTGCGCTGAAATTCCCCTGTTTTTCCGTCTCCCCTGACTAGTGTTCTGTTCTTGGTTTCAATTGCTCACTCCTTTCATTACATTATTCTCACATTTTAACACATATGCTGCATCGAGGAGACGCGACGAAGTGGAGTAGATGGCACTGGTTGCTACAAACAAGACACGAAACAAACAAGACATCACAATGTTTGCTCAATGAACCAAGGGAAACTGTGTGAAAAACCTGACAAAGATTGCCGTCATTGACACAAAAGATACTGTTAGCTACGATACTTGTTGCAGGAAGGTTTCGTAAATATCTTTACTTCATCCCTTTGTGTTATGACACCACTGCCTAATCGTGATGACCATACGTGGAAACGTCGAATGACTTTTCTCAGTTGGTGTTTATGATAAGACCAGAATAATGTTAAAGCAATGGTTGAATGAGTGGCAAAGGGTACGAGAGGAACCCAATTCGAACTTACTTCGTCCACAAATACTTCCACACGAATCGAGGGGATTTGAAGCCCGGTCCCAGCGGTTTAGGGCGAGCGGGTTGACCGATATTCGGTGACCGGGTCGTGACCCGAGGTCTGCCTCGCTCTTCCCCACCTGCTGGCGCGCTTCTCGGCGGCCAGCCCCGTGGAGTGGAGTGGAGTGGAGTGGAGTGGAGTGGAGTGGAGTGGAGTGGAGTGGAGTGGAGTGGAGTGGAGTGGAGTGGAGTGGAGTGGAGTGGAGTGGAGTGGAGTGGAGTGGAGTGGAGTGGAGTGGAGTGGAGTGGAGTGGAGTGGAGTGGAGGGGAGTGGAGGGGAGTGGAGTGGAGTGGAGGGGAGGGGAGTGGAGGGGAGGGGAGGGGAGGGGAGGGGAGGGGAGGGGAGGGGAGGGGAGGGGAGGGGAGGGGAGGGGAGTGGTGGGAGCGGGGTGGAGTGGAGTGGAGTGGTGGGAGCGGGGTGGGGTGGTGTGGGGTGGGATGGTGTGGCGGGGAGGGGTGGGGTGGATAGAAGATGGCCCGATGGCCCGAGCGCCCACGCGCGTGCGGCCCGGATTCGAGTTAATGGCTGCCCGGACGCCCCCGCCTCGCGAGTGCACGCCAGCCCCCAATCCGTTATCTCTTCGTTTCCCATTTCCGACTTTTACCCTTTCGGGCAACTATAGGACGTCCTCCGTCAGCTAAGTCTTAACTCCAGGTTCAACCATCTGGTTCACTCCAGTCTCTCCAAATTACCGCGTTGCGTTAATGTTTTCTTTTAATTTTATTTTTATTCACTGGTCTGTCACAAGGTTTTGCATGTGATGCTTTCAGAAGACAACAATATTTACAATTATTCCACTATTTACATTTGAGATTACACAATTTCGGCGTCAGCAATTTTTTTATATTTGTTAATTTTATAACTCTTCTGAGATGGCAATAGAAAAAGTGAGTTACAGATAAGAGGAATTACTATATTATGACATAATGGGGAAATAGTTTCTTAATTTTTGGAAAAGGAGAAATATTTTTGCTAGTGCAATGAGGGTTACAGTTGAAGCTGAAGAGACACGCAGGAAGTTGTGGTTTAATAGTTTCATGAATATCAGGGATTGAATGTCAAGATGTCGGAAAAGTGGTTGTTTCAGTCAAACCAGGAAGCCTTTGTGATTTTACGGAGAAATGTATTTTGAAATGTTTTGTAGGCGATCGAGTTTGGCATGTCGTAAACCATATTGGGCAGTCGTGAGTTTAAATGGGGCGAAGAATAGTTTCGAATAATAGAACGGGGTGTGTGAGTTTAAGTAATGGATATCTGTCGTGTAACAAATAAAGTCTGATTGATTTGTAATAAGTCAAACTTGTAACAGAGTTGATATGATACTTCGAAGTTAGCAGGCGGTCGAGGTACAATCTTAAGATACTTTACAGGCATAGTGTGCTCGGATGCCAGGAATGGAGAATCATGTCGATATGACTCGTAAGCCCTAGTAGATCGCAGTACCATTATTTCCTGTCAAAACTTACGAGCCCTCTCGGAGCTCGGACTGGTTTACACGAGGCATGATGTACAGGTTTCTTCTAGAACGCCTTGACAGCAGTGGTACATAAGTCTCTTACGTAGTGCGCCGATTTCCATTATTCACACATAGGTTTCTGGGAAATAACGCAGGTTCTTAGTTGATACATGAAGCCCTAGAAATGCCTATCATTCCACGACAACTGAAGCATCCATGCCTTACGTGGGATTCCAACCCAGTCATTTGTAACGCGCGCTCTAGCACAAACCCCCAACTCCGACGCCACCAGGTCCACTTCCAATCCGTTATCAAAATCGTATTAGAAGCAGCGGTAGCGCCGCGCGGCGGCGGCCGCTTTCACTTCACATCACCTCCCGGCGCTCCTCATTTATTTTGAGCTTGAAAGTGGCCCACGGCCCTCGAGAGGTTGGAGACCCCGGCCGCCGCCAGGGAACGCCACCAGGTCTGACATAATACCAATATCAACGCCCGGAATTCATGAATAGATAATGCTCACGACTTTTATACTCCATTCTGGAGAATAGTGACCCTCGGATTGACATTGGACGAAATCTTCGAAACTTTTTGTAACATCTAATTGTTTATTACTGATAGTATCCTCTTTACAGCGTTTATGAAGAATTTTTTTTTCTTACTCGAGCAAAGGGTAAACATTGCCCATGAAAACTTAGTATTTTCTAGTGACTACGATATCATGATGATTCCTATATCACTGACCTGTAGAACGACTGTTCAGTCGCCAAATTGTGTGTACAAAATAAAGTTCTTTAGATAACTTGAAATGAGCCAGTCAATTTAAGCTCAGTCAAATTTATTAGAAATATAAGCAATAGGAATTATTTTTAGCATTCTGAACTGGGGCCAACTTTAACGAACGCCTGGCACATAATCAAGATTAATAATTATGAATAAAATATTTGCTCCGTTTAGGGTAAACTCCATGCGTGTCTCACGAATTTTACACACAACAGAAGCATTTTCGAAGTTGCGAGATAAAACCTGAATCTATTGAAATATTCAGAATATACAATCAGTAGCTTCGGGAAATGCATTGCTTACTACAGACTGGTAAAAGGTTTCGAATGTCTGCTTTGTCAAAAAACACGTACCTTGTTATTCGGTCGTTTCTATCCGCAATTGAACGATTGTCCATCAGAAGCAACCACTATAAACAAGTGGGAAAATTCGTGAAAATTTCTCCGCCATGCTCAGCGTAGAGCTCCACGAAACGAGTCCACTCCGACCGGACTTTCGCGGCTGACCAACGCGGCAGCGCAGAGAGAAACCCCTCTGAGGTGAGAACGAGTATAGCCGACCTGCAGAGCGTCCGAATACATGAATACGAGATGAGATGCGCCGCGCCAGTCTCTGAGTTATGAGGGCTTCCCGGTTTCGGAGCCGCGCGAGGGGCGGGCGCAGCGGTGAAGAGGTCGCCGGGTGAAGATCGAGGCTGCAGCGCTCGCGCTTCGCATGCGACCGCCCGCCCCCGCCCGCCCCCGCCCGCCGCCGCCCGCCGCCGCCCGCCGCCGCCCGCCGCCGCCCGCCGCCGCCCGCCGCCGCCCGCCGCCGCCCGCCGCCGCCCGCCCGCCCGCCGAATGTGGGCCAGCGAGGAGCACACGGCGCGCACGGATCGTGGCTTCGATGCGTCTTGCGTTTGGGAACAGGAAATCAAACGAGGAAGATTAATCAAGCGCTGCAATTCTAATATATCGTCGGTACACAGGAAGAAAGACGCGTCACAAAAATTTTCTTTTTTTTTTTTGCAGGAGAAATTTCCCATTGAGAACGTTTTAAAGCTGAGCAAAGCAATTTTTCACAGCCACGACGGTTTTTCTACTGTACTAACCGATTGTCTTACGATCTACCGAAGAAAAGTTCAAGAGTCAAAATATATTACTACATTAACACATTTTTTCATTAAGAAATTATTTTTTAGGTACATCACTTTTCTTGTGCACTTCCCCTACAAATTCATATAACCAGTTTTAGTGAGTCGGTCTATTCTATTAAATAGACAACCTTAGAGGAATATCGACATAAGAGTACATTCATGTTGTTGAGAATACACATTTAAAGTTTATAGGACGTAAATCATAAATGGCAATAATAGAAAAGGCAAACGAGATGAACTCCAATTCTGACTTTGTTTATCCAGATATAAGTCAGTTTTAGGAATATTGTGATAATAATTCCTTATTTTAAGAAAATATATTTTAAGAATTACCACCAATGACACAAATATTTTCATAGGGAGGCGATACAAGGAGATACAATTTTTCACCTCCTGTCATAAAGAGATACATGGCGTTGAATTTTGCTTATTTACGTTTCCTTTGTACGATTAACTCAATTTACAGACTTTATTAAATATTGTCGAGTGAATGTTTGATAAACAATTCGCCAAGTTCTATTTTACATTTGTGCTCAGAATTAGGACATGCTAAACATACCTCCAGACGTATTTCATACACTCCATTAGGAATCTGCACAAAGAGGAAGGTGTAAAACAGAAAACAAAAACATTTCTCTGGAGTAATTAATTTAATGTCGATTTTTTAAATGAAACTATTTTCGTCAGAATTCTTACTAACCATTTGCATACATTCTTTGAAAAAGGATATATTCTTCCGATGTGAAGGAAAGACTTAGTTCGGTATAATGAAGACCTTGGATAAGGCAAGGCGTGTTGCCATGAAAGCCAAACATCAAAGCTGCAACTGGCGTAATCCTCACCTTGACCTTACCTATTCCTCCTCTCCTTTGCTTTCGTGTCTTATCTTTACTTCAGGATCACCCTCCCCATCCTCTGCTCAAGAGGCAGTAAACTATTTGAACACTTCTCTTGTTTCTTCCCGCTAAATCTTCGTCACCTTGTGGACGGACAAGGATATTTACGCTTGAAGTTCTTGGTAGGAGAAAAACATGAAGTTCTTAATGTAATGGATTGATGCACGATGAATACACATTTGCATCAATTCAATAATTACCCATGATTTGCGCAGTTCTCAGAAAACTCTGAGGCAATTCAAACTGCGGTAACTATGCAATTTACTATAGAAATATAAAAGCGCAGTCTCTTCTAACGCTTCGCAATGATTAGCGGATAGACTTATCGTATGGATAATGATCTCGAATACTGTGATATAAGGAATCAATACGCCTATTACGCCGTATTAATGTTAAGGTCATTATGATATCATTATGATAGACTGTAAAAGAAAGCAAATCAAATATCAATTAATTCGTTTTTTGTATAAAGAACTCTCTGGTCCTAGAGACAAAGCATTTATATCACAAAAAATTATAATCAAACTTGGTTTTATAAGTTAATAAAAGCAAAATTTATCAAGTCGACTAGAACAAAGCACACAAGTTAGGGGCACCGCTAAAGAATATTCATCAAAAATTACTGTAAGTCACTTACACTTGGTTTTCACAGCGCTGAGGGAAAACGTCACTCACAGACGATTATTTGTATTGAACGTTTAATGAATTCTTTAATCACATTTTTTCTTGTTTTTGTTTCTTAGAAAATTGTCAATAAGACACCCGAAGAATCTGATACTTCTACGCGGAATATTGTGTAATGAAACTTTTAATCAAAATGTCTTTTTTAAAGTTTGATTATATTTTTTTGATATACATTGTTGTGATTGCTTCTAAACCCAAAGCGTTTTTTAGTTATACAATATCATAATTGATTGATAAGCAATTCTTTAATTAATTTTTATTCGCTCTTCTTCAAATTTTAGGATACTATTCCACCATGCGATTGTCTTGGTTACGTTAGGTGCAAGTAAAACAGAATACGGCCATACTGACAATTGATTATTTATATAATTTTCACCGTCGATCGGGTCTCATTTTGCAGGTTTCCACAGGGTTTGTGATTATTCTAATTAAATGCAAATTTGATGACCATTAGCTATCATAAAAATACGAGTACTACATTTAACAGGAACACCCACGGTCGATCCTCAGGTTATCACTTAGTATTCATTGGACAAAATGTTTGTGAACAAATACCAAAATTGTGGACCAGTCAGTCCTAATCTGAAGTGCCGAAGGACTTTCGAATACAGCTGTTAAGTCGTGTCGAATGAAGGAGTTCTAGTCCTGAGAATTCTAGAAGCCTGCTACTGTAGTAGGTCGTTCCGGTTGCTTCCTCTGATCCATTTCACTCGGTTACCGGAGCGTAACTGCCTTACAATTAGATTGACAAGTGACGTCATCCTCTACCTGCAATCCTTCCATGCCGATACAGGACGAATTTCTCATTCCATTGCTAATGTAGCGACTTGCTGATAACCGACCTGCACAATATTCAGCGTCATATGAAGACCGAATTGGTATTAAATCATGTGGTCCAAATGTTCCATTGAAACGATCCAATCACCTACTCCAAGGTTCTTCAGTCTTAATCCAGAAAAATCTCCGCCAGCTGCTTGCATATTATATTTTATTTTAAACTATCTGAAAGTCGCACAATTACTCACGTCTCATTGTTAGAAAGGTAAGAAGAATTTAGGCCTCCCTCGGATCCCAGTCATCTGACTGATGAAGTACTAAGTATTGCCAGAATGCAGTTATCCGTTCTTTACGTATACCGTATTTTATTTCACAAAAAGTGAAGAGTTGGTAAAAACTATTAGGTACAGGTATTCCCCTGAATTTAGTGAGAAGAATGTAGATCACCCCTTCTCAATTATACTTTCCTCGTATTTACGATTTATGGGTGCAAATTTGCAAGACTAAGTTCAGAAATTATTATTCAAATTAATAAGACTCATTTACTAGAAATGACTCACTTCAAAAAATAAATAAATCCGAAGAAATCATTGTATTTTCTTCCAATGCTACTTTTTTTTTACTCACGAATGTTCCGTGGCGGGCAACTAGAAAAACTTGAGGGACGGTTGGGGGTCATCTATCGAGAAGACCTGGTCGAGGTTATTCAGAACATAATTTAAAGACGTCGGTACATAAAACACAATATGCTCATTGTGATTTTTCCAGCGGCAGCTGCGAGGAGCGTTAGCGGATCTGATAGGGGGTTTCAATGGCGGTGACGTGGCATCCGTGGCATCATCGCGGAAGGAGGGGTAGGGGGAGGGGTGGGGAGGGGGCTGAGTTCAAGATCTCGGGGCGAGAGGTCTTCCCCGTCACGACGCCCCGCGGCGGCGGTGGCGCGGCGCATGCGCGGGCGGGCCGGGTGAAGGGCCCGCGGCCTCGGAGCAGCCGCACCCCCCAGGCCCTGTCGACGAACTAAGGACATGGACGGGTCACTCGGTGTGGCTTTGCGTAACATTCGCCAATTCTGCTCTGTAAAATTTGACACTGCAGGACCGGATGGCGGAGGTCGTTAGGGCAGTAGTGCCGTAACTATCTCGGACCGAAGGAACGCGGGTTCGAGTCCCGTCACTGGCATGGTTGTATTTGTATTCGTCCTTTCAGCCCCATCGTTACCATATCGTGTCAGCCTCCGTGACCATACCGTTAAATGCAATAGTGGTCGCTAATGAATTCTCCAGGCAACACGCCTATCGGTTAATAATGAGCCGGTGGTATTGCGTCTTGATGTCGCAGGGCGGTTTGTTGACGGGTCTTGTGGTGGTGGTGGTGGTGTAGGAGGAGATAAGCGGTGGAGCTAGTGATAATGGTGATAGTGGTGGTGATGGTGGAGGGGGCAGATGTTGCTACCATAGGCATTTCTGAGCAATACAAAATATGCGATAATCGAGTATTGTGTTTTCAAATGAGGATTGAATTGAATTTAACTAAAAATCAAACAAACATGTTGGATTCGTGGAGTAATTCTAGCTATGTTGTCGCAACTGTACAGTTACATTTATGGTTTGAATTTATCGCGAGAAACTGAATCCATTATTTACCATATGTCATGCAATATATGAAGGATTTATCTGAGATAGCTTATTAAACCATGTAGTTACAGCTCGTAATACAATATTTTGGAAATACTTATTTTATATTATGTGCTTTTGAAAAGAAACAAGCCCACTGTGCTAAATCCCAGTACTTCTTATTTGAAATGAGATTTATAGCTGTTTATCGGAGACATTATTCATTATTCATCACAGACACGTTTCATTCATTATCCATTTAATGCGAATCTAACTACGGCTGTCACTCGTAAAGATACACATTAGTTTTCATTACCGAAATGTTTAATTGCACATCACATGAATTATGCCTGATTAGATAGCTTGCATGTTTGCATTCTTCCGAGATAAAATGCTTTTGGGCGAGTCTACGACAAGTAGTTTGCACAAAACAATATAAATGTGTCTGTCATTTCTCATCTTGAAGTTGTCATGAAGAAAGAATTTTCAACTCAAGAAGATGCGATCCTTCGAATTTTGCGGTAATTTTTGAAAAAATTGAAAGTAAAATTAACAATGAATGGTGCAATCGTTACATTTATCGTTTATTATTTAGCAATCAACTAGAAAGTAATATATAATTTCCAATACTAATTATTTAAAAATAAATTAAATACATTTTAATGATTATTTACGACCATATGAAGGTAATATACAAAATATCGATCTCATTTCATATCTTTTTTGGTTCGTAGTCTTTTATTATCCTTCCTGGTCCGAGTCTCAGAATTAACTCAGAGTGTCTGAAAATGTTCATGCCAATGTAGTTGAAAAGTAAGAAATTGAAGGAAGAAATGTGCTTGTGTTTCTTATCTTTAAGATTAAATTTCAATAATGCAAGATAACAATTTTTCTTTCATTCATTTTGAAACAACGCAGTTTTTGTCAATCGAAATGGAGTTTTAGTACTACATGTGGTTTCATTCTTATTTTTTTCAATGAGCGAAGAAGGTTTCGTGAGTTTTCTACACTTTCCAGATATAATCGAAAGTATATGTTTATCATCTAGATATTTGTACTTTCTGTCACACAAAAATAATAAATTCGCGATACGAAACGCAACGTCATGCGGCATAAAAGGAAACTCGTGTTGGTGTGCTCTAGATCTGTTGTTAGTTTGCCAAGTAGACGCACGTAAATATTTACTCTGAGGAGGATTCGAAGTGCAAAGTTTTCATAGTGGTAACTTGTAATCTGTGTCAGGGCACACTTCATACTCTGATTAATGTCATCCAGATTATTATATTAATTGTGCGAACATGATAAATTATCGAGTAGACAGAACGTGTGGATGAACAGTGAAAATAAAAGATGCACGAAAAACTGCTTTATTATTGGCGAGTTGGAATATTCCAAGAGTTAATTTTCTCTTCTCTGTGTGTGTGTATGTGTGTGTGTATGTGTGTCTGCTGAAATGATGGATATGAAGAGTCTCCATTGCGATACCGAGAAACAACCTATCCTACTATTCCTACGTTAAAATAATTAGTTTTTCTGTAGTATGTAATATGTAATGAGTAATGTATGATATAAAAAATAGTTATTTAACTCATATAGGGGAAAGAATTTTTGGGTCAATGACCATTTGCAATTAGGTTTTCGTCCTCTTTCCCTTAATCCTTTGGCCAGAAGCTGAGGTAGACCTTGACTTGCTTGCAAACTTGACACGCAGCTTGTGTCCCCCCCCCCCTGAAGTATCAGGTTCAACCTACAACTGTTTTTGTAATAAATACAAGAATCGTCGGCTTATTCTGGGCCAGGGCTGCGCCGCCCACACTGTTGAAACGCGGTGTCCGCGCGCGGGAAGCGCAAATTATTGTGGGCTCCCTCCGAGGGCGAATGAACAATGAGCGCGGGCGACAAGCTCAACGCAGGGTGTCGCGCCCCGCCCCAGCCAGCGCCTTATGAATCGCGCAATTACGCAAAGCGAAGGCAACACTCCGCGCCGTCTGGCCTACATGCGGCAGCGGCGCACTCAAGAGGGCGACCGGCGCTATGACGCAATGAGGCTCACAGCGGGGGTTCCCCTGGCTGAGCTGCTGAGATCAGAAAAAGGAAAAACACAAAGAAATAATCTCCCTAAAGGGGGGTCCATTACCCTTCTTGATTGCCACGCCACGCCACGCCACGCCACGCCCCCGACCGGACCAGCTGCTGTCCGCACCACTGCTCTGCATTTTCAAAATACCTAACGCACTGGGTGATGCATTAAACCAAATTTTGTAAACAATGTGTGACACATTTTCAATTTGGAATCCACAAGGTTTTTTCTTGGCCAATCAAAAGTATACGTTAAACATTTGGTTGAATTTGCGATGGCGCAAATTACGCACGTGATTTACAATTACGCTGAAACAAACAAATTTACATTTCTGTAGATAAAGATTTGTAGGGGTGAACACCTCGCTCACAAACACCTGACTTAGAGGTTCAGGATCGATAATTGGAGCAGCACCAATTGTGCCCAGGGGCAGCGAACGTACTAGAAGAGACGAAGTCGCTAATCTCCGAGCTGCCGCGGGCCCATTGAGCGGGGACGGGGCGTCGCAGTCCCCATTCTCTCGGCGGGCAGCTCAAGGCGACGAGGTACCGCCGCCGGCATCCACACACACTGAGGTCGTCGCCTCCTGCAAGTGAAGGAGTCGAGAGAGCAATTTCTGCTTCTACGAGCAATTACGGCGGAGTGAATGATTCGTGAAATGCGTATGGTGAATAGATGATAATGAAATTAACTTCTGCACAAAAGACATTCTATACGTTGGTAGTAACGTTAATGAAGCAATCCCGCGGATTCTTTCAATGTGTATGTGTTAGCGCTCCCAGATGAGCTTCTTCAATTGCTCCGAAGCGAAATAAATACTGGTAGAGGCGTCAGTATAGGAGCAGGCCGTTAAGATTCATCAACGGCGACTGACAGTTTTTATCACATGAAAGGAAAATATTTTTTAAAGTCAAACGTTTAAAGACAAAAAAATCACAACTACGTTACTACACAATGTAGTGCGTGCACAATTAACGTATCCATTGTGGAAATAAAACTGTGTCTTAAAAAAAATCCACGGGCGTCCACAAATGAGACCATCGTAAGGGCGCCCGCCAAAAACTTAAAAACTCAATAGCTAGCGTCAATTTAACGAAAGAGCTCCTCAAAAGAGCAGTCTGTAAAAGACTGACTAACACCTGATCAATTGTGGAAATATTAGGGAGTAACATTATTCTTTAGTTAAAGAAGATCTGATGTTGGAAGATCAATTCAAGAAAGGTGAAGTCGTAGGCTTCTGCGGCCGGGGTCATGTGAATGATCTTGGCTGTCCGGGTGACGCTGCGTCGAACGATCATTCACGAGAGGACAAGGTGTCGATGAACCCGGATTACATGATTCCGAATACATCTTTCGTCTGGGCATTGAAATGGTAGGCGGCAATGTCTATCGTTTCCACCATGAGTGTGGACTAGTGCGTGTGTGTGTGTGTGTGGGTGTGGGTGTGCGCTTGCGTGGGTGTGTCTGATGCATGGTATGCGTGACGGAGCTTTACCTCCATTACGAAATATGATCACGATAGAAATTGGTGCCGACCAATGAAGGCGTTCATTTCATATTATTTCGTAATATACAGTCTGAAGCAAACTGAGAACATGTAGCAGTGAAATGAGGTGATGAATCAGCAAGACATTTGAAGTATACAACTTTCCGGTCACTTTACTTCAACTTTACATTCATATAGGAATGGTTTCCTTTATGTAGCAAAATTATTTATTTTCTCTGTTGCCTTTTTTAAAACAAATGTTGTTGTATTTGTGATGGGAATATACGCGTTATTCACGACACCATGTTATTAATTTTTGCAATAAAACAAATAACAATTCACAATTAATACAAATATTACCAACGTAATTTTACAGATAATTTCACCCTGTTTTCAACTTTCGAATGTGCGATGTATGATTGATGAACGCCTAGTATTTGTGTATATGATTACTGACGAGAATCTTCCTGAGATGAAGTCGTTCGATATTTTGCCAGATATTTAATGAAAAATTGCAGACACTTATTTTTTTCATTCAGAAACTAATTTAAACATAATTAATTCAGTCGGATAGGCTAGTTGAGTCTCATGTTGAATCGCTTGTGTTGCAGCTCCATTAAATAATCTTAAGATTCATTTTTATCTTTCCATTAGTATCAATTTCGTTTTATTGCCTAGTTTCCACAATGATCAGTTCATGACGCCAACAAACTGTCTGCATATTTCTGTGCACTGCATTCTTGGAGTTGTTCTAGTTTAACAGCCATTCGACCCATGTTTAGTACCGATGGAGTCCATTACCGCCTTAGCTCTGCGACTCGTAAGTTTGAAGGACGGGAATATCGCATCTTGTTTGTCCAAGAGTACACGCACACACCCATCGACAGTCTGGCCCAAAACAGAACGTCTTCACACAACCATTTGAATCTAGACGCTTTGTTCTCCCAGCGCAGCCTCTTCGGCCATTCGAACCATTTCATTCATTTATTAATTGTATGATAATCTGGCGTTTGATTTGATATTTAAGCTGACGTTTGATTTTGATCGCTTTATTCGTATCAATAAGTTAGAAGTTTAAAATGTTACATTAGTTTCTTACGTTTTTAGTTACATAAAGTCGAGATATGAATTGAATGTTTGTCACAATAATTGTTGATTTCGTCATACGCAAGTGTATTATAGAAACACAACAAGTTATTGTTTCTGGTGAATGATTTTAAAAAATTCTTTGCGATCAACAAACGTGTGGTATATATATTTTTAAATGAAGTTGTTGGGCTTTCTAGAAATTAATAATAATAATAATAATAATAATAATAATAATAATAATAATAATAATAATAAATGTAATACCAACAACATTAATACATCGGCAAATACCACAGCGGGTACAAAAAGCGGTCCAAGTTTAGATCGGCAAGGACATCTTCTCGCCCCCGTTCTCTCCATGACTCGTTATCCTGAAGGACTTAAAATATGAGACTTTCACCGTTCAGGGGTACCACAATAACCATCATCATCGCCATGCCATCACGAGAATGCGTGTTCTTCATAGACAATTTGTAATTGCTAGTTTTAGAGAAATGTATAGTACACGACGAAGATATTTCCTAGTTTCATGTGGGTAACGCGAAGTTAGCTATATCGCCAAAGTAAATGGATTTTCTGATCCATTCAGTCTCAAGAAGAAATTGTAAAATGCAAAAATCTAGACAATTATATTCACGTCGTAAACAGTTTTCAAAGATTAAAGCTCAAGTTTTATAAGAGACTTGTTTCATTTTATTTATCCCAACAAAAAAAGACTGATAACTTGTACTTTGTATCACTTCGACATACAGTCCAACACGTAGCAGGAATAAACGTGTGTATCTTAAGAGGCTGCATTACCTTGTTCTTAAATACCATAAGTTTGTTCCTTTTTAACCATGTCATTCGAAATAATCTGATTTTATTTCGGTGTCCCCCAGCCCCCGCTCACGTCGTTTGGCTCTTTGGAATGACTGTGCAGCTGGCACTCATGCTTACGAGGAGACCTTCAGCGATACCTTCGGGAAGAGAGGAGTCAAGTGCGTGTTCGCACGTGGAGCGAAGCGCGAGACGAACGACACCCCACGAACGACACCCCACGAACGACACCCCACGAACGACACCCCACGAACGACACCCCACGAACGACACCCCACGAACGACACCCCACGAACGACACCCCACGAACGACACCCCACGAACGACACCCCACGAACGACACCCCACGAACGACACCCCACGAACGACACCCCACGAACGACACCCCACGAACGACACCCCACGAACGACACCCCACGAACGACACCCCACGAACGACACCCCACGAACGACACCCCACGAACGACACCCCACGAACGACACCCCACGAACGACACCCCACGAACGACACCCGACGAGCATGGTCTCGGGAAACGCGTCGAGAGAAGTGACGAAAGAGGAGAAAGTGACGTGAGAAACGAGTAACGAGTGACTTGACGAGGAACGTGAGGAGACCGTTGCGAGAGAAGTGAGTAGGGTCGTGGCGAGCAACAATGAGCTGACAGGCGGCACGTGGCGGGGCGTGAGGCGGAGGTGGTGGCAGGCCTCGTGACCCGTGGGCGCGTGCGCGGCCTCAGAGCCGATGAGGGCGTGGCTGCGTGAGTCACGCTCGTGATGTGGGCGCCGGCGCCGTTAGCGCTGCTCCGCACGCCCCACGCCGCACCACACAGAGGGCTGCTCGGAAGTATGCGATACTTAACTTAATGGCTGTGTACCAAGATTCGGGGAAGGAAAGGTTTATAGTCCTGTACACCCTGACATGACAGATTCTTACATTCATGTATTTGAATAAATTTATTTTGCAATATTTGAACCTTGTTTAATGGCGCATATATATGGGATTATATCTTGTTTCAAAAGTGTCTCACGGTATGTGCAGTGAAAAGATCAGAAAAATCAATTGAATTTGAGTAATTCATGATAATCTTTTTTGCAATCTCTGACTGTAAATACTGTGAATAATTTAATGAAATAATTGGTTATTGAAATACAATTTAACCGATAATTTAATATGCTATCTAATATGTGATATATCAACTTGAGAGACATATATATTTAAACAGAAGTAATTCATTGTCATTCTTGGAACAATTTAGTTACTACATGCTTTACAATATTTGTACAAAGTCGCAAAAATTAGGTTTCTTCTGAAGTCCCATCGTAAAATGGCGTGAAGAAAGCGGCAGCATGGTGGTGGAAATTTCCACAATACTTCCTGAGGCAGGATCTGCCTACGTGTCAAGCTCTCACGGTCGTAAGTCGCGGAAGCCACCATTTACAAGATGGCAAAAGGTCGCAACTGTTAAACCTAAGCAAGGCTTGTTTGCGTATTCCGTGCATTGTGCACCACTGTGCCTCGCCGCCCACTGCGGCACACTAGGCTGCATGTGCAGCTCCAGCACGTCAGGCCTGAGCCAAACATGGCGCCGGACGCCCAAGATGGCGCGTCGCGTCTTCCGACTTCCTAACACAGCGACCACGTCCAGGCGGCCACGCTACAGGAAGAGGAATCGGCTTGGCGTAGCGCGCGGATTAACCAAGGATAGCGGCTCCGGAGTTAGAAGCGTGGCCTTCGGTCTACCGAACGAATGGCCGTTTTGGAGTACAAAGCTCTTGAGCTGCCAATTTGTGGATGCTGGAGAATGGTTATCGTACTAACCTGACAGCACGAGAGAGTTCAAGGATAAATTATCACAAATCATTATTCACAACAGGATACTACAATATTCCTTAGAAACGAAATGAGTGCTCTGTCTATATTCACTGAACGTTCTCTGAAAAACATGTTACGTAAAGCAAATGTCATATACTGAAGTTCAGAACAATACTAACATTGTAAAATATTTCTTTAGTAATCCACTTTTAATGTACTGCATGCATACAAAGTGTGCAAAATTTGCATAATATGAGAAAGATTTTTGTTACCCAGACTGGCGCATTGGTATTGAAAGGAGCATTACATTTGGTTTTGATGTTTGTAGACCCAATAAGCAAATAGTTCCTCTCCTTCATACAAAGGTATCAAGAAATCACATCTAGTATGGTAAAGCTACCTCTCTCACTTCATTAAAAGCAGATCTCCGTAGATTTCAAGAAATTTCAATATGATATAATCTAATACAAACGGATATTAACGGATTAAAATAGTTTTCATTTTCAGCTGATCGTATTCTGTGATGCAAACTATCACAGCTATTACAGCTACAGTGTTATTACATTACAGCTACATTATTATACATTACAGATACAGTGTTATAATAACACTGTCTTGATTTATGTCGTTATTTTAATACTGACTTGAAAAGGGTCTTAGAAATCAGGACTGACAAAGTCCTACATAAAATTATTCCATCGTGATTTCCACTTGCACGAAATGAAGATGGAACTTCAGGCAAGGAGTCTAAAATCCTCGTTCTTCTGCCTCATATTCACTCGCTCCCGTCGAGCGGATCATCACGAAACAAACCCGAACATGTTGAAGTACGTCTCTTGGCGAGCCACAGGAGCTGCAAATAAGAAGACTGCAATGACGAGCCCGCTTGTGCGGGAGCCGTGCTCGCGAGTGGGCAAACAGACGGCGCCCTTGTGGGGCGGGCGCGGGCCGTCGGACGCGGCCCCTTGTGCGGTCTGATGTTCGCCGCCGACCTCGCCCGGGCCGCTTGCGCCTCCCCCAGCGCCCGCTCGAGCCGCCCTCCCGCCCCACCCCCGCCCCTCACGCCCTCCCGCCTCACCCCCGCCCCTCACACCCTCCCGCCTCACCCCCGCCCCTCACACCCTCCCGCTCGTGGACACGCGGCGCACTGATCCGGTTGCGCCGTGTCTCGAGCATCCTTGCTACACTTGCAATCCGAAAGTATGCGTATATGTACACACAATATACGTACACACACATACACACACACAAACACACACTAACTCAAACACACAGCCACACTAATGCAAAACACAAACACGAACAAAATCCACGTGGACGCACACACACACACACACACACACATACGTACATACATACATACACACATACATACATACACACGAATATTCGCAAATAAACAGACAAACAAACTCAAAAACACAATCACACTAATGCACAACACAATCACAATTCATAACGCAATCACTCAGAACGCCCCCTAGAGACACAAACTGTCAATGCAAACACGCAGACATACAAACAAAAACATATAATCTCACTAACACAACTACGGACCACCCACGTATACGCACAAACAATACAAACACCAACACACATACATAATACATACATACATACATACACTCACCCTCACACAAACGAATATTCGAACAAATACACAGGCATACAAACTCAAAAACACACTAATGAATTTACCCGCAAACATATACAGGCATAAACATTCTAAAACACTTAATCACACTTGCACACAACACAGATACAGAATACCCAAGCAGACGCACAGTCAATACAAACACACAACATACACACACCAACAAACAAAAAAAGCATGTAAACAGAACATACTCCTGTACACACCTCCAACATCCGCGTCCACCGCAGCGCACCATCACGTCCCCTCCACGTTTGTTCCGTCTCCACGTACCTTCCATAGCACTCAGTTCTCCTCACCGTGGTGACGCCATCAGCCACTCATCGTATGTAACCACGCGCCGCCCGCGCAGTGATGGTTCCCCATCTATTCATCGCACTCGGCAAACACGCCCGCTCACGAGAAACGCGCAAACACAGCACAAGTTTATCATGTTTTGCGATTGCCCGTCCTGCGTTGTGTGTTCTCAGCGCTTCAACACATTCGCATGTTCCTTTCTCGCATCCTTCTTTCATTCCCTAACTGCCCTTCGTTCCTTCCATGGAATCCTTCTAGCCACTCTCTCCCTCTGCCTCAATTTCCCCCTTCTTCGTGTTCGTTTCTTCACTGTAACACTCAACGTTTTCCACATAATCGGGACTCTGTTGCCTTTACGATCAAGAAGCGCTCACTCGAACACCTGCTATTCCGTTGCCCCACTTTGGCCACCTGTCGCACCATCAGATATTCATGATTCTCACCAGCAGTGTTTGAGGAGGATATAGAGTCCGGTTTCTTTCAAATTAGAAGTGTGATAGAAACTTTTTTCGTCTTTTTTTCTTCAAATTCGTATCCCCGTTCAACATTGTTCGTAAATATTTTGAATTTTTTATATATAAATTAATAATAAATTAAGTCAACACTGTTTAGCACGAAAATCTGCTAAGGCAGAATATCTTAGAAGGAACCACAAAATTTCCTAATAACATTACGGATATAAAATAACACAATACGCATTTGTCTTAATTTAATAATAATAATAATAATAATAATAATAATAATAATAATAATAAATAATAATAATAAAAATAATAATAAAAATAATAATAATAATAATAATAATAATAATAATAATAATAATAATAATAATAATAATAATGAATATTAATACAATGACAGTGAATATATCAAATCTCAGAGAAAACCAGAAATATTTTAAAAACACATGAAAAGAATACATTCTAAATATTACGCGAAAACTCTATTTTTAAAATATACGATTAACTTTATTCCTCCAGACTTTCGACGACTTAAATGTCGACTTTAGTGTTACTTCTTCATACCTTCCCTTGTTTCATCTTACCATATCACCTTCTCCTATGCAACATTTACTTGGCGTTTTCCCTACATTGAAGCTCCGCGCACTCCAACACCTGTCCCACTCTCTCGGTTCCGCCGCCCCATTTGCACGCCAGGCCCGTCCCAGCTGCGCCTCTGCTTCCCGCGGCTCTCGGCGTTCAGTCCTGCTGCTCCTCCCGCCCGTCCTCCCAGTGCCCGAGGGGAGGGCAAACACGCCGCCAGCTAGTAAGAGGCGTTCCTCAAGGATGCGTGGGTGGAGCAGCTGGCGCGGCTGCTCACGGCGGGAGCTGGGTACGGAAGGCTCGGGGTGAAGCAACAGAACAATGCATTTTTGTTACATGAAAATACGTAACTACTGGGAGGTAATTACGTTAGAGCATGGATGCTCAACGAAGTGGTTTAAGTTAAATATAACAATTTCCAGTCATAACTGTGCAAAAATGGTAGATGGTGGATGCCGATTTGCCAATGTAAGGGGATCGTAACTTATGTTTCTTGGCATACGTGCTTCAATAAGAGCTCATTTAAACTTTCATGGAGTTTCTTGGTAAACGTATTCAAATGTAAGCACTTCAATACACTCTCTTCTGAGTAGATTGTACATTGTATTCGTTAGTAGGAGTAAGTATTCCAAAATGAAACTAATGAATATAGCTAGAAAGGAAATCTTTCGAAATCCAGAGGCTTTGTCCAAGTTTGCTTTTCACGGAAGTAAACAACGGAAAATACCGGCAAACGTGTGTCAGGGCGTGGACAAAAATTTCGTACGTTCTCAGCTTAGAGAAGACTGCAAATATAGCCCCACACTTTAAAGATAGGCCGAGACGTGCCTTTTTAGGCCAAGTCGTGCTAAATCTATTGAAGAAAATTTATTATTCAATGTTGGTTTAAACAACGTCAAATGGAGGCAATAATGACTCAAACGTTTACGTAGGTATTTGTTCGGCATTATGGAAACAGGTTGGATATTTCAGATCTTGTTAATACGCTAAACAGGACACGAAGGACCTAAATTTCTAAATAAATATTTCTAGTCACTAAATACTTTCACGTAGTCCCTCAATAGTGCAAAATTTCAGGTTATCGTGATATAGAAAAAAGATGCTCCAACGTTTTTCCTTTAAGGGTGATGGAATGCTGTCAAGAATTGCTAACATATTTTTATGGCTCAATATATCTATCAAGGACTGCAATACTAGCACAACTCGAAAAACTAAGATTTGAAGCTAATGTAAAGTTTTTCGCTGTTTGTTAAAATGCAGGTATCTCATGCTTAAGGAGGACGCTCTACCGAAATTCTTCATAGAAGTTCTGATAGTAATCCTTTTAAAATGTAATTTTATAACAGCAATACCGCAATTTTCGTGTTGTTTTAGTTGCACCATTGTTGCAAACCGTGAATGATATCTCGACATAATGGTTCCATAATTCTTTATATTTCAGCATTTTGTGTGCGAGATAACACTACTTAATATATATTCCAACACTGTTATCATATGAAGCGTAATTTTGGGTATTTGGCCAATTTTCGTTGTATTCTGTGAATTGTGCGAGAGGTGACGTATGAAACAAAGAGGGGAAGGTTAGGAGAAAAAGGAGAGAACAAAAGAGTGAAGAAGTGAAGAAGATAAGTAAAGAGATGGAAAGAAAGAAAGAAAGAAAGAAAGAAAGTGGGAAGAGAAAAAAAGATAACGAGGCAGAGTGCGAAAGAAGAAAAGGGACGTACGTATATAGTAATCTCTGTCCTTTTCCCCTAGGGTTGTTCAGGCCACGGAAAGGTCCCCTTTGCTCACGATCGACATAGCGTTCTGATGGTCCCTTAGCTAGGCAATCTGAACAGAGCTAACGAAAGGGCAGCTAGACACGCGAAAGAAGTGGGGGTGAGAACTTAAAGAGTTTACGAGCCTCTCAACCACTTCCGTCATTAGTCGTTCGAGCGTAAAGCGGCTACAGCCGGGAGGCTGCGGTGTTCCTCTCGTTCGAACGCGAAAACCGGGGCAGACCTACTCGTCGACTTGCGGAGTTTTCCTCTTCGAGGCATCTTCTCCAGCGGCGCCCTCCTCCAGCCGGATGAGCTCTGCGTCCCCCGAGTGATCTTCTGTCAGTAAGGCTGAGAAGTGCGTGTACATAAGTGTAAATTTAGATGTATGCAAGGGGAGAGGAGGGGACACGGGTGAGGAAGAAAAGATCGCGCGCGGATCGTGTCCCGCGTGTTCGGGCACTGCTCCTTTATTCGCCTGGTCACTTATTTAACTATTCCCCTATCCACCGTCCAGTACTCCGAGCGTTGAAGAAAAGAGAAAAAAAGAGTAGCATCTACATCATCCGCGCAAAGACTTCCGCCTCCCTCCCCGTCCGCCTGCCCCTTCCCCCCAGCTCATCCTCCTCCCTTTGGCCGAGTGAAGCAACGCCGCTCCCCGCATCGCAGGCGCCCGCGGCGGCAGAAGCATCGCGGAGCGGGGCGGGGGGCGGAGACACCCGTCGCGGCGGGTCGCTCGCCTTGACATTACGGCGCCGGAGCCAAACAGTGTGCCAATCGGCGTTACTCAAGCGCTGCGTGCGGCGGAGGAGGGGCGGCGGCGGCGGCGGACTTTGCGCCGCGCCGTCTCGCCTTCGCTTCCCACGGGCGCCGAGGGGCGCATCGGTCGCGGACCTCCGCGTGGGAGCCCTCGCTTAGCTACGCTACGCTGTCATCACGCGCGCCCCGCGAATGCCAAGAGCCGCCAGGGGACGTTGCGCCGCCTTTCGGTCAGTGACGTCTCCAGCGCTGCAACTGCATGGTCAAGTGCTGTCAACAATGCGAACTTTACACCAGGGACGACTGTAAAAACAATACATTGACAATAGAATACAATACATTCTAAAATCATAAATTATTTACTCATAATGACCTCATTTAATATCGAGCTAACGTGAAAAAAATAGAATATGATTTTGTTTCAACAACTACCATTCGAATGCTGAACATCACGGTGGAAATCACGAAAATGAACTACAGACATCTTAGACTGGGATAGCGCTATCAGCATAGCGCTACTGGTTGTGCTGCAATATGTATATGATGCATTACACACAGCTCTGGAAGTAAGGGATTTTGGTTCATAAATTAGGTGAAGCGTTCACTTCTTTCACGTGTCTAGCTGCCCTTTCGTTAGCTCTGTTTAGATTGCCTAGCTAAAGGACTATCAGAACGCTACGTCGATCGTGAGCAAAGGGGACCTTTCCGTGGCCTGAACAACCCTAGGGGAGAAGGGCAAGTTCGGCGACGTTCAAGAGAGCAAAGAGGAGAGAAGATGAACTGGAAGGAAACACGCCACGTGAACCACGAAGCGCCCGCAACCATCACAAGGCAGACGCGGAACTGCGCGACCTTCCAATTTGCGCCTGAGCACGTCCATCGAGCGCCGCCGTCCAATGAAACATCGACGCGGAAACAACAGCTGCGCGCCGGCCTTCCAGCACCGGCCCCTCGTCCACGGAGAACCGTCCTCCTACGCTCCCGCCGTCGCCGTGGGAGGACCAGCAAAGGATGAAGTGTAGGAGAGGGAGGGACGCCATATCCTGGTCACTCAAACGCAAGACTATTAAATGTCTCGGAGTTCTATTGGACACCTGGCTGACGTGGAAACCTCACATTCTCTCCCGCCTAAATCTAGCCTATGTCACTTTCCGTAAACTATACCCTAAGATAAATAGGAAGTCCTCACTTCACACAACAATTTCACTGTATCTTCACAAAGCCCTACTTCTTCCTTCTCTAACGTATACGCTTCAACCCGTCTGGGGAGACGTTGCTTGTTCTTCCATCAAACACGTAGTACAAACCTTGCAAAATAGAGTCTTGTGTTACAAACAATCAACTTCATGAAGATATCAATTCCCCAACAATCTCCCACGAAATGTCCAGAATTTCAGATAGATTGCACTCAAAACTATCTAATTTGCCCGCTGTTAGATGGTTGAAGAGAATCCCAGAGGGGACACCCTCCATATTTGTAACAATTTGAATATATCAATGTACTTTGAGTGAAATTCTCTAATTGTTCTGTAAAGTGGTTAAGTGGTCACTACAAGTGGTAATCAGAAAAGTAAAAGAAAAAGAAAGAAGAAACTGACGAGGGAGTGTAGTCCGCGGAGCTGCCCTGACGGCGGTGGAATAGGATGCTGAGGAATCCCGTGTGAGTAGGGATAAAATGGAAAAGGTGACGACGTGGTGGCTGAAGAAGTAGGGATATAGAGGCACGTTAGTATATAGAGAACGATCGGGAGAAAGAGAAAATGTAACGAGGGGAGGCCTAGATATCGCAGATACGACAGTGAAGGCAAACAATGAAACAAAGGCTTAAGGGAAGGTGAAAAATGAGGACCTTGAGTCGAAGGAAATATTGCAAACTGCGTACACACCAGACGGACAAGAGGGCGGAAATTTGTTTAAGCACTGGAGCTGAAATGGAGAAACGAAGGTGCCACAAGGTAGCGCGGTGCTGTTGTAAGCAAGAACGATGGCGTTTGCGACAGTCGAGCGGCCGGCACAGGTGGCGCAGGCGGAAGCGCAGAATGTGAGAGTGGCGGACAGGAAGTGCAGCCGCAGCGATGGCAGTGACATTGAAGGCGTTGCAGGAGGCACCTCTGGGGAACGGTGACAGAGACATTGAAGGCGGAGGGGCGGACGAAGTTCTTTGCATCGCCATTGCTTGAGGAGGAGGAACGCACGGAAGAGGCAAAGGAAATTGAGGAAGTGTATGTGTGTGTGTGCGGGAGGGGGGGAGAAACAAAAGGATGTGGAGGTATCGAAGAAGACAGAGGAGCAGAGCAAGAGGACATTTTGAAGGAAGGCGGAGGCAGAGAAAAATATGTGGATCATGTAATGGAGGCGGAGAAAGATGTGGAGAGGGCAGGCGATCCTGACAAGCAAAAGGTGAGAAAATACAGATTGTGAAGGAAGTGGAAAATGGTAAGGGAGCGACGAACAAGAAGGAAATGGAGGGGCAGGGTGGTGAATTTTCATTAATTGACGATTTTAGGCGCGGCAACTGCTCATTATATATATATATATATATATATATATATATATATATATATATATATATATACACTATAATACACTATAATACACTATAATCTGCATGTAGTAATAAACCTTCATTTACAAGATAGCTCCGTATAGAATGCACCAATCAAAGAAGACATGACATCTGAGTCCTATCCCTGCAAACCTTTCTACACCTGCGGACGCGGGCGGGCGCGGGCGGAGGTGTTCGTGTCTTCTCCGCTCCGGCGCGCGTGGCCTCGTGAGCGCACACGCACCGCGGGACGCTTCCTGCCCGCGCGCGACCTCCGCGGAGCGTAGAGCGTGGAGCGTGGAGGGCGATTGCCGTGGGGGCGGGCGGCGGCCGACCCCGGCGACGGGTGCATTGGCTCACTTGGCTAATCGCTGCGCTGCGGTCACGGCGCGCGCAAATGGGACGTGACACGCGCTCACCCTGCGCCGCGCAGGCCTGCCCGCTCGCGTCCGACTTCAACGTAGTGGGATTATGGGGCTGCGTGGGATCGGAATGGAGACAAAGCGCTTTGCCTTCTACGCAACTATTCCTCATATTTTTCGGCGCATTCACTCATTCACCGTTAGCATTCTTTTTTCGTGTCAACTGTTTCCTACTAATTGTATATTTTATGGATGTTGCACTGAACAACGATTGTATCCAAATTCTTCTATTTGTTATTCCTTCTTTTTTCAATGCCTCTTACTTGTCTTTTTCAGAGTCCTCCGTTTGTGCCTGTTTAAAATGATGTACATTTTTACAATTACTTCCCAAATTATTGTCTTTATTACTTCCCGCTCTGTTTACACGTCACGTAACAAAATTATATAGTATCTGAATCCTGAAAACGTAGATCATCTCCCAAGAGCTGCCGACCAGTGCTGCCACCTTCTCCACCACCGACGCGCACGAGCCCCCTCACACGCCTACCGCACACGCAGGAGCCTCTGGGGAACGACCTCCATTCTCCACCACTGGTTCGCTCAACCCTTCTCGAACCTTCTCGCACCTTCTCATCACACCCTCCGATCGTGACAGCTTGCATCTTGTCTAGCCTTTTGTGCCTTTGCGTATATTCCTTGCGCGCAATATAGAATTGTTTCCCGGTGCCCTGCTAGATGAAACTCAATCCTCACCATTACCCCGAGACCTAGGAAACTGAAAATAGAAGAAATGATCAAGCTAGGCATCATTACCCACTTCTAAGAAATAAGTTCATAAAGTTTCATTTCAAACAAGTTTGTATGTGTTTATTTGAAAGGGGAAAGGGAGGCACGTAGACAGAGAGAATTACATTGCTAACAAACTTACTTTGCCTGACCGGTAGGCAGTAGTGCCGTAGCGATCTCGGTCTGAAAGATCGCGGGTTCGAGTCCCGCCTCGGGTATGGTTGTACTTGTGTTCGTTCTTTCACCCCCTATTATCACCATATCATGTCCTCGTGACAGTTACCATACTGTTAAATGCAATAGTGATCGCCAATTACCTAAACGTTGATGCCACCTTAAATAACAAAAACAAAGCTTACATTGCCTGTTTACACAATTATTCTGATAAATCTGGGCATTCTTGTCACTTTCAACTTATATGATCTCCTTGAGCTCTGTTTGTTGCGTGATGCGACACGTGGCAGAGCGTGACTTTCCCTGCCCTGAGCAACCGCTGTCCCAGAGCTGTGACCTGCGCCCTGAGACAGAGACGCTCCTGCCCTGCCCCTCTCCGTTCATACGATAAGGACCTCTTAACCCGCACAGGGGCCACATGCAGGCCATGGCAAGCGTTATGGAGGCGGCCAGGATCAGGTCGGAGAGAAAGGCTGATATGGGATGCTGCCGCATGCGAGGGTTCTCTCCTTCAGTGCGTAGCACAGGCTTATTCCTTCACCCTCCCAAAGTCTCATTCGATCTTCTTGGATTCTCGAATTCCATTTCTCTAATTATAGTCAACCTGTAATTTGTGTGCTTCTTTCATGGCCTACATTGCATGTTACAATTTGTTTAATACGCCGAAGCTATTTCAAAACATATCTTAACTCATTTTTTCTGAAAAAAAAAATAATTACGGCCTTACATATGCATTTTCGATCATATCTGTATGTGAGCAGCACTTAGTTCCTTTGCAGAGAGAAATACTAAGTTTACGAAGTGTTCACACGCTAACATTCTTTATTTGTTTACCATCAACCATAACATTAATCGCCACAAAATTAGTAACTATTTATACTCTAAACTGATTTCTACTATTGTAAATCACCAAGTCATCAATTGAATAAAATTATAGAACTACGATCACCTCAGTTCTGTAAATATTAGAAACATGGTGTACCACAAGACTAATCCACTCGTCACATCTAAAGTTGAGCGTTCATACTTTAAGTTTCTAGCACAACACGTTCCCATAATAATCTCACTTTGCTTCTTCTGCTCAAAATCAGCAGTGTTTTGACTCATCTTATATTTTCGTAACTGTTTCTCAAAAATACATCACGAATGCAGTACAGCAAATTGTGCACTTGAAACTTTCAAATTAGATTCTACAGCACCACTCTACAGCATCTGACAACCAATGCAACGCACATTGAACATACAAGAAAAATTAGTTACTTATGCACCCAACTTCCATTTCTACTTCTTAAAATATTCTTAATATTAATTTTGAGAGTTTGGCGTCATAGCAATAATGTTGATTAACATTGTGGTATAGTTCTGTTTCTGAGTGCATTTAGTTTCGTGTGGATAAGCTTAAAGGCAGCGTTGAGCCGGAGCAGGGCTGTGCAGTCCCGAGGGACGGTGTGCCACAAGGCTCTGGCTTAGTGGGTCGCGGCGTGGAGCGCGTGACCGCGTGCGGGGTGGAGAAGGGGGAGGGGGAGGGGGGAGGGGCAGATGGGGCGATAGGCGGCGCCGCACACACCGCGCGAGGCGCCCTGCAGCACAGGCGACCGCGTTCCAGGCGCTCGCCTCACCCCCCCCCCTCCCGCTTCCCAAGTTCCACGTCTGCCACGCCCCTTCAGCCACCGCACTCTGTCGTCTTCGTTCCTCCCCGACTTCCTTGGACACTCTCCACACTCTTCTCGTTCTTCCCCGTTCACTTCTCTCTTCCTATCCTTGCACTTCTCTCGTTCACCACCCATACACGTCTCTCCCTTCTCGCCCTTTTTTTCTTAGGCCCCGCTCTGTCGTCCTCGCATTCTATCGTAATCTCTCCAATCAGACTTACGACCATTCGAAACCACACACCCCTTCCCCCTTTCTGGCACTCGCCCTTTCTCACACACCTTCCCATCGCCATTTTCCAAATCTTGAACAATGCTGGGTCACAACTTTCCTTTCCCTTCTCTCTTGTCTTTTTGCTCGCACTCTCCCATTATGTGTTTCATTCTTATCTCCAGTGCACTCTCTACCCTCGCCCACTACCACTCCTCTCTTTCTCTCTCTCACCTTTCCCATCTCCCTTTCGCATTTTGTCCCTTATCCAGTCATCGGCACGCATTTCCTTTTACCCTGTTGCTTCCCTCAGCGTATTACGGATTTTTGTAGATATATCTAGTAGAGAAACATTCAGTGGTTATTTAGAAGTAAATATTAACACACGAGAAATAAAAGATGATTAAATTATATTTTGCAAAAATAATGAAAAGGCTTATAATGTGCCTCCTCGTTCTGTTTCATGGCCATTTTAATAATTGTGCCCTATGTTTTGTTGCAGGTAAGACATGCAGAAGCAGACATGTAGACTATCAACTCTTCAACCTATCTATGAATCATACATTGCAGATTGTCAGTTAAGTACCCCAATGTGATTAATAATAATGTATCTTAAAGCATCCACTATGTCTTTGTGTATGGTCAAAAGGTTCTAAGACATTGGCCATTTTTAGTTTTCCATACCGCATTGATAAGAAAAGCTTTAGTTTTGTATTAAATGACTATCTAAGAGCAATACCCACGTTGTTTGAAAAGCTAAAAATGGACAAATAGTATCATAGAACCTTGCGGTGACGCGCAAAAGATGTACGAATTAATAAACCATCGCGGGAATTGAATTGCCATATGTTTTATTTGATTCATCATTTCTTCGAATTCAATTCGAGGCACTTGGTCCACAAATGGTACATATGCATAAAAGGATCCTAAAAATTAATTTCAATACCCCACTCAAAAGATTAGTAATTATTAATAAATAACCATCCACCCGTGTAATTTTTCATCTCTTTTATTGCAAAAATATTGAAATTTGAAAAGAATTTAGTCACGAAGGACGGTGTAGTGAATTCCTCTCAAAGATTCTAATTGATATCTTTTACACTTAATGAGCTGTCTCCCAAGGTGAACTTTAAAGCTATTCCCAAAAGTATTACTGGTAAATATTCTCAAAATGTTTACGCCCACTAATAGTAGATAAAGAATTGATTATCGACTTGATTGTAGAAAGTTGTGAAGTGGATTGTAGAGACAGGTGACAAAAGATAGCAATCTGGAGTACTCCTTCATTCTACGATCAGTAAAACGGTTATTTGTGACATAGTTTCACAAGCAAATAATAAACAAGCATGAAAAATTCTTCGCGTCCAATTTCATAAAACATTTTTTTAAATTTTTCCCAAATTTTGATAATTTTTAATCCTCCAATTCTGTAATAATATTAATATTAATATTAATATTAATATTAATAATATTAATAATAATAATAATGTATTTGCAGAACATTATCACAAGGAAAGAACTTAAGATAAAACAATTTTCAATAAACTATCGAAATCTGGGTGGAATTGCCCTTCAATTAAATCAAATTGTGCCCTATATATTCTTGAATGTAGAAATTCATTTAAGAAATCTTGTTTGTAATGAATCATAAATGTCATAGAAAGATCGAAATGTAAATAAGGTTATGTAAAAGGTGGAAGTTTCATAATACCGTAATTATAAATATTTTTTATTCTATTTCAAAATCATTTAAAATATTAATTACTCTATTCGCTGACATCTCCTGCATCTTTAATATGAATACATACCATTATATCATGGCTGAATCCACAAATAAAAAAAAATATATAATGCACCATGAGGAATGATGTAAGATATAAAATACCTAAGAGAATGCCTGAGAATTGAGCTGATACAATAAAGAGATCGTCAAAATAAAGAATCGAAAGCTTCAAACAAGAAAAATGCGAGGAATATTACAAGTGTTAGGATCTGAATTGTTGCTCATTCGCTTACTTGGATTGGCTGAATGCGTGATGACACAACTCTTCGTGCCATGAACGGCTAATACATATTAACCTGTGCCATAAACTGCAATTTTATGAACAATTTCTCGCAACGAAAAGGGTAGTATAATGCTCTTCTATAAATCGCGCGGTGTCGAAGCCATTGTCGCGGTGCCTTTGAAGCCCACTCCTTCCCACAGCGTGTAAGAGGACGCTCGCCGGGAACGAATCGTTCTTCCTCGGAGGGGGCGGGGCTCTTCGTGGCCGACAGGTGGCGCCTGCAGGCGCTCGAGCGCGGCGCGGCGGAAGCGAGAGGGCGCCCGGAAGCACGGTGGCCGCCGCTGCAAACGGAGCCTTCCACTCGCGCCCCCCCCCCCGTTCTGACTCACCGCCTTCCTCGGCAAACGTCTCGGGGACAGGGGGCGATTCACTTCAAGGGCACGAACCGCCATTCGAGATGACGCTGGAAGAGATCATGAGGCCTCGGATTCTGATGTCCTAAAAAATATTTGAAAATGACCTATAACATGACTTAAAAATAATGGAACAATGACCTAACGTTTTAAAAAATACTCAAATATTTGTATCAAAATGTTGATTTATTAATGAATTTTACAATAATATATATATATATATTTAGTATAATATTTATATAAAATTATACTTTCTGAAGTCTTTATTGTAGGGGGAAATATAATTCTAAGCTCCGTTTTTCCAACTGTCGGTTTCGAAAGGCCCAGAAAGTTACGGAAGATCCGTGTAATTTTGTGAGTTAGAAAAAACAGACTCCATTTCAGTGAGAATTTCATCATGAACTGATGATATAATAAAAACTGTTTTAGTCTGTCATTCATGAAACATTCACTAACAAAATCACAAAAAGGAAACAAAATGCGCAAAACTGACGCAAAGGCGCACAAAATGTCCTAAAAATTGAAATATTGCGAAAAATGTAAAAAAAATGACTACACATTTCTATCACCTATATGTCGTGGTAAACATTAATTTTCAAGTTAGCCATGTCTAGAATGCACCAATGAAAAGATGACACGACTGATCATCATTCTAATTCCAAACATACGCCCGAATTCTTTGTGTAGCTTCAATGCCAACTCGTTCTACTGCTCCACTGTTTTTCCATTAGCATTGGGAGTCTTTCTGTTCTCCTCAAAATCAATAGCGTATCTATAAATCGGCAAATAACTTGTTTTAGAATAAAATGCTTGGGAAATAATTTGATGTGCACATATACATGTTTAAAGCAAATTGCAGACGTCAAAGGCCGTAGGCGTCATCGACAACTTTGACAAGCGTAGCAAAACGTTTAGTACGCTCTTGAGTGTGTATTTTGCAGTCAGTGTGATAATTTTTGCCGTAAGTGTAGGGAAACGCGGAAGGTAGTAACGTCCCTCCCACGAACGCGAGATTCGGCGTCCAATTATGTGGCGACTTGGGGGTGTTCTTGCCAGCGGGGACAAGTTCAGCGTTCCTGACTGGCCGAAAAAGGGTTTGTGGGAAGGGAGAGAAAGAGGAGGAAGGATAGATTGCGCTCGTTACTTGGCCCGTTTGTTAGGGTACTGCTCCGGCATTCACTTGGTATTAATTGGAGAAACCAAGGAAAACTACAGATCAGAGCAGCCAACTGCTAAAATTCTTGACCAGAAAGTGGGTAAAATCGAACCAAACACGAAGCTACTGACGATAATTCGTCACCATTGGGACTCAAATCCTGGGTTCTCTGGGGGAATCGACGCTGCAGATGAGGTAAAAATTGACACTGAGCTGTCCCAGCCGGCCATGGGACTGAAATTGATATTTCCGATAACGCCATATAGTAAACTAGTTTTAGAAATTCTTTCTCCAAAAAGATCAAATGAATAATCTAAAATGAATATCCTGAACATCTGCTCTGACTACTCCATCGCCTGTTACTTTGACTAATGCTCCCGTGACGAAAATTAAGACGGCAACGTGATCTATCGATTAACAGGTGTCACTCCATTTACACTTACAACACAAGCATCACAAGAAAAAATAATGATAAGAATCAAGATGAACATGACGAAAGTTTAGATATCAGGGAAAGCGAAGTTCAAGTGGAACCAACGAAATTTTGGCAGACAAAGCAAGAGCTCACGTCAAATTACATGAGAGATCACTGTATTATATCTTTAAGGATTACTGAAAATTTGATGGCGAGCTAATTCTAGAGACGCATTATACGCTTTAGGAAAATCTCTTTTCAGTCACCAAAGACTAGAAAATATTAAGTTGGTAAAATCATTATTATGCTGTTTAATCCCCGTTTCTAGACATTTGCAAAGACCATTCTATTTATCTTGGAGTAACTCGATACTATCACTGACATTTCTCTTTAAGTGACACAGATTTTGAAATTGCACAATACTTACTGAGAAGTAATTAATGTCGTCACGATTAATGCAGGAGGCAAACTGAACAAACTGCATTGTTATTTTCTACAATTTTTTGTAACGTCAAGCAAGGTGTTCTTGTACTATCACTTAAAGATGTAACGGTTAAAATGAACATGTTGAACGATACACTGCTTTTCATTTCGAAAATCAGAAGCAAGTTGAGTTTGAAAACCCAGGTAGAAAGCAATAGACAATGGTATGCAATCTACATGTATTCTGAAAATGGTATTAAAAACTTCGTAATTTCGTAAAGAATAATTTATCATTGATGTATATTTCACATACTGAGGTAATCCATTGTTACACATCAAATAGCCATTTTGGCTGCAGGTAGAGGAACAAAAACTATACTGAGTTTCAATTGCAAATTTGTTTGAGTTTCAATCAAAATTAGATATTTCAGTACGTCAATTCTATTGGTCATAATTACAACCACCTACAATATCTTGCGAAGTGCCATTGGGCATCTCATTTAGAGAATTCCGTCTGAGAGAAAACCGCGCGGAATCGAATCCAAACACAAAGCGTGAGGAGGAGGTGGAGGGCGTAAGGAGGAGGAGGAGGAGGGCGCAAGGAGGAGGAGGAGGAGGAGGAGGAGGGCGCAAGGAGGAGGAGGAGGAGGAGGGCGCAAGGAGGAGGAGGAGGAGGAGGGCGCAAGGAGGAGGAGGAGGGCGCAAGGAGGAGGAGGAGGAGGAGGGCGCAAGGAGGAGGAGGAGGAGGAGGGCGCAAGGAGGAGGAGGGCGTAAGGAGGAGGAGGAGGAGGGCGTAAGGAGGAGGAGGGCGTAAGGAGGAGGAGGAGGAGGGCGTAAGGAGGAGGAGGAGGAGGAGGAGGGCGTAAGGAGGAGGAGGAGGGCGTAAGGAGGAGGAGGAGGGCGTAAGGAGGAGGAGGAGGAGGAGGGCGTAAGGAGGAGGAGGAGGAGGAGGGCGTAAGGAGGAGGAGGGCGAGAGTGTTGCGTCGAGAATCCGGGGGAGTGACGCAGGCATTCGTGTGGGAGCCACGCACTATGGTCATTGTCCCGCCCGCCTCTCGCTGTTGAATGGGCCGGGCGCACCCCGCTGCCACGTCAGGGTCTCCGCACGCGCCCACCTCTGCCGAGCGGAAATCCCGCTCCCTCATCCTCAGAAACGACGCTCGCCATCGACAGAACGCTATCGATCTGGTGTTATGGCGTGAGTGGTTCAGTCCAGTAATAGTGTGATTTCACCTGAAAATGACATCATTGTTGCTAGTCATGTCAGAGCTTAGGAGCTCTTCAACTGCTTAAGTCGTTGACTGATCAAATAAGTAGATGATAGTGATAATGATATTTCAGTGAATGATGAACAATATTGAAATGAGAGGCTGGAGAAACTGTAAATTCCTTAGAAATATATTGTGCGAGAGCTTGGGTAGAGTCGAGTCCAACTCTGGAGCTTCTTAGGCCGGGAAATTCTACGTTCGAATCCCGACAAGTTCGAATTTTCAGCACGAGCTAAACAGTTGCATCGAATCACAGCATTGTCTAAATGACACTTGTAGATGCTGCTTGATCTGAGTTTTAGCGCCTTATCTTCAGTTTTAGTGGTTTTCCATCACCCATTCCAGAGAGAAGCTGAAGAAGTAACTCCAACAGCAAACTGTGCGCTGCATTTCCATTCTCATCCTACCCCCTCGCATTCTGTGGAAAGAGCGAATTCCGTTCCGTTCCGTGCGATGGCCATAGCGAATGGGAAATTATGTGATACCTGTAAGACATCCGCAAGAAGAAAGTATTAATATATGAATATTATTTAATCTGAAAACCCGATATTTTCAATATCAATTAGTTTCGACACAGATGAGAAAATTAACGAATCTATTGTACATGGTCGAGCAACTAGAGTTGTGTCATCCACAGGTGGCACCACAATTTTTTTGTCTATTTAACAGCAATATTTGTCATCACAAAAACCTAAAATCAAACGAAACCCGCAAGTTTTGTATTTTTACTTCCTTTTTCAATACACTAAGTATCTTTTTTGTGATAATTTACTCGTAAGTGTTGTTTCTTTGGCGACATTTGAGCTCATCCTAGTCGATGTTGTCGACCTCCGCTGTCGTAGTCATTTTGTCGTTTAGTGCCGCAACTTACCGTGGGAGTAACGTGGCCAGTGACCTGGTGGGTTCACAATTTTAATGGAGATGATCCTATTGTGTCCTTTCCTTTCATTCGTGCATACTGCTTTTGTCTCGGCTTCCACTTTCACTTTCACGAATAATAGCGAAGACACAGGCAATTGAAGCTTAGCCATGCGAACTAATTTCACAGGAGTTTTACATGCAAGGAAAAACACAAATTTTTGCAGTACTTCCGAAGTAGTGATGATAGTCTAATGCATTTATTTTCAATAAAGGATTTTTTTAGATTCATACTAAAATGATAATTAACTATGTATTGCCACGAGTGTGCAGAAGAGTTTGGGGGAATTAAAATTGCTTTCGCTGAACGAATTAAGAAAACGCGTATCATTCTTTCTTTGTGTGCAATGATACTTGCAAGTAAACTGACACAAACGAAATGAACGAATTGGTTTTCCGTTTCATAAATCACCATGATTATTTATTGTGACAGTCTAGTCGTCTATTTACTTCAAGTTCTGGTTTATATTCCATCTTGCTTATAATGCCGAACCGTAATGAAATAACATTTTATATATAATCATGTTTACCTGAATCGGCTGTTATTTTCACATTAAACGTGTTTGTCCTTCGAATTTTTCACTCTGTTTCCGACTGTGTTTTCGTGATTATAGGATAATAAGAACTTTAATCTCAGCAATATTCGATTATGATAGATTTGTACAAATCACTCCACGAGTTATTCATGCACTTGCTGACCAAGTTACTGATACTTCACTAATTATATCTCCATCACTACAAAATCTTTCTTAGTGCTCGCGCTCCAAAACACATATGTAGACGATAAAAATATTAAGATGCGAAGACGCCTCCGTTTTTGCCTATTTCATCCAAAATTTCTCATTTCAAAGAAGCGTATCGGTGTCACTAAGAGAAGAGTTTGGGATGAATTAGAATTGCTTTCGCTGAACGAAATGTAAGTCGTTAAGCGAATTTTTTTCCCCAATTGCTCAGTCATTAACCGAAAGCCAAGCATATGCAAAATTTGTACTTACAACTTGTTATAAACTCTCGTTTACTTTGATGACCAGTATTTCGAAACACATTGATTTTGGTGAAATACAATTTTATTATGGAATCACTTATTCAAGTTTTCAATTTTTGTTCTGTCAAGGTAAGTATTGTATCATGCCGACGTAAATTGACTTAAAACTCAATAGTATTCAATAGTAGTGGTAGTAGAAGTGTTGAATAAAAAATTATCAGAAACAAACATATGAGCGTCAAGTTAATTTGCACATAATCAGTGTTAAAAAGGGGAAAAATCTGCACTAGATTTTTAGAGCATTTTGTATTGATTAATTCAAGTTGAAAGTGCATACAAAGTGACATTTGAGTTCAAATATTAACTTAATGAAAACTGTAAAATAATTATTCTAATGTTCATGTTTGAGAGCAATGCTGACAGTTGCGACTGCTGTCAGAATGTATTTTTGCCATCAGGTTCGCATTCAGGGGCTGCAGAAAGCAAAGTGGACGCCAAGATTAAGGCCAAAATATTGATAACCGATGCAAATTACACCTAAGTTTTCTTGAATTCTTTGGAAGAGCAAGTAATCGTATGTTTTCATTCGCAACTCATACAAGAAATCGCATGCTAGATTTGACCACAAAAATGATAAGAGCAACTGGTAGTGCTTCAAGTCCTGACAAAAATACCTTTGCATCGACGGTTGAAATTAATTAACACCTTCGCAAAAGGGCAACATTCATGCAGCCTATGAAGACTGAGACACACTTACGTAACCGTTTAGCGGGCGGTTGGGCGCCCACGGGAGGCCCAACACGAGAACGCGAATCCACTCCGAAGGGAGCGTGCGATTCGGCCGGTCCAGCGGGTCTGGTTCCTTCTCCGAGAGCGCCGCTTGCCTCATTTCTGCTCTGATTTATTGCCTGCGCACGGCTCGCCATCGCGAGCTGCACCTGATGCTCGTTTAGAAATCTAGAAATCCACGCGCTTTACGCAGTCATATTTAAGGATATCGAGACCCAGGTTTCAAATTCGAAGAGTCAAAATACTTTCCTTAAACGGATAGATATAAGAGGTTCGATCTCTTGAAAAACTGTTTAAGAGGACCTCAGCAACTTTTCTTTACTAATTGATGATCTAGCGAGACCATCATTCTATTCAAATAATACAGAGCTTTTATGTAGTCATCTTTCCCAGAACCCTTTTGTAATAAAAATTTTAAAATTCTGTTTTCTGAACACAAAATCTTATGAATCGTTACTCTTGTTGGCTTAAATCTACTTAACTAGCTCGCAAGATTTTTTAAGTCTCAGTCGTATCTACTTTTGTAAAACGAGCAGATTGTTCTCGAATCCTCTTCTTTTAACCTCGTGAAACAAAACGCACATGAAAGTAAAACTACTAACGAGATATTCAAAAGAAATCTCATGAAAATCTCGTCCAAACAAGACGAATGGACCCTCCACAGACACACGCAAATGCAGAGCATCTGGAGAAGCGGCATCGCACTTCGTCGGGATTCTACACGACCACTTCATTCCCGTCGCCGCTCCCTCCGCGGAGGGTCGCGTTACGAAGAACTAGCCGTTCATCTTGAAGCGGCCGTGTAAAACATCCCCGCCTTGCGTCATCGCCACATACCGTGAATACCGTGGTCACGACGCCCAGCGCCGCGCAGCGCCGCCCCGCGTCGCAGAGCGTCCCCCAGCGCCGCGCCGCGTCATCGTACAGTCGCTGCTCGCAGATGGCACCACCTGCGATCAACCAAAGGTCCATATTCACTCGGGTTAATTAGCATCTTTCACAGGAGTTACTTTTACCATGAAATATGTCAATAATAATAATAATAATAATAATAATAATAATAATAATAATAATAATAATAATAATAATAATAATAAAAATATTAATGTCGGCTCTGTGGCGCAAACGGTTGCAGCAGCCGTTGTCTGCATCGAGGAGGCTGCAGGTTCGTGTCCTGCGTAGTCGTATGTGCGCTTGTGTCGTGTCCTGCGTAGTCATGGTCGTATGTGCGCTTGTCCCTTCACCCCTCAACCCCATCCTATTATCTCATAATTCACTCTTCAAGGCGTAACAAGCTTGTCGTACTGATCAGCTGAAAAGCTGATACTGGAAAAATTGCACACGTTAATCTTGTAGCGTGGTAAGTAATGGGCTTCACGCCAATAATAATAATAATAATAATAATAATAATAATAATAATAATAATAATAATAATAAGTTGATAATAACTATAGTCCTCTGAACTTGAAAAAGCTTGATCCGCTTGTTCAACCAATCATTGAAACGGAAGAGAAGATATCCTTATGGAAAGCGAAGGCACTGCATGGAAGGTACCCTCACGAGCTGAGTAAACCAGAAGTCGACATCTCTGCGTCACACGCATGGCTCCAGCACGGGGATCTCTTTCCGGAGACAGAAGCCTTCATGATAGCTATCCAGGACCAAGTGATACCAACATTGAACTACAGAAAACACATTCTGAGAGATTCTACCATTCATTCCGACTCGTGTAGAAGTTGTGAGGCTGCAAGCGAAACTATCCAACACGTGACAAGTGGATGTAGCAGCCACGCACAGTTGGAATACAAAAAGAGGCATGATGGAGTGGCGAAGCAGGTCCACCAATTATTGGCATTGAGAACGGGCTTACTCGCTACTTCCGTGCCGTATTATAAATATGTGCCTCAGAGTGTGCTTGAAAGTAGTGAGCACACACTCTACTGGGATCGCTCCATTATCACTGACAGACATGTCGGCGGCAATAGACCCGATATAACGTACATTGATAGAAACCATCAGCAGGTTTTCCTTATCGATATATCAATACCCAATACCCACAACATATCGGGAAAATATCAAGAGAAGATCCAGAAGTATACCGATCTTGCCCATGAAGTCGCATCTCAGTGGAACTTCAGTAAAGTGACAACTGTGCCTATAATAATATCAGCTACAGGAGTGATCCCAAAAATGACACTACGGGCACTGGAGTGTCTTCACTTGGATGCCAGGAATGTATATAATATGCAAAAGTGTGTAATTTTGAATACATGCCGTATTGTCAGAAGCCACCTGAACCTTCAGTAAATCAACCACACACCTGGCCATCATTCCTGTGTGTGGTTGACATACCGACCAGTAATACTGTGAATAATGTATAATAATAATAATAATAATAATAATAATAATAATAATAATAATAATAATAATAAAGGTATTAGATATTTCAGGGTTGGATTAATCAGACTTTTGCCACTAGAGGTGTTTAAAGGCCAGGGCCCTGTTTTTTTTATTATCTACGCCTAGGGGTGAGGGAAACTTATTCCCACCACCGTATCTAGCATACTTGGCCTGCTTTCGATTTTCTTTTGTCACACAGCTATAAACTGAGACGGTTGTATTAGAAAGCTGTACCTCTATTGTTTTCTCCGACCGGGAATCTAACCAGGAATCGAACCATGGAAAGCTAGTATTAATAGTAGTAGTAGAGTAATATTAATACTTATAATAATAATTTAATAATACTAACATAATATAATTTAATGATAATAATAATACAAATTTCTTTAATATATAGAATAAGCAATTCAAAGTGCATGTGACATTCAGGGCAAGTACACATAGCCATAGATTACCAGCATTATACCCAGATGCATCTGACTCACAGGATAAGAAGACATAAACCAGAATGAGGTTGAAAGTCGTATACAAATAATGCACAAATATAGATCAATTGGAGATACATACTCATGAGATTGCAATTACTCGCAAGTTTATAGAATTGGCAGGTATACTACAATACATACATCATTTACGCAAAATTAACATTTTATAAATTTATTGCAAAATGTTCGCAGATTACAAATCATGAGGCGAATAGTTAAGGGAAAGAATAATTCAGAGAAAAATTTTAAAAAAGGAAAGGAAAAACAATGAAAATTAAGAAAATCAAGTCAAGCAAATTTCAGACGAACACGAGCCGTTCCACTACATTATATAGAGCCTTAATTTATTGTCCTTAGAATATTACTAGACACGATAAATTAAAGCTGCTCAAGATTGTTTTTCAATAGGGCTCTCCATTTTCTTTCAACACAACCCTACGAGACAATGGTAATTGCCCAAAATCTTTTTCTGCGGACCGGAATGGATTCGGATTCGATGGAGTCTGCCACAAACTTGCATAAAAAATTAACCGACTTGTCAATCCACAGTAACAAAATTTGAAACATTTTACTTTCGTGAAAAGCTGAACGTTCTCCGAGGAATCGAGCCGGAGTGAACGGGAAGTCCTCTTCAGTTTCACGCTGGAAATGGGAGGAAAGTGTCAAGCGGCCGTCGCGCAGGAAAGCGAGGGATTTTTTCAACTTTCCCCCCACCAGTAGCCTTGTCGAGGCGGGAGTTTATTGTCATGCTGGGGTACATGCGCCGCAGCTCTTTGGCTTATGCGGCAAAGAACGGGGATGAAGCCGACGCTTTGGCCGGCAATCTAAGATTTACATTTAATGATACTTTATTAAATGGCTTTATATTGATTATTTAGTTTTCTTGATTTTTGTTTTTTCGTTCACTCTCACATTCACACTGGGTCCTATTTACACTCGACGCACGCACTTCACACGACTCTATATACACACTATAAACACTAAAGCGAGGGAAGGCGAGTGGCCGGTGGCCCTTCGCAGCCTCTTTCTCCGGAGCCGCGGGCGCCGCTGGCTGGCGCTTTCCTTCGGCCGCCCCCGGGCAGGTTTCGCGCCGCACGCCCCGGCGAGACGCGCTTTTCTGCAAGTCACGGGGCGCTCTCCACAGCCCTCGTGTCTCGATTACATTGCGCATCGTGACGCGATAATGGTATGTACAGACACTTTCCATGGATGCGAGTTCCCCTTCTTTCCCCTCCGAAGGTTGTGGGTTCTCAAGCACTGTATCTTTCCGCAAACTTTGTTTGCTTTTGTGAGGAAAAACACTCTATTCACTTTTGTTTCGTAATTTTTTTTTTATCGGAAAGCCATTACAATAGCCAAGCAAATATCAATGTTACATAGAATAATTTGATACTCTGTAGCATTGAGAATAATCAGATGTACAGATCGTGATTAACGTTATGAAACTGCACTAATTTGATAAATTACATCATTTTCTTCCAACCATTGAATGTAATAGAAAAAATTACAGAAACGCCACAGAAAAAGTTTTATCGTTATAGTTCGTATAGTTATTTTATCGTTAGCGTTATAGTTCACTGTCATTGCGGAATTTTAATACTAATAAATCTGAAAACAACCGAACATTTCACGCCGTTGGAATTCTAGAAACTCACATACCCAACAAGCTGGAGGCACATAATTGTGGCCACGCGCAACGCCAGGGGGGGATGTCCGATCCTCCCTACCTTTCCCCGTCCCCTCCTATCCGCACACACAGTCGAAAATCGCAATGGCATCGCTTCTGTTGCGATTCTAGAACAGTTCGCTATGTGTTATCAAGAAAAAGTTGAAAAATATTCTATTGAATAATCTGCCAACAAACAATTCGAAAATAGAGAAATTCTTCGTTCAATAGAAACATTAATCCTCTCGTAAATTTAGCCGTTTATTAATAATACATAATATCCTACTATATAAGTGTACTCTTTTTTTATGTGTCCGCTACCTAAGCATTGTATTTCCTGTAGAGATGTAATTTTCATATCACTTTTCATTAGTTCTTCAGCCACGCTCTTCACTGAGAAAGCCAAGAGCCACAAAGGGTTGTACAAGTAATTGAAGAAAAAGATGAGTGTACTCTTGTAAGTGTACTCTCTGGAATATATTTCCCAAAATCTAAAAATATTTACAAAAAGCGTCAAGCAGAACTTTTATCTAGTATTTTTAAACACCATTCTACATATAATTACATTCCGTATATTTGAAAAGTCACACCATGGATGTGGGAATGTTAAATTAATAAATATATCAAAATGCATGATTTTATTAGAAGTTATGGTTATTACCGTTACTCATTATCTTGGATTAACGCATTTCTGCAGCCCCTACTAAACTCTCAAATTGTATTTATGCATTTGCATTTACACCAACTCAGTCCCACACACTCCGATTTTTCTTACTTTCTCGCCCATAGAGCCATAAATAAGGAAAAGAGTCAGAAAAGACGCTCGATTTTTAAACTTCATTCCACAAAGCAGTATAATACAAATAAACCTAATGGTGAATAATTACAGAAGGAATTACAGAAATTAGGAGACTATAGTAATTATAGTCTCCTAAGGGTTGAGAATAATCAGCAAATGTACTAGGTCTTCTGACGAGTAACCGCATTGGTTTTACAACACTTCGTGCAGAGAGAACCACGCTAGCAATTCGCTCTCTGGGATGTGAGAGACGAAGCAACGCAAAAACTGACAACTCAAGCACGTGAGGCGCACTGCGTGACTGGACAAACAAGAAGAAAGTAGCTACGCAAAGTTCACACGATTTTGTCGGAAAGTTATTTGCTTTGGAATGCTCCATTCTACTTAAATATATATCTCCTTGTTTCGCCTGAAAACATTTTCAAGGAAGATGCGCCAAAAAATGTGGCAATACATGTAAGTTTGTATGCCAAAATGTTTTTAAAATGCACATCCCACAATGGGTTTTTGATTCACTGTTAGCGTTTTACTGAGAGTTTTCATTGCATTAACACGTGTCATTTCAAGTCAGAACTTTAAGAATCTTCGGCACAACTTTGGATCGATCAATTTGAAATTTACTTTTTCGTAAACTTAATACAGATAACGTTATGAATGCTGCAAAAACTATCCCGAGATTTGGTCACAAACTCATTTTGGAACCCTACGGCAACAAAGTTTTTTCTTCTCTCGAAAGTGTCTCTCCGTTCGTTTAGCGTCCGTCGGCCTGTGAACAACGGGAACATAAAAAATTGTCAGCAGGATTATCTCCCAAATGAATATTCTGAGAATATCTGGTTCGCCTTCAGGCGCTGCAACTTTAATGCTAAGAGGGTTCTATCTGGACCCCATTTTCAATTTTTCAATCAGTAGAATACAAAAACATTGGTGTACTTTTGATATTTTCATTTCTTTTGAAAAACGACTCTGATTTTTCTTAATTTCTCGTCCGTTGAGAAAGTAGTGTAATCGTACGTTGGGAAACTGATAATTTTCGACAGAAAAACACCTATTTCCGCGACCTGGTAACGAAAAAGTATATAAATCTTGTTCTTGATATAGTAGATTACTTTCTCTAACACGTTGTTTATTCATAACCCATGCTTTGTGCATAACCGTTACAAATAATGCGAAGTATGTGTTGTAAGTACAAAAATGTTAATTAAGTTGTAATATCTCTTGTTCTTTTTATGAATTCGTTTAAAAATTATAAATTGTAAAATATAGTCTCACATTTGACTAGCTCAGAACTCCCTATCCTCTAACCTTGAGAGTCACATTTCCTCTGTTGACAATCTACGAAATATTTCCCTACTACACACTTATTGTCTTCTAGCATCCGATAGAAACCAATGTTTACACGCCGTGATCATAAAGACGTACAATTTAGGAGGTACTCCTACTTCATCGGTGACAAAAACAATCTACACCACAACTTCAATAATTTTCTCCCGCGCTCCCGATAAGGCGAAACGGTTAACCGAACTGGACCGCGTGGGCCTTTGCGCACCGCGCCTGTCATTTCCGTAATGTTCATCACCGCCGCCGCCGCCACACCCACGCCGCCCCAATCCTACTATTGACTAATTAGTGGTTAGGGGCGCGTCAACTACCAATATCATTAGTCCTGTAGGTGTAGTGCAGGCTTTTTTCCTCGAGAGAAATCTGCGATTTTCCCTCGCTGAACGGTGAGATCCGGCGCCGCAAGTGGAATTTTCCCCAATCGTATCTCCCACTAGTGGGTCCCCGCCCCCACCCGGGGCAAGCTCTTAGTTCCCAACCGGTCTTCCCACGTATGTGGTAGTGGAGTGTATGTAAGTGTGTGGGAGGGGTAGGATAAGACAAGGAAACATCGCGCGCGCACTTTGATCCGATTAATCATGAAAACACCGATCAGAGCAGCCGGCGGCTAGAATTCTCCAGGCAGCGACAGAACTCTATCCACCTATCTAGCAGGATTCGAAACTAGGACCTCCCGGTCAGAGGCACTGCAGTAACATCAGTTGATGCCCTGAGCCATCTCTCCCGGTCCCACCTTCACGGTCGCAGTCATCGGAAAAGGACCCAAACGGGAGACAAGTCCTTTAAAAAATGAAGAAATTTACTACACATTTTCCCACAGCTTATTTTTTATTTTGAGGATTATTTTAAGTACTTATTTACAGCAGTGAGTAAATTACATTAGTAAACAATTCCAGTCTGTAGAATGTAATGTGTAAGAATTTTTTTTTCTTTCCTTAACGCTTCGACACCCTGTAAGCACAACCTGGACATTATAGAGATGAGAAATTGTCAACAAAGTGTTTCTCAGCGAAGTGATGCAACAAACCTTTGTTTTTTTATTTAGAGAGAAGTAGGTGATGGTTTTTACTTTTTTGTATACGGAGTAATACACATAGTATAGAGAAAATTATGTAATGCGGCGGAAAATCGATTTCTAGATTTCAATGGAAATACACGATTTGGGGTTCCCTGATTCCGAAAAAGGGTTTTTTTCAAACCGCCCTTCCGCGAACAACACTAGATTTCTCCTGTGAAATGTATCTAAAATTAATATATATGAATAGATAAATATCAATTTTCCTCCGATCGCCTGTCAAGCCTATGCTGCCCAGTGTGCGGCACAGGCGTCCGGATTCCATTCCGGTTCAAGGCGCATTCGCAGGAACCGCCCCTTACCCGGCCGAGACAAAAACAACGCTGCGCGCGTGGCCATCGTTTTATGCGCGCCATTGTCGCGGCCGCGCTAACGGGGCTCTCGCTCCCGTAATGCCGCGCTTTTCTCTTCTTTTATTTTCACATTTTATACACACAGTGATTCGATAAACAACGGGAAAATTTCGGGACCTAAAACAGGTAATGATGGAAATTTTTACCAACACATCTATATTTCGATACATCACTAATAGATTTTCGATGTTAATGAAACATCGACAAAAATCGAAGTTTAAAATATCGTTGTTTTGAAATATAAAACATATGGTATTTTCCCAGTGTTTCAATTTTTAATTAGAGAACTCAAATGAAATACTGGTATATTTTATTGATTGGTCACGTATAAGTATTGTTAATAACAATGTTTATCGAAAATAAAGGTTTTGCTATTTTTCCATTTATTTTCTTTCGTTCGTTAATAATGGAAGTATAACGTCTGGTATCTAAAATACATTATATCTTAATACGTAAATATTATCTTAAAGTATATTCTGCCCTAATCATTCTGTCCTTAATTTTCTAATCAATATTCTTCAGGCAAGGTACAAAATGCACTTTATCGATATTAGCTGAACATTAAGTTCCGTATTTATATTCCGTTTCAATTTGGACAATTTCAAGACATTGGAAATAATTTTGGCTAAGAAGTATAATACTATTACATTTGTGATTGCCCATATCCTAGTTAGTTACTTTTTTAAGAGTGGTAATTTGTAACATAAAATCACATGTTATTTATTTTTTCCTCACAAAATTCAAATTATTCTTGTTACCCTTTCTGAAATTTCACAACTATTCTTTTGGATGCACGGTTTTAAATAGTACATTAAATAGTAGTAAATTAACTATTTAAGGAATGCTATTTCATGAAGGTACCTATTAATTTTATGATTTAATTCTTGATAATAAATATTTTAATATTATTATATATATAAGATACTCCTAATTATTTATACTAAAATTCAAATGTAAAGTGAAGGATGAAATCGAAAATATTGGACATCATTGCCACCTCAATGACACCATTGCTGCGCACCACTGTAAAAACACTGGCCGAAGAGTTCATAGAGATAATTTGAAAATGTGAAATACAGGCACAATTTATGCGTGTTAATCCATTTTTATAAGAACAGCAAATATATAAAAGCAGCTAATATGCAGCTAACATATCTATTTCAAATATCACAGACAGGTGCCTTACAAATGCACTTATATCTTCAAGTTAGAAATCGAGCGCTCTAATCTACGGAGCCCAGCAGACCAAAGTTTGTCTTGAACGCGGACCATTGAATCGAAACACCCTAGCTGAGAAACACCATCTGAAAAACGCCTGGAGATCTGCATTAAAACATGGCGCCTGCGGCGCGACAGCGGCGCCCCCGGTGACGTAACGCAGAACTAGTTTCCATGGCGACGCGAGGCGCGGGCCGTGGACTTCCTGCTCGCCCGGCCCGGCGCGGCGCCCAACTCGCCCGGTCCGGTCGGGCCCGGCGCTGGCCACCGTCCATCTGGGGCAGAACGGCCAGCCCCGCCTCAAGGACGACGCGGGCGCTCTCAAGGAAAAGCGCTATCGCTATCTGCGTGGCGATCTCCTTCGTTTACGCGAGCTGTTTATGCGTCTGGGCGCTCGAGAGCGGCTTACGCACGCGATTACCAGCTGGCCCCTGTCGTAACCACCGCGCAGCCGAAATAATTTACGCTCTGAAGTTCTATTAATATCACACATATAAGAGCTCAAAATTTTGTCGAAGCAATTTAATATATTTGACGAGAAAGTGTGAGGAGTCTACTTTTCTGCACTTCCTATATTTTAAAATGAGATCAACAAGTTACATAAGACAAAAACTCCAAGCCAAATTTAATACAAAAAACAGTTTTGAAAGGGAAATGAAAGATTGCGCGAGGCCTGTGACCCATTGTTTAAGGAATTGCCTCGCCATCCGCTTAGAATTGAGATAGGGAATCTCGGGAACAGCCTATTACGACCTCTCGCATTACCTCTCGCTGACCATTATACGACCTCTCGCATTCTCATCCCTGGTCAGCATCGATCTTTTTTTTTACTTGTTCGTCGACAATGCTGGCTCCGGAAATTGATCCTATGCCCTCCTAAAGCTTCGGTAGAGGACTTGAAGATACACATTTCCCATGTAAGAAATGACGATGAAGACAGCTTTTTTGGGACTGCACGGCGTAGGAGTACCGTCTCTCACTCCGGTCTATCTGAGCGTGGGATGGTCGCGGAAGGTTTCCTCGAGGTTTTCCTGCTTTCCCCGACTCTCATTCCATTATTGCTCCATCGTAGTACCGGATTTAGACAATTGTGGGCCAGGGGAAATGCTGAAACTTAGCCTCTTCCCGAAAATAATTAAAATGAGAAAGAATTGCATCGAGAAAATTCTTCTTCTATTATCGCGACAGCGATCGACTGCAATCTTGATCTGCGCATGCGCAGTTGCACAAAAGGAGCAAGACGCGAACTGCGCATACGTAGAAGATCGATAGTTGCTTTAAGATTCGAGGGTGTAAAAATACCCTAAAATTGTACAAAACGCTAAGGACGCTTCAAACTATCCCGTTCTCATGGTTGCCTGTATCGCACAACCATTTCGTTTTACGATACGGGTTGCAAAAACCAATAAAGATACGCTACGGCAGAGCCAAAACGCTCCGGAGAAAAACCACGGTCTCTGCCGCCGGGGGCGCGTCCTCCGGCCGACAAAGGCGGAGCGTCCCGCGCTGCCCGCGCGCGCATCCTTGAGCGCGTCGTGACCTTCGCGGGGGCCGTTGAAGGCCAGTGACGTCAGGGCCATGACGTCAGCCCCGAGCGCGTCCCGCCGCGTTCGCGCGCGAACAAGAGGTGGTCAGTGCTCCGCCGCGCCGTGGCCGCCCGCTGGCATCCGCCGCTGGCATCCGCCGCGGGTGGGGGACGGGTGGGCGGCGACCAGGCAAGTGGGGAAGGAGCCGGAGGGTGGGAGGACGGACGGGTGAGTGACTGGACTGACTGACGGATGGGTGGGTGGAGGTGGGGCGCAGCCAGCCGTACCTGGGCCGAGAAGGGCGGAGCGACCTAGGCTGAGAAGGACAGGAGGGCGCGAGGTGGGGTCGAGCGGGAAGCGAAAGCCCTAATGCCGCGGCGGAAAGTTCCTAGCTGAGGACGCGAATGCATAAAATGACGAAGATGTTCGGCATCTGAAGGAAAACACCGAAATAAACTGCGAGAAGTATAGAAAAAATTCCACAGTGAGCGGGTCCAAAACGTACCCAAGAGGCAGGAGTTTCCATCTTCTAACGAGACGAGTTCTACATTGGATAATACCGGTCTTTGTATAAAGGATTGCTTAAAAGGAAATTTTATTTGAATTTTGGAAGGTTAAATCCGGATAATTACAAAATTACATTTAGTAGTTTTCCAAGAAAATATCATTTTTAATTTGAAAGAAAAAACATGTAACCTTACAAAATTAAAGGTTCCAGAAATGTGCATTTATGGAAAGAAAAGGCTGTCGATTAATAGAAACTAGTGGTGCTACAGAACGGCACTGACTTTCCCGTATTAGTTTTCTATTTCCTTTGGTCTCGGCTAGCTGATCGAACTCTCCACATTCCAGCTGCCGTCTATCACCACCCAAAGAATTTTTTTTTTTTATGTTCTTAATTTTTCGATTTCCTAATTTTAGAGTGGAAATATTATTTTAAGATTATTAAAGAACAGTAAAACCTCGTCGTAAATGGCAATTTTCTTTAAAAAGTTGGAGCCGTTTTTTAAAATATTGTGATTAAGCACTATTGTAAATTCGAAATTTGAAGGTCTTTTTCACAGAAAATTTTTGTGTGTTCGAAAAACTTCATTTGAAGTACTTTAACTCACAAATACAATAGTACTTACAAATTGCTGGAAATGTGCATATTAACAGCTTTAAAAAAACAAAAATGCACCGCCGTGAGCTTTATATTCATATGAAAGTCACATTAAAGAGTGCAATAATCACTATCCGTTCGAAATATTTGAAGAAAAAATGTTGTGCCTTTTTTGAGAAAATAGCGTTTCAGCATTTCTTAGAATACGGAACTTTGAACTAGTTTTCTCAGAAAACGGTTGAGTTTTCGAGAAACATTTCATGACATTATACGTACTTATAAATACAATAATGTTAACAAATTGCCGCTAGTATAAAAATTAACAACATGAGAGACTAATCAAAAAAATACATTTTAAAATTGCACATATTGCTCGAAAACTACTACAATTTTCAAAAAAATGTACATGACCTTAATGAAAGAACTCACTATGAACAACAAATTTTATTAGAATGAAAAATCTCCATCTTCAATTTTGTAGTTTTAGGAAGACACCGAAAAAAATATTGAAAATGAAACTTTTGAAATTTTCGAAAATTTAGAGTTGACCGCGAAAATTGGACTTCTAGCACGTTTATAAGTGTATATTACTCTATTCTTAGATGAAATTTTAAGAAAAAAAAATTGGAGCCATTTTTGAGAAAATTTCGAAAATATCGGGAGAACTTCGTGTAAACTACCCCCAAATTGTGAAGAATGTTCTTAAAAATCTCAAAGTTTCGACTCGAGCCAGATAAACAGGGGTTTCTTCAATTTGGGAAAATTCCTATGCATGGATTAAGCTCTGTTTTGAAGAAACGGAAGTTTTGAAGAAAAGAAAAACACTTTCGGTATCTAGGGTCTTCAAAACTTGTTTTTCCGTTAAAATCCCGAAATCTATTTTCCGCAGCATTACATAACTTTCCGCATACTACGTATATACGTACGTATAGGGGAAAGTAAAACTAGAACATTGGTTATGATCAAACGTCACCAATATCCAGGCAAATTCTCGTACAATTCGTTATAATATTCATCACTGTAATAACTGAAGTATAAGCAATTTATTTAAGTGGGTATGTTTTAGAAATTGCTTAGGTAAAATCGATCAGTGAATGTAAATTCTTATTCATCAGTGTGAATAATATAGTTAGCTCTGTAATAGGAAGAGAAATAATCCTGGATGACAGTCATTCTTCTACAAAATGAGAGAATATTTGACAGTGCCCTTTCTATCAGAACCAGAGGTTGTACTAGCTCTGTTAACGAAACTGATTACATTTTGTCAGGAGTTTGTAAAGAAAGACAAAAAATAAACAAAAATAAAGGAATTGAATTATTCGTATTCAAAAATCGATTTGCAACAGCACACAGTGCTCTCCGCTCATTCCATTCATGATATAAAAAAGGCTTCACATCAAAAAACTATCCACGAGGTCGCCCAAATGCTAAGCGAGTTTTTGAGAGCTACTTCTTGTAGATGCGCTGACGTCAGAGAGCTTTTAGCCAGTCTCCCATATTAGTTGAACTCCATTCATCAACCTACGTAAAAGTCTATATTTACAAGTCATTGGCGTATTTTCTATGTACTTACTGTGTACATATACATTTACTTGCAGAAACATTGATCAAGGGCAAAGGTTCCATAAGAGGTGAATCCTTCGGTTCAATGCGGTATGTTTAAGACATGCACGTTAAGCATTCATTATATATTATGCTCTCACAATTAAGCAGTCATTATCATTACTCAACAATTTATACTTAATTTTAAGAACGACAATTCACAATAACAGTGATCCAAAATGGTAACAGAGTAATGTCAGACCCGCCACTAGTACTTCCCGTATGACGTGCTGATGGCTTCGTGTGTTAGGCAAGAATACTACACACACGCTTCTAAACCAGATGGATTTTTTTACCCATGGCCAGGATTCCCTAGAGAGCGGGTGAAGTAGGAAGAATAACTTAAATCGCGTTATTTCATATTCATAGGCAGTGAGCCCCCTCCAGTCTCCAATACGAATTCAACTGCAGCACTGCGAAAATTTGGTAGCAGGTGATGACAACCACGTAACACATATTGTATTTTTTTCATGCGTTAATATTATTACTATTTCATTGTAGAAATGCTCTAGTAGTTTTAAACCTACACAATGTATGCCCAAGTATAAGTAAATTATATTCTATATAGATACAATATAATTTACAATAATAAAATATAAATACAACTTATGTACAATATAAATATCGGTATGTTTCCCCCAGGCACCGAAGCTCTTGTGCAAAACTTCGATTCCCATCGATTTTTCAAATTTCCCAAAGCTCGGAGTTATTCATGACAGAAATTCTAAACCGCCAGTAACACAGATCACTGATCGGTGTCTTTCTAATACAAGTCTAGTACAGGCCAAGTGTCTTGTGCTCGTGAGATCATTGAGTTGGGTATCGTTGATGAGTGCACGAATGCACACATTTCCTCTTTTCGACATTCGATGTACGAGAATCACAACGAGAGATTACGAAAAAAATATCTTAGGCCCGCAAGAGCTTGTTAAAGAAGATGAGGTTTACAGCAAGAGTCGTATCGAGTCAAAAGTTCTTTTTAAACGATTATTGGGGTCGGATAAGTCATTTTAAAATCTACAACTGGAAGGTTGCGATAAGTGCTAACGTTTAATGATTACAATTCGGAGCACTTAAATACCTGAATCTGATATGGGCTAGAAGTCAAGATAAGAAACCTCGATCGATCGATATAAATGTTTGCAAGGTATCTTTATTTATGTGCGTAGATGGGGAGGAGGAGGCTTTCGTCTTCGGATCTTGGTGTTTGCTCTCCTGCGGAAGACAGTAGAATGACGATACACGAAATAAAACTGTATTAATTTAATTCCTTCATCGTGTGAAATAATAATAATAATAATAATAATAATAATAATAATAATAATAATAATAATAATAATAATAATAATAATAATAATAATATATCTGTATTGAATGAAACTAAATGTCCATTTTTCAGTAAGCCATCGATTGTTTGAGAGTCTGCTTCGATGCGCGATTTGTGTCCGCGAGTACTGAGCTCGTTGCGTGCACTTCAAGTCCAGGGTCTTCATGGACATAAAAAATATTGGTAAGGTTGAAACAGGAAGGGATGGGATGGGATGGGTCTTAAAGGGAGGGAAGAGGGCGGGTCCAGTTAGGACAGAACGAAACCCAAGAGGAAGTAGGGGTCGGGTCGGGTCGGGTCGGGTCGGGTGAAGGGAAGGGGTTTTTGTGGCGGCCCGCTTCGAGCACCGCCCGCGGCGATGTGGCCAGTGCGTAACTCGAGTCTGCGCGCCGCGGCCTGGGGGCGGGGGGCTGATCCATCAAGGCCAGCGGGCGGCCGCCTCCCGGATGCGCCCCGGGCGCACACTTCCACGCCCACCAGCACACGGCGCCGCACAGCCACTTTTTCAAACTATCAGTTCAGAGGGGTTACCACTACACTAATGCAGTTATAGAAAAGAATTGGTTGTGGCCTTGAAGTAGTAAACAAAAGGATAGTAATGCATAAATACAAGTAAAATATGCTGTTCTGTGCTTGTCCGTGCTACAAAGTCGACATGTTTTCTTGCAAAAAATAAGCATGTTTTAAGTGCACCACACAACAACCACAGATTTATTCAACTAATCGGCTAATGTATCTTTACTTAAAATTTTATTGAAATACGAATAAGAGGAGATACGAGCTTCGACCACCAACAAGTCGTCACAACAATAAGTACCATTTTACGTTATGAAGAGTCGTAGTCAGGAGAAGTTCTTAACAATTACCGGCGAAAATATGATGCTTCTGTGCACATAGTATCATGTCTTTACCTTGAAACAAAAAAGAACAATGATACGATTCACAATGCTGCACTCTCTTACGGCTTCATTGCAGAGAACTTTCACAACACACAATTGTTCATCAGGTCTCTATTGCGTGTAGAAATTGGAGCTTTACAAAGAAAATAAGTGTGCACGTATGAAGAGTGCAATCATTATCCTCCGCTATCAACACCTGCACTGAGTGTGCACAGTATGTGCAAGAGAAGGTTTACAAAGACGAGCAAACCAACTGCTGAAACTAATGTTTTCTTTGATATTATAAACATTTTTTACTTATTTTATATAACATCATATATAATGCTTAGAATTGCTAATTAGGAACACCGTATATTATGTTAAGGCTAATTTATACTATGTTGGAATCCATTGAAAATAATTTAATAATAAAGGGATGCAGCGTAAACACGGACTAGGCAGCTGCATTGAATATCTTCCATATTGAGTATCATTTTTGTGAGATTTACAGTACGTTTAACATTAAAAAAATTATAACACAGATTTCATTTCTATCAATAGCCTGACAACATTTACATTAGAATACAACAGTATACAAACTTCTAATAAGAAAATTTGGCAAACTCTTTCTTTTGCGCACAGTACTATCGCATCGATAGGTGGGCTTTTTAGTAATCGTGAAATAAACACTGCCACTAAACACTGCACAATAGTGGATGAGGCGGATAATGTTACGAATAAGCTGTGTGAAAAAGAAAACCAATACTGCTGAAAGATATCGGTAATGCATAGTTACTGAAGGTTGAGGAAAGAAACTTATTTTTGGGACATACTCCACATTGTAAATAATAAATTTTAATGATATATTTGAAGGAGACGTTCTGGGGGAAATACGAAGAGGAAGACTTGGCCACTTCTCTCGGAGTGATGAGTAAGATGAGATTTAGTCGTTTCTAGGAAACGAAGAGAGCAGCTGTGTACAGAAGTAGACATTGATTGCCTGTTGGAGTCAGCCTTCCTCCTCCATTAAAATATGTCAGCAAGACGCCTTAGCCAACACATTTTTAAGTGCGTCCAACACCTTAAAAAAAGGAGCATGTGACGTGCTTGCATCAGCTTACGACCGAAGCGTGAAACACCGATGGAAGGGTCCGTGGCGACCGGAGCACGTACGGACCTGACGAAACAAAAGCCACTCGCGGCGCGGCCAGCACGTCCCGCGGCCATTCTGCGCGGACGCGCTTTCGCAGCTCGCGGCGCAGGTGTCGAGGACGGCGGCGGAGGCTGCCAGGCAGAGCGGCCTCAGGAGCCCGTGGAAGCCCGGAGCTCTGCTAAAAAGCAGGGCCTCCCCCGTTTACATACATTTATCTACTTTGATTTCCTAAAGTCAAACTTGACGAAACTGAGATCGGTGTTTTAATGAGAGTCATAACACTGGAAGTGTTCGAATAATATATGGCACATTATTAACAACAACTCTCAGATTTGTAATTTCATCCACGGTCTCCTGTTAATTACTTTCAACATTAGTCTTCTACCTTTTCTGGGCAGATGAGCCAAATTGAAACGGAAATGACAGTTCATTTGAATTTGTCAGTGTACAATAATCGTACCACAACATCTTACAAAAAATACTCTGATGTTTATCAGTCTCTGCCTACCGTCCTGTTTCAAAATTCTGCAATCTGGTTTAGTAATTGTGTATTTTAATATTCTGACGTCGTAAATAACTATTGTATTATCAGTGTGAACGGATATGGCTTGAAGTTATGTAGGTTATTAAAGAAGCCCAACATAGTGCATCTTATCTGCCTACGTTTTGGCATTTTACTAGGTCTTCGTCAGGGCTTGACATTAATCAATTTTATTTTAATAGTTGACTTAACATCAAAACATACCCATGTACATTTACAAACGTGGTCAAGAATAAATAATATTAATTTATACTATATGTACGTGAATTAGGTAAAAGAGATTGCCATTACACACATTCTGAGAAAATCAAATACATACACGCCTTATTACATAATCATATCTTTATCTCTACTACGCAGTTGCACGCAGCCGCGACCAGAAGCTGTGAGGCGTGGTTAACAGCAAGCTCTTGTTTCCCGGTTTGGTTTCGAGCAATGCGTGCGAAAATCGACCGAAAGGGAGCACGAGAGGTGCGGAGCTGTCAATCTCAGCGACTGGTAGCTTAGAATGAGCCATAGAATTGAACTACGTAGAAAGAAATCCAAACGAATGGGGATAGTCGTGGGGTGAACATTGTCGTAATGTCGAAATGTAATAATTCGCAATTACAAATGAGGGAGAAGTGCTGGAATGCAATGAAGTACAGGTCTAATGAAGCGAGAAAGAATCTTTGGAAAACTATTATTTAAATATTGTTTAAGCAGTCATACTCCTGCAAGTTCACTAAGTGGATACGAGACAATTTATTAACATCAACACACTTGTTAATTTTGAATGTAAGAAGAATGGCAATATTACTGACACTTAACGGTGGTTTAACCTATCACGACAAAGACAGAAAGCGACTTCTTTGTGACCGATAACAACTAAAATGTTAATAAAATTACCGTTCAAGAATACAGATATCTCAGTACCGGTCTCCTTCTCAGGTTCGACCTATTGTACATTATTACTTGTACACAAGTAAACGTGCATCTGTTAAATAATCATCCTGGCAATATTATATTCTTGTACAGTCTCCGTAGAGTATTAATAAGTGATGATCATTGTTCCTTCTATGGCAGTATGACTTAGCCATGCTACTTAAATCCTATGTGCAAGTCCAACATTACACCAGACAGCGTGCATTGCATCGGGATGTTTATTTAAAAAGTTTCAATGAGAACATTTGCCTTATATCCGCGTATTAATGCGAATTTAAAGAACTTTTTCAATAGACATTAGTAAAGTAGCCGTATAGTTAACACATGCAATACGCAGTTCTGAACATGGATGCCATTTTAATTCAAGAGACACACTTGCATTTATGTACGATTTGTAGGTTAAAAAACATTTTGAATTGTTCAAAATATTCATTGTTTTTTTTGTAGAAAAGAAATTAGTGAAATTCTTTTATATATTTTTGAACAATTTTGCACTATTTACAAACTACATTCCCCTTCGCAGTAAAAATGAAACAATGTGTCTCAAAATTAAATAATACCGTAATCACATAATAACATGTACATATTTATTATGCCTTACTAATTTCAGTACTACTGCGTCGAATAGTGTGTACGTTTGACGCATAAATACGAAATTGTCCACCTGCCCCTCACAATCGTGATACACATTACAATCCATCAGGAAGCCTGATTGCAGACTAAGAGTTTTTGCCCGTCCTTTCCTAATTATACACCTTAAAGAAAATACGAGAAATGAGTAAAAAATAAAATATTCTATACTACTCAGGCTCAAGAGTTTTATATCTTGATACAAAAATCCAATAAAGAATACAAAATACGAACTTGTTAACATGTACTAATGCAACACCACTGTGGAATATCGTTCGCGTGAGCGCGCGTGCCCTTGTGTTTGGGTGGGCAGAGCGAGTGAGCGCGTGTGGGCAGGCGCCTTGACGCAGCCGTAGCGTCTGCCGCTTCGTGTGCTTCTCCACCGCAGGTGCCAAGCCGCTTCTCCTATTAGCGCACCAATAAAATGCAAATGGCGGCCGGCCGCGCAGCGAGGGACGGCAGCTGGACGACACGTGGCCTTCAGAGAAAACGACGCGCGGAAACAGCATTTACTTTCTCATATTATGTGTAACCGTTTTGTAATGTTATAATACTAGTAAAACACACAAAAATGTTTCTATCCCCAAAAGCTATTTGATACGACTTGGGCGCGAACCTAGGTAATTTGGTTCTGCAGACCACTTCAACTACCGAGCTAACTTTTCTGCAGTCAGAGTTCAAATAATAGTAAAAAAGGTTGTGATTTCAGGGGGGAAATATTACACGACGTATTTTAGAAGGGTACTTCGGTATATTCAAGAAAAGAAATGTAAAGAAAAATTTTGGGCAATTTTTGAGAAAATGTGTTCGGAGCCTCTCATACAATTCCACCAAAATTAACATTCAATTCACATTAACCAGATCGATTGGGGAATACTAAATTGAGTTAAAATACTATCAATATTTTAGGCGCTTGAGGTGTTTACACACAGATAAACAAACGACCGAACGTTTTCCCTTCAAAGTTTTTGCGGTTTCAAGGACCTCCCAGACATGGATTCCGACTGTTTTTCTTATTAGAAAAAGTTATTTAATGCAAATAGGAACAAGACAAATTCCACTTTGGGGTATCAGAGACTTTCAAAACAAGTTTTTTGGCCAAAAACTGCTCTTTTTGCAGCAGCATTACAATACTTTCTCTACATTACGTGGTAATAAACAGGAAAAAAATCGCCTGTCGCGACGCGTTTTTGCGAAGACGCGACGCGACGCGACCGCTAACTCCGCACAATGGAGCGGTCGATCCCAGTGACGCGCTCCTTCCCGCTTTAATGTTCGCGACGCGAACGCCATTTCGTGGTTGGGAATGCAAAACGGCGAATCGCCGCGTTTATTATGTGCGAGTCGCTCGGCGGGCAGGCTTTGTTAAGAAGATAAATTGCCACGGCCACATGGACTACTGATTTGCTTTCGCTGCAATTTCATTGAATCCATGAATTACTTCGTGAACTAGAAAATCTTTGGAATTGAAATCTCTTATGAGAAGACACGATTGAGAGAGGATATTGATTGGTTTTTCTGCCTGTGTGTCGTTGCGGACAGATGACATTCTTAACTTACTTTCTAACGTTCCCATTAGATTAAGTTATGGAGAAGACCATCTTTGGAATTTAAAGTAGGTTACGAGGAGAAAATTTAGTTGCGATCATGATTACCTTTTAATGAGAACCATTTGATTATGAGGAAGGAAAATAGCGTAGAAACTACTCAGCAAGTATGAAAAGATAAAATCCACGTTTATAGACTTTATCTGCTTGAATTTTTCAACTTATCTTAACGTTATTCTTTGGTATGTAGACGCATGCTACGGTTATTACACAATTACAATTCGTTTCGCATCATTAAAATGTGCATAAGAGTCTTTACAGACTTGGTTAACTGTAGTTAAACCGAGTCCGTCTAAGTCCATTTCTACCTAATCGTAAGAGATAATGTGTGTTAAAGAAAATCTTTTGCGCCTCTTCAATTTATAGCAATTTCTCCCCTCAGCTCCCTTCCCTCTTATACGTATTCACAGAGGGAGCACATTAGAGCACTGGTCGCCAAACTAACGAAGCTGCTGTACAATCGAACAGTTTCTAAATCCTACTGTGAGCTACAGAAATAAATAAAGACAGAAATATTAACTTTGTTCAAATCTTACTCTTGTTTATTGCCGAAGCACACAGAATTTATTTTAAATATGAAATTAATTTTAATAAAACTATGTAAGAAAAACAATTAAAATTATATTGAAAAAGTACGCAGGAAAATGATATTTAACTATCGTTGTTAATAAATTAAAAATGTAAGAATACATATTTTATTATACATTTATTTTAATAAGAAGGATTGCATTTTTTATTGGCAAGATTTTTAATCTAAGAGAGTAGATAGTGGTTGCTATTCCAATAGAGTTGCCGAAATGTTTATTCGCCGATCTACTTTTTTTACTTGCTTTTTATAAATTCCATTTTGGAAAATGAAATACGTATGCAGAGCTGAACATTGTCTACTCCTTTAAACCATCCCGGACCGACATTCGGTATTTATATACACACGAAAAACGACTGACATAGCCTCACGCTCACACAATCAACTATGAGACTGTGACAGGCGCGGAAGTACGCAAGCAGCTGTTTTCCTGAGTCACATGTAGGAGATCAGTGGAGTAACTCCAGGTTAACCAGCGTGACACTACGATCTACAAAAACATTTCCCTCCCAGCGCCGATTTGTCGATCACTGCACTGAGTAAACATGGGGAGCCATTTTGAAGGCGCTCTCGAGGCCGGCGCATGGTGACCGTCGCTTGCCTGACGGGGCTGCGTGGAAGATTGATTGTTTAGTGATTCCGTGCGCGACAACTGTTAAGGACATTAGTTCCGTAAGTGTAGTCCATGTTTTATCGGGAGGTGGCGGTGATCACCCGTATGGTGAGATCCGGCGCCGACCTATCATCGGCTAGCGGTGTTTTACCCAAACTGGTATTTCCCAACAACGGGCACCGCCCCAGCCGAGACAAATTCTAAGTTCTCGATCGGTATCCCGACAAGTGTGGTAGCGTAATGCGTCTAAGTGATAGGGTGTGTAAGGGGTAGGAATAGGAGAAGGAAGCGGAAGGAAAGATCGCGCTCCATAGCCCGTTCGTTAGGGTACTGCTATCGCCTGATGTTGATCAGAGAAACCATGGAAAACTACCAATCAGAGCAGCCGGCCTCTAGAATTCTCCTCCAGAAAGTGGCTGAATTCGACCTCGCTATGTAGTTAGTGCCGAAAATCCTGCCACGACCGAACTCGACCTTTGGACCCCCCCGGTCAGCGGCACTTCAGTGCCATCAGCTCGTGCCCTGAGCCACCTCTGCCGGTTGCGTGGAAGGCGCACGGGGCGCGACGCGGCGTGCCACAAAAGCACGGTGCGGAGCGGAGCGGTAAGCGGGAGACGCTGTGAATGATCTAACGGGGCGCCTTCTATCACCACCTTCTATGCAAACGCCGCACCGGCACCCGTTAAGTGCCGCACCGCGCGCCGCCTCTGCACACCTCGCCCCGCCCGCGCTCTGGCCGGCAACCGCCTTGGGCCAACGGTGCGCGCTCAGATTGCTTAGGCGATTACGGCCGAAATTCCGCTCGTCCGACGTCGAATGATCGCGCCCCATATGCCCGCGGCCTCTTCCGGGGGCGTCCGGAAATATCGGCCGTCAAACTAAAATCCGGTTCGTTTGATTTTGTCGTGCAAAACGCTCAAAATCGGCTGGAGAGTCAAGGCCATCTGCAATACCAAGGCTTCCTTCAATACATGTACAGTGTCTTGAGCGTGTCTCTGGCAAATGTTTCAAACAATGACCTGCGGGACTATAGAAATATTCAACCGATTTCGGATGTAATATTCGGTTGCATTTCGGATGAAAAACGTTGGAAGATTAGCTCGCAGTCGTCCGGTAGCGATCGACCGATATTTCGGCTGCACTGCGACCGTATCCTGCTTATTTCTTTAGATCGGAGGATGCCAATTTGTGGCACGTTCGATGTTTACCAGCGGCACACCATCGCACCCGTTTATTCCTTTTCCTAAAACTGTACTGTTGTGAACACTTAATGCAACCCAGCAGAGGACGAAAAAGTCACTCTTAATGGCTGGTGGCCGTTAAGGATCTAACAGTACATCGTCCGAGAAGAACAATCGAAACAATTAAGTTGGAGCTAAAGACGGCGTACGAGTCAACTTATTACAAAAATGTATTTCTTGTTTATAGTTTTTATAAGAAGATGGTATTATGAAAATTTATGAACGGCACACAAATAACAGACTGTTGGTCATCAGCTGTTTGCGGTCATCAGCATGCAGGTTTATCGACCTGAGGATTTTAATGATTATTCAGGAAGATTTTTTTCCCTTCATAGTTCTAAATCCAGAATACGTTCAGTTTCCCCGCGATTTCCAACGACAGTGGTTCAGAATCAACCTCACCAAACAAGAAACTGGCTGCTGTCGCACCATTAGCAGTGCCACTGACAGCAAAAGCCCTCTCGTTCAAAGATCTCTCTCACTTTTGTAGAGTATTGATACAATTAAAATGTGTTTTCTCAACTGGTCTACCACTTTAACTTCCCTGCCCTACACTACCAAATTCGTCGAGAGCTTAAGCTAAGTGAGGCGTTGCTACGCTAGGAGGGAAAGCCCTAAGCCGACGTGTTGTTCTTTGGCGGATCTCGTTTTTGAGGGAAAAAGCGAAGTGTTTTACCGAATATAATATTCACTCACCCAACTAGTGAACTTTAATTAGTAAGTTGTGTCTTTTATTATCTCTTTTCTTCCGTCAGATCCTAACCAATTTTTTTTTCGTTAGATCGTAGGGCTTTTACTCTGTCCAAAGTTGTATTGTTATCTATTTTGCAAATTCAAACTCCCTGAAGCATAAAGCAAATCTCAACCAGAGGAAATGCATTCAAATGTTTGCAAAGTGTTTGAAGGTGGAGAGTTAGTTGCTCTCTTGCAGAATTTCAGTGATCTTTGAACATCAGTTTGCCCCGAAAGGATGTTCAACAGCGAGGGCTTCCTCCTCTCCTGCCGCTCTCCCCATTTCCCACGCCCCTACTTTCTCCCTTGCGCTCCACCTACATCCACCCTTTCTTCGTCCTCATCCGCCGATTTCGTGCTTCTGACTTCAGTCTCAGCCGTCACCGCTACTCCAGCTCCTTCCTCTCATTCCCCGCCGTCTGCTTTCCACACCCCTCTATTCCTGCTCACCAACTCTGTCAGAACCTCATTCCTTCACGTAGCGACTGTCGTCCTACACCTGCTTAGCTCAAATTACGCTCGGCCGCTCCCAGTCTGATTTTCGCTTACATCTCTTCTCGGGCGGTATACGTCCATTTTGTTTATGCGTCTGCCTATTTCGTTGCTAAAAAATAATCGCATGTCCAAATGGCCTGCCCGTTTGCAGTTTCAGCATGTTGGCTGCATTCGAAACATTGCTCGTGGCAGGCTTCCTACTGCTGTCTCTTCAATTCTCGCTGGCTTCCTAAATTGCGTTCATTTATTTGAGCAGCGGTTTTCCTTCACCATTACGACTTCCGTTGAGCTCGGACCGCGTCGTGGTGGAAGAGCAAGTAATTCAATTTATTAAGCCGCATAACTGTTATTTTCGATATTTTTGTTTGTTCCTTTATAAGTTTGTCGCCGTACGGTGTTCTTTTGATCATTTTCTTATCTTCTACAAAACCTACTGTGAAAGTATCAAAATGTATGTGGCATGATAATAAGATATGCCATTCCAGCAATAACATAGAATAATAGCAATTTAATGCTACCCTCAATACTATACAAATATCAATGTTAACATTTGAAATGAAATTCACAACAGGATCCACTGATTTGGTGGTATTTTGGCTCGCACTCTTTTTTATACTTTAGTCTCCAAAATCGTGTACATTTACATCAATAAATTCAAAATGTGTTACAGCACAATTCCGGATATTTGTCAAGATATTGTAGCTGAAAACTGAACACGTATTCATTGAATGAACTCATAATTATTTAAATCTTCAAGGAAAAGCACGTAGAACCGTAAAAAAATTAAAAATAATAAATGTCATTGATTCCAATCTATCAAAGACAGCATGTTCATCATTTTCTATCGGTACTCTTGCGTTAATTAATTTCAGTGGTAACCCCCACCGCATTTCAGGTACACGTAAGAACAAGAGCAAGCATTCCATACCCCCCCCCCCCCGCCCTTGCGGACCGTTGGAGTTAAGCGCTTGTGCCTCTGGGCAGAGTGAGCGGTGTAGCGCGTGCCGGGCCCCCACCGAACGCCCACGAAACGCTCCGAAACGCGCCCTAACGAACGCTACAAGAACTTCGCCGTGTGCTAACGGCGTACGGCCGGGTTCTTTATGGAGCATTTTTGTTAATTCGCCCCCTTACATTTATGTACATTTATGGTTTCCACTTGACGGCGGCTCGCGTTTCCTGCAGCGCACTTGGCTTCCGGCTGTGAAGCCTAGTTCGCTTTTGGCTCAAGGTCGCAACCACCTACTGGCTTTGCGATGGGTTTGTTCTCAGAAAAGTCGACGGAAATAATGCGCGCACCGGTGTAATGTATCTCAATAGCAACAAATAAGCTGGGAGTACAGAAATGAAACTTGTGATTAAAACAATGATTGAGCGTCAGTTTCAACAATTTGTTGTCATGTTGAATAATTCAATACCAATGCTTACACGGTTTTAAACATAACAGTTCCAAACTCTGTAGCAGTACAATTCTCTTTCACATGAAGTCTCACGACGTTCGTGATTGTTTAGTATATCTAGTACAAATACAATTACAGAAACTTCTCTTGATTGATTGATATAACTTTTTAAAATGGAAAATATCGATGAATGGAATTGGCTACGAACAAATGAAGCATTTTTTAAACACTGCAGTGGTTGAATCGTACTTCATTTGAGATGAACGGGCAGTTTCTATAAGGTGAATTAGCATTTACATCAATCAAACCAACGCTTATTCTTATCTAGGCTGTCGCAGTGTGGTTTGTGACACTTGACAATATTGTTGACAAATGTAATGACTGATTAATAAATTATGAGCAATTCAAATAAGTCGATTGGAAAAACAACTTGGCATGCTAAGAGTGGGAATCGAGAACTTCGTAATGTATTACAAAACCGCACAGTGTGTTCTGTGTTTCAATTAATGTGACATACTCTCCATATACAAACACCAAACACAGTTCAGTAGTTTGTACGTTGTTTCAACAATATACCAATATTTTATATTTATATAAAACGACAGCGTAGATAAGAATAAGCGTTTGTTTGATTGATGTAAATGCTAATTCACCTTATAGAAACTGCCCGTTCATCTCAAATAAAGTACGATTCTATTTAAAATGATAAAACTGCATTTCAATTCAATTTATTCTTATTTCACAATAAAAACTATCTCCCTCACATCAAATTACAAATAAACGAATACGCCTGATATCTAATTTCGACTCAGATGAAACATACGCCTCAGGCAAAGGCTGATGATACGAAACTAGGGCGTGGATTACGACCTCCTGTCTCGTAAATTAGACTCGTTCATTGTCGACTCCCGGAGTCTCGTGACGAAGCTAGATTACGAGGTTGCTACTGCAGAGCATATTTCAAAGCCGCTCCAATGAAACCATTTCATGTCTGTCCATGGACATCGACTGCGTTTCCTACTTGCCGTTTTGTAGAATGAAATTAAACATTTACTTCAGCTGGAACGAAATTACAACGAAACGGCAATCAAACCCTGAACAAAAGTCTTTTGAGTGAAAATGTAAAGAAGAATAGAACTAACGGTTTGTGTATTCTTTACAAAAATATTTTTTTCTTTAAATTGTTCAAAGAAATTATCACCTCTATCGGGAATCGAACCCCTGCTCTTCTAGTTAACGTCTGGGTGATTTTCCCGCTAAGCTACTTAGACGAGCAATTTTCCCAACACATTCTTCGGTATGTGTATATTCCCAGAGTATTTGGTAATCATTGTCACCGTATGGAGGACAGAAGTGACATAGGTGATGTTTGTAAGTAATAATTATTCAATCAATAAAAAAATTAAGTAGTGTAATCATAAATGTAAACTACCGAATAATAAGAACTTCAATATCGTGTGAGGTAGTAATGACTCAACACTAAATTAATATTTTTTGTTTCTAAATGTTACAGAATATTTGTTTACACAATAGTAATTTCAATATGTGTTCAATTATGAAACAGTGACCCTCAGACCTTTCTCCAAAGTGAACAAAATTGGTTTTTTTCAATTGCAGATTTAAATCTGCTGAAGAGCAGATTTGTGGAGTGTAGCGGTTTATAAATAATCGTTTAATAAATAATAATAATAATAATAATAATAATCTCAACTACAATCAATACAAGCAATTTATATATTAGTAATATTTTGTAATCCAAATAGCAAATAAAACACACAGCATTCCTATTCTCATGGAGAATTTTATACCAATGACAAAAATATCCATGAGAAACGCGCGACTAGATTTTGCTACATTATACAAAAAAATATGCCTATAGAAGAAAAGACGCTCAATTCACAAATTATAACAAGATTGTCAAGTTTCTTGTGAAAGGGCGCGTTAATTCTGCTGAATTGTGGCCTATACATAGACTGAAAGTTTATAACAGTAGTTCGCTCACCATGTTCGTATGTAGGAAGAAAGCGAAAAGGTCCACTTTTCTGGAAACATCCATATTTGGCTCCACCACTGTAGCGAGTTCACTCGTCTTTCAACGTGCTCTGCAGGTCCCGGAAGCACGCCGTCCTCTGTAGCAAGGTTCAACCGTATTCTCTCCCGTTCGACCTTCCGCTGAATAAAAACGACGAACCAAAATTGTGGAGATTATGTGGTCTCACAAGCACGCTCGAACGTGGAGGCGCACTTCGCGGAACTTCCATTTTCGCGAACGAAAAGGAGCTGCCTATTATAATGCGTTCTAATGGGTGAGGTGCTATGCCGAAGTGAACACTAAGACAGGCTACATGGAACAGAAAAATAGGATCTATAAGGAACTGAGTCATGACTACCGAGAGAGAGACCCGGTTCTTGGTCCTCACGTTTCATTCACGAACGATTCTAAGCCCATCGCCCTCTAGTAGAGGGCACTGATTGCCCGCGCTATTCGAACGAGATTTTACATAACGAAAAATTGCCTAATATATTCTTTTGATCGTTTCTTGAAAACAATTTTCAGGGCACGATCAATGCACACAACAAAATTATTTGTAAGATAAAATCGGCATGCCACAAGGAAATGAATTATGTTAAAATACAAGCTCCTTGGAGTACTATTTCAGACATATATTTAGGTATTTGGTATTAATACAGGCAATGAACCAAATATTCACAGAACTTTTATTTCACGTCCCTTAAATAAGGAACAGACAGATAGAAGTTCGCATGCCGGTTGCTTTTTCTTACTTATAAGTCCTATAGAGAGATGAAAGTAACATTCTTCTTTTACCAAAATAAATGAATACGTAATGCAAATGTACTCGTACTTCGGCTATACACACTTTGATAACTTAACAAAAATGCATCAACTAACCTTTCCTATGTGTTCTATTTTTGCAGCTTCCTATTCCAAAATATACTTCATTGGTATATATTATACTTCATTCTTATTACTTACCACATTATCATTCGTCTTCTTCATCATCACCATAATTACCTCTGTCGTGCCGGTAAAACACAATATTGGAATTTTAGGGTCGGTTGCCTATTGCCAGCTAGCAGAGACTCCTGGCCTGGACTGATTATTATTTTTTTACCCACGCCTGGGGAAAGGGTGACGTGTAGCGAGCATGAAGTATTCCCATAACCGTACTTAGGTTATTTGGCCTGCGAGTGCTTTCTTTCGATTTACATCTATAGATACGAAGACTTTTTGTTATAGAAAGCTAGAGCTTCATTTTTGCCCCGACTGGGGCATTTTTGCCACCGCCTCACAGAAATCTATCAGACTGTCCATGAGCCACCCGAGGGGCACTGGAACTCAATAAGGAACTACTTCACGAATTCTGTTGGGGCGTCCCCGGAGACTCATTGCGAGGGCAGTGGCTCGGCCGTGGGGCACAGAAGCGCTTCACATCGTGGGGTGGCGGTTCTCGCTTTCTCCCGGTGCCTGCACCTGCTCCAGCCGCCGAAGCGCCCAGGAACCTGCAGTGGGGTCGCGCCCCCTCCCCCGGCCCCATCAGGACCCACGGGGATGCAGTGAGCGAACACACCACGCTCACTATTTACCCCTAATCTTTGACCACCAAATTGCCAGCCACTTTAGGAGCGATTTGTGTAGAAGAAATATGGAACATGACGTGCATTTAATCAGGTTCTAAAATGGCTCCTGTTTACTGAATACGTAGAGCACATTATAAAATTAATATTAGCAAAATAATTAGACATACGAACACATGAATAACTGTGCCAGAAATGTCGAATTCAAGGCAGTGTTTCATTGTAATTAAATCGCATAATATATTGCTAATGTTTAAAGTGTAAAACTAATACACAGGAAGTTACAATGTAATAGAAATATAAAACTTCGGAAAGTTCTTATAAAGGGGAACAAATAAACAGATTTTGAAAGAGTTCGTGGCGTTCCAAAGATTCGTGAGGATATTTAGGATTCGGTAGCCAAAACAATCTTCAAAATTTGAATTACACCATCTTGGTTATTATATCGTTAACATAAGAAATGCAAGAATTCGTACCATTATGAATGCTGGATGTTCTTTCTGAAAATTCCAGCAACTTTCGACTTTCCCGTCCTATGCACGTGCAGATCACCCGTCCCCTGGATTCCGCTTAGCGGTTCCGTTCTGGGTCGAAGCTTAGGTAGAACCACAACATCATCGCTGCTCCGTCCAGTGCCGCCGTCGCTGATGTCTCCGTCCGTCCACTGGTCGCAAAACAGCGCAGCTAATCGACCACTTTCTTCCGCCGACGGCGCGGCGCGGCGCGGCGGTCGCACCGGTCCAACGGCGTTGGCAGCTCGGCCGCTCACCCGCTCACCCCTCCGCCGCTCCCGCCGCGAGAAATAGACGCACTACGTGACGACCGCGCAGAGACTACGGCCTTCATATTCAGTCACTCGTCACCTCCGCACTTCATCACCCGCTCGCCCCATCACACTCTCACTCGATCACCTGCAAACCCTCTCACTAGATCACGCGCAAACTTGCGCACCTGCTCACGTGATCAAACGCTCACCCGATCACTTGTTAGCTTGCCACTGGTCTGGATTGACTGATTTATTAGTGATTCTGGGCGCGTCATCGGTTACGGTCAATTGTCCCGCAAGTGTACTGCATTTTTTCTCGGGAGGTAGCTGTGATTCTCCCCCCTCCCCGCTGAATGGTGAGATCCGACGCTGACCTACCGTCGGCTAACAGGATTTTCCCCAACCAGGTATCCCCCACCACTTCCAAAGCCGGTACAAGCCATAAGCTTGCAATACCACGCCTCGCGCCACCTCGCAAAGGCGAGAGCGAGGTAGAAAGTGAGGGAAAGAACATGGACGAGGTCGATGGCGTGGAGAAGGCGAGGGCGAGGGCCAGTGAGAGGGCGAGGGGGACGAGGAATATGAGAGCGAGGGACAGGGTGAGAGCGAGCGAGGGCGATGGAGAGGGAGAGGGCTAGGGCAACGGCGAGGGCGAAGGCGAGGGTGAGGGCGCGGGCGAGGGCGAGAGCGAGGGCGAGGGCGAGGGCGAGGGCGAGGGCGAGGGCGAGGGTGAGGGCGCGGGCGAGGGCGAGGGCGAGGGCGAGAGCGAGGGCGAGAGCGAGGGCGAGGGCGAGGGCGAGGGCGAGGGCGAGGGCGAGGGCGAGGGCGAGGGCGAGGGCGAGGGCGAGGGCCAGGGCAAGGGCGAGGGCGAGGGCGAGGGCGAGGGCGAGGGCGAGGGCGAGGGCGAGGGCGAGGGCGAGGGCGAGGGCAAGTTGGCCTAAGCACAAGAGTACCCTGCTGCATTTCGCGCAATGGGAGGCTACAAGCACTGCGTCCGGATCTGTCTGAGTGGCTGCGGTGCCTCAGTGCAGGCCGCGCAAACGAGAACGAGTTAGGGAACAGGTGGTGAGTACCACACTTCTCACAGAAACGATCCGGCGCGTCCAGCGTCCATCCTGCCCAGCCGGAATTCGGTGCCCAGCACATTTGACCTGAGGGGGATGGCACGTGTTTGCCCGGAAATGGTTCATTCACCCCGAGGAAACCGGAGAAGACAGCAGTCTCTATTTATACCCTAAGATGAATACATATTATTTACTATATTAATTTAATTAAAATATATGATAACATTTTTTCTGAAAGGGATAAATCTAACAAAATTCATCTGAAATGTAAATGTGACAGTGAAGTGTTCTATTGAAGACGTTGCCTCTCATACGTTCGTTGACATCTTCTGTTTTAAACATTTTAAACTTTTAGAATGCGAAACACTTTCTTGTACTTCCTGTGTTTTCTGTCTGATATCGTGACACAAATAACTTACAATATTGCTTTCTTCTATTATCTCTTGCGTTCGATATTAAAATAGATACTGAATTTGCGTCTGAAATAGAACTCTTTATCTCTGAAGTCTACAATGAGAATGTCATTATTTACTCAGAAGAATGTTTCAAATACATCAATCAAATTGCAAAAAACGCAATAATTTCCACTTCTAATACAAGAAGGCAGGCGGAAGGAAGCGCGTTCATTGGAACTCTGTGTCTCCTTTTCTTTATACATGCAATATGCACATTTCACGAAATAATCTTTAAAACTATAATTCTGGAAATTTATATATTTTCTGATGTTCTTTTACCATTCTGTCGTAACATTACTTATCGATAATGGCGTGTGTGCCAGAAACGACCTGTTATTTAATATTTCGTGTTTTGAAGTACGTACAGAACGCAATGATACCCCTGGGGCTTTAGCTTAGGGCTTTCTTTTATTTGTTTTATAATCGGGTAACAGCATTTATAAGAGAAACCGTTAGCTAAGTAGTCAATGTTCTACATTGTACGTTATGAGGTCTTTGCGTTGAAACCACACCTCATCTTACGAGTTCTCGGGTCCGGAAGATGACTCGCTCACAATTTTGCTCAGTCCGCCCTTCCTTTAGTGGAAAATGGCTGCCACTTGCCCCCACCTGGAAGAATGTCAAGCTCGTCTCGGCCTGCAAAGAACCAAGCGCTCCCATTGTGCGACGCTTCCTGGTAACGCTGCGAAGCAAATTTCACTGCCCCAATTCCTTTCCAACTTCCTGCATTTTCTGGATGACAGCTGGCATAGAAGTCAAGCCTAAGGCATTCCCCGTTTAACTGCAATGACAGGACCACTCCCGCCGGAACGGAAGTCAAGTAATTCAAATTTTAAAGTTATGTAGGACACTTTTATCATTATTACTATTATCGTACTCTCTTCCTTGTTAAGTTGACTACCTTCAACTTTCAAGGAATTCTCTTGGGGGTGCCAAGTTTCAGACTGCGAAACTGTCAGAATATGATTTTCGTAAAACGGTTGACTACACAGTATTGTCATTTGAACTGTTCACTGAAATCCAACAAAAGTAAGAACTCTCAATACACCATCCTAATCATTAATTGATATAGTATTCTATGCAACCATATCTTGCACGTAATTACAAGTTGCGTACCTAATTAAAGCAGATAAATGCAACGGCAACTGCTCTACGTTTGTGTGGTTGTTGTCGTCGATGTTACGGATGTGTCTGATGTTAAGTACGAATGTTTTCATCTTCTGGTTGTCGGATGGGAGAAAAAAGTAAATTACCATGTATCCCATTATTTACCTTTTCATAACATCCAAACGATGTCAGCTCAGTACCATTTTCCGCTCTTAGTCATCCGGTCCTTCTGACATCCGCCAAGGGAATGGCGCCGCTATCCAACCACCGTTAGAAATAATTAATCTGGTTCTTGAACGCCTTCCTGAATGGTCAATTTCATTTACTGATGTTGTGGTTCTTGCATTATTCATTGTAAACAGATAGTGCGCCTAATATTAGATGTCTGAAGAAATGAAAGACCTCAGTGTATTTTGAGGAACTGTCATGTCGTTTTGACGGAAGATTTACTGCATTGCAAGTTTGAATGTTAATTACTTTCTACTTATTTTTCATACTCTCTTGCGAAGGAGGATAAGTACTTAAGTATATATCAGTGATGAAAGATTTGCATGCACTGCAGACGTTATCAACGGTCTATTTAAGTTTCTCCCTCAATATCTCTTTACTTTCGACATAATCATAGAGTATATCAAATTGCTTATATGGACTACAATCCCACTATTACATGTGCGAATAGAAAATAAATAAGGTACATAAATGACAGAGTTTTTCATGTAGTACTTGTTGCGTATGTAATATATTTTCTTTAGTTTTACATTTCAATAATTATTTTTTGTGTCTTGTTGCAGGTAAGACTATATAGGAGTACACCAAACATCCATCTTTATCGCGAGAAAGAACTTTACGCACCATGTGACAGTTAAGTACTCTATGTTCAATCGTTTCTTGTAATGCATCCGGCGTATAAAATACATTGGGATAATTTTATTATCAAATATTTTGATGAAGTCAATTATTCGTTCGAATACGATATGATAATGGCGATGGCGCCCCATATGAATTCACATAAACATCCCTGTGTCTAGAGGGTGAGATTTGACAGCTAACCAATACGATTTGTCCATTACATCGGACTGACAAGTGGTCGTCCTTCTACGTGAGTTAAACGTTATTTACATATTGTAAAATGCATGAAAAATTATGGTAATTTAAATTTTTGTTCCTTCAGCGACTTCTTTGAGGGACACAGTCGTGATGTGGACTTTCCGTCTTATCCCTTTAACAGGATGACTTTGTTTTTGGTTGCGGGAGGGGCAGAGGGGTCATATGAAATTGCATTGAATAGGGTCAGTCTTGGAATTGGATCACGGAGAGGTGCTCTAGTGGCTACATTGTTGTCAGGTAGTTAGCGACCGTCAATGATCATGCTCCGTAAACTAACTTTACCATAAACAGCGAAGGTAATACAACGAGACATGACAATCATTCTTAGAAAAGGCATTCAGTTAAGTATGCATTGGTAGACATTCTCTTCTGTAGGTGGGATTTGAGGAATCTTGCATTATCGGGGCGCCACACCAGCCAGGTCCAGATTCCAGACTGGTCCCCGTCCTAGTTTACAGTGTAGTCCTTGTAAGTGTGTGTGTGTGTGTGTGTGTGTGTGTGTGTGAGTGAGTGTGTTTGTTTAATGAAAGACGATGGGACAAAGATGAGGAAGGAAAATTCGCACACGGTCCATGGCCGGTTCGTTAATGTACAGCTTGAGCTTTCGCCCAATATTGATGGGAGAAACTGCGACACTTCTCGTCCTCAAATCAGCTAATTTCCACTCAGCTATTTCGCAAATGGCAAAAACGCGCCAGCGTCGGGTCCGAAACTTAGAACCTCCCGGTCAGTGACTGAGGAGGCGAGGAGTGTCGGCGGAGGCGCCCATCTTGGGATGCGGCGCCCGGGGCTAAATTTCTCCTTCCCCTCCGCGTCTCGCGTGCGCGATCCGTCCCGATTCGGCCCCCGCACCCCGTCTCCGTCTCCCGGCGGCGACCCACATCCCCCCTGGCGGCGCGGGCGCCTCGGGCAGGAAGCCGGCTCTCGGCGCTCCCACGGCGCGACGCGGCCCGCCGCCCGCCGCCCACCGCCCACCGCCCACTCGAGCAAGCGCTCCACTCAGCGCAAAAACAACATTCAGATCTTCTGGTTTTGTACATACACTTGTCTACATAAATAATCTAGGTGCCGTGGGGAAGTTCCCTGCCTTAGCTTTAGGCTTTTAATAAATAAATAATAAATAAAGTATCATTAAAAGGGAGCGTGCGTGAGTATATAAACGCAAAAACTACCCGACCGATTTCCCAATTTTTCATAATTTGTTCTTATTAGTATCGGAAGTATTTAAAGAGTTTTTTGAATGAAATCGGACATATGGGGCGTTTGTTTTTGCAAAGTTAATCGACGAGGACTACGACATTCCCAAAGGGTCCTTGCTGAAGTGCGATTTAAGGATATATTTTTGAACTACATGCCTTGCTTGGATTCGTAATATCGAATAACATCAAAGCTGCGATCAAAAGAGCTCGAATTTAAGAATATACGTTGTTTTAATGTTCTGTCACTGTTAGCAATTTTAAATGATGTCTTTTTAATATATGTTTTGTAATAATCAAATGTGATTAATAAATAGCTAATTTAATTTTGCCTGTTATGGACGACCTTATGTTTCAGAATATTAGTATTTAGAGACAGTAATTCATTAATTAAAAATCACTAAACATCAACTGCTGGGGCTGACGTGTCCTAGTCTTTCTCGTCCGCGTGAGTTTTCGTGAATGTGTCTTGTATTGAAGGTTGGTAATTGATTTAGTATGTTATTGGACGATATTCAAGAAATTATCAAGAGAAAAAAACAGAATTCGAAGAAGTTACGGTTTTACGAAGGTTATCCCCAGAGAACACTAATCTAAGTAACACAGCATTGCATCGCACTCGCGAATTGTCAATTTTATAGAACAAGCTTACCTAAAATCTTAAAATGAAAACATCCTTCTCCAAAATCCCAATAAACTTTTATTCAAAGTCACGTAGGCGAAATAAAGGACACTTATGAGTATAATAATAGAAAAGCATTCAAACAATATTTTATATTACTGAAATCTGAAGCAAATGTGTTACTACGTACGGAAAGTAGTGTTGCAGAAAAATATCAGTAAATTACGTTGTTGTTTCATCATTGTGTTACCTAAGATAATAATACAATTTGAAGAGCTTTCATATTAATAATTATATTACCAGAGGATTGAATACAGTCTCGATTACAGTGAAAGGAGCAAATGCATAAAACCGTAAATGAATTCATCTTCTAAGAGGAATAGAACGATCAAGATTTAAAACAAGAAACTGTTCTACTTAAAATATTAGAAATCGCCCGATATTGAGATAATAAAAGTATCGTTTCGCTGTTGCGAAGTGGCCTTTCTCCTTCTGAAATAGTTTATGTTTCGAGGAAATGCGTTTCTTAACATTATTCTCTAGTTAAGCAGTTTAAATTTATATGGCCATAGTTTGATTAAAAGTATTAAGTATTCACATTTCCTTATAATTTTTCCTTATAGTTACGAAACAGGAAATGTATGGATAAGCCATAGAAGTTAAATGTAGAATTGAAACCAAAGGGCAATATGCAAATATTTCAGACGTATCATATTAATGAGCAAGCAATGAAACTGACAATTTTGCATGTGAAATGTGATTTTTATACACCAGTTAATTACAGACCACCTTCAGTTCATAATGTATCCCAATACTTTATTCATGTGTGGCAATTTTCACATTTAACATCCAATGTAGCCATTTTATTGATAAAAACTGATGTGATGATGAATCTATGCCTAGAGAAGAAAATAAGATTCTAATAAACGTGTATTGTTACTAACTTCTTAGATTGAAAATTGACACGACCAAGATAACAAGGTATGTGACCAACATACTGAAGAAAAAAAGAAAAAATCTGACATGTAAGATTCTCATATGTTGCCGATTCATGTAGCTCAGCCAGTGACGTAGACACCGTACTTTCGAATGGTTCATAACGGTTCACATTGTTACACAATACTGCCAGAATACTATGAAAAAATAATGACTTTAGCAAGATTTGTTTTCTAGTTTTTTTGAGCTACAAAAAGAATAGAAAACCTCCTAAATCCCACAAATCACAAGTACAACAGGGTTATTTTCTCAGCCAACGAGATAACTCTAATGAACACCCAAGTCGGTCCCGAGCTAGGGAGATTCAGATCTTGGTCCAGGTCTAGATTATTTCACCTCGGTTAAGTCTTGAAGAAAGGAAGGGCAAACCAGACCGTCTCATTCTATTTAAATAATTAATTTCTAATTTATTTTCTCTCTGATACTATGTCATCTGGTATACCTAGTGCCTCCCACCACCACGGATACGGCACAGGAAGTAAGCTACGGGAAAGAGAGACAAGACAAATTTTAATGATTATGGTTATTTTGTTATTATTTAGAATGGTAATATTTCCATCGGATATCATAAAAATATGATATATGTCACAGTCAACAGCATGAATTGTGCGTTTTGAAGTGTAAGAGCGTTCTGAAAAACATTCGTCGTTCTAAAACTTAGTAGATGAGTGGAAATGGTTCGGAATTGTGACGGTACAGTTTGCTGCTAACGCCAGATACTCAAACTTTCACACATTCTCTTGTTTCACAATTGTTTGATTGAACTCTGTCCACCAACACGTGGCATCATGTGAATTTAGCTTAAAAACACAATATTCCGCTGCAATATAGAACCACTTGATTTGAGGTGTCCACGTGACTTGATCATTCACGATGCGCGCCCAGTAGACTGTTGAGCATCCAATCTTCGTGGTGGAGTATCATTTTGCGGAAATAAATCTATGATAACGATGAAGTTAGCGCATGCATAAAACCTACAGATCCGGTGTGTAAGTAAATATTGCTTCACGCTGAGCAAACGCTCACTTTAGAGCTCCTATGGGCAAGATAAATTTTCTCGCGGAGTTCAGATCTCAAAGGAGGACGAACGCATACTAGCACTACGCATCGTCCGGGCTGTGGGCTTGTGGTTCCCCGGAGCAACGCGAGAGCGCGCCTCCTGCACTTCCGGTCGCTCAAACATTTGCTTTAGCCGCCGCCGCGACAAGCCCTTCTGGGAACCTGGTGTTTACCTACCCCGGGAATTAGCGGCACCTCCCAGAGAACATTGCATTCGCCCGACTGGAGACCCGGGCGTCAAAAACGATGTTGTGCTCCTGATTGCGACCTCGATGAGGGCTAGGACGTTGACTCAGTCGCCGTTTACATCTGTCTTCACTGATCGTTATCCTCACTACATGTGGAGGAATATAATATATTTCACACAATCAACGCACCAAATACAACCAAAGTAAATAATGTTCACATTATTGCTCACTGAATTCATTTCATGAGATCCATAAATGTTATCAAATCTTTTAACACGCTCCTTTATGTTTTATATTATTTCAAAGTATTAACTTATATTGACAGTTTAGAGTTAATAAATGCGGGGGATCTCTACTTTTTATGTCAAGACCCTGTGTAGCTCACAGTCTACGAAATGCAATGCTTCAAATAGAAACATCTTAATGTCAACAACAGAATACAACAACAGGACAATTCTAGCGGTCGTCTGCTCTCTGAACGGCAGTTTTCGTGGTTTCTCCGATCAACTTCATTCGAATCCCGCGGCAGTACCCTAGCAAACGGAGCACGTGCCGCGCGTGATAATTCCTTCCTCGTTCTTATCCTATCCTCCCCCTCACACCCACACTAACATGCACTATTACACATTTCGGAAGATCAGTCGGAATCCCAGATCTCATCCCGGCTGGGAGGTGCCCCAGTGGAGGAAGATACCTGGTTGGGGAAAACCCCGCAAACCGACGTGTAGTCCCGCGCCGGATCTCTCCATCTAGAGGGGGAAGAGAACCGCCATCTCCCGAGAAAAAACATGCACTACACTTACGGGAATAATGAGCATAGCGATAGAGGAGGCGCCCAGAATCTCGAAATAATGAATCGATCCCCCAATCGCGCCTTGAAGCCTCCCATTGTCCTGAAGGTGCGCGGGCGAGAGGAGCAAGCGTTGGCGCCGAGGAAGCTGAGTGCGACGTCCCTGGTACGCCGGGTGGTGGTGGTGGTGGGGGAGACGGGGGGATGGCTGAGGCGTCGTTCTTTGCTATCCCCTCGGCCAACAGCACTGCGCGAAGGGGAGCGTCGTAAAGGGGAAGCGGAGGCCGCTTTCTCCGCCCCGCGTGCAGAGCAGGGAAGGCCGGCCTTCCTGTAGCGGGCGACGGCGCAGGGAAAGGCTCGGAGGGCGCCTAACGAGACGCTGCGTCTACGACGACGCAGTCGTTGGTCGAGAAAGCGCTTCTTCCACTTCATTCCTATGTACTATACATTCTATGTATTAGTAATCACACTTTCATACCTGCAAAACATAATCATGTCGGAGTATTTTCCTTTTAACGACCCACGCAATCTTTTGAAAGCAGATCTTTCTGAACAGAAAGGTAATTAAATTATTCTCCTTAGAGCTTTTAGCAACGATATAATAATTTTCATGGTGTTAAATCTTTCTAAATGTATACGTACTTTCTGCAACTCGTTTAGAGAATGCGCATTGCGACTAAATCAACTATATATATACTTTGTTTCATTGGTGTACGAAATAATTCTTCTATAGATTCTAATGTTAAATCATGTAAGTGATTCTTTGACATTAGCCGATAAAATTACTTGTAGATTTCTAAGGGGAAAATGGTTATTGCTTTTGACACTAGCAAAATGCAGCATTTCGCAGAGAACGTAAAGCTAATTATTAGAGATGTTTACAATAAGACCTGTAATATCACCCACCTCTTAGTTCTGCTTTCGAGTATCCGCTCGTATTAGTACTTCTTATTGCGGAATAAACGTGTGCGCGAACGCAAGTGGAAGCGCTCTTGAAACGCACTCGCAGAGAAAATGAGGAAGTACCGATGGGACGGGAACGTTGCTTAATGGTGCCATCGCCCAGTGGTCCAACTTGCGAGTCGGCGGCCTCACCGCGCGCGCGAGGAACGTAAACAAAGCCCATCACGGCCCGGGCGACCTTAGAGACAAAGCGGCTGGCTGGGAGAATCAGAGCTCCCCTGCGAACGGCGCTGTGGAGGGGCAGCCATCAGTCAAAGTGTGGCCCGCAGTCCCGTCCCTCCCCCTCGCGTGCCGGGTGATGGGAAGGCGCCTGGACCGACGCCACGCCCGTGGGACACACCGCCCCCGAAACCTCTCAAAAAGATCAGGTCGCCCGCGAGGGAACGTCAGTGGCACAATTTACCGTTTCACGTGAACATGTTGTTTACATCCTAATCACTAATTGGACCCGTGCGAACATTCTGCACTTTGTAAATTGTTATTAATTGTAGTAAATTAAATTGCACGACGGTAGCGTAGCGACGGTTTCTGACTCCAGAAACTGCAAATGTCGTCACACTGGAACCCAACTTCGAGAGGCTAACCTCTATATTGTACGTTACATCATAGAGGTTTGGTTTTATTATTATTATTATTATTATTATTATTATTATTATTATTATTATTATTATTATTATTATTATTATTGTGGGAATCGGATGCCGAAGAGTTTTTGGGTTTTCCCGCCGTTAGTTCAGAGGAAGTACGCGCCGCGGTTGGTAACACTGTTACGGGCGAGCAGTGAGGAGGAAGGCGTGTTGGAGGAGAGACAGTCCGTCTTGAGCCGAGCCACGAGAGAGTGTACGATTTGTATTTCAAGAGTATAAGATTGTAATTTTATTGTGCCAAATACATTTTGTTAATTAATTCGACGTGCCAGACTTATAATTTGAGGACACCTTTCCCACAATTTGGGGGCTCGTCCGCGATTACGTTGGATTTCGACGAGGATTGAGACGGATAGCGACGAGACGTCTGGAACTTTCCGGCCGCCATTTTGAACAACAACCTTGAGAAAATACGACGCGCTGCACGACGACAATTTGGAATTTACGACGACAGTTCCAGATTGAAGGCATTTGTCAAGGTTGTTACGACGGTGGATTTTCAATTGACGACGAGACGACGTGGCGACATTCTGGCGACATTCGACGTGACGACGTGGCGACGTGGTGTTATTCTAACCCTAATTATCGAGTGAATCAAACGACGACAATAATTGCCGGAATTCGAAAATAAGTGAGTAGAAATAAAACGAAAAATTTCTGGACCTTGAGAAATTTGATTACACGATTCGACGCTTCTAGAAGGTAAAAAACTTTTTCACACATTATCGACGGTGTCCTATATTATCGACAGAGTAACAAAAGTTTTAGAATTTTCCCGAGAGATGGCGATGTTGGGAGATATCGACAAAATAAATAAAAACATAACCTCTGCGCCTGCGAAAGCAATTCAAACCTTGCACAAATTAATATTCGAAGATATTCCGAAAGATAGGAAGAATCGGAAAAGGTTAAAGGAATTCGCGGGATTCACATTTGAATTAGATTCGAAAGATTTTAAATTGAAAAAGGAATTTATAAATAATTCATTTACAGAGGCAGAATTGGGCACTATATGTAGTATTCTTTGTATCAATGACGGGACGAAAGAAGTAATGATCGATGATGTGTGCAATTATTTGTCGAATTTGAGAAACCTTCTGATAAAAATCGAACAAGACGAAGAGGAAGAGAACGATTACGACGAGAATTTTGATACAAAAAATAAACTAAATGATAAGATGGATGAGACAAGGGATGCACTCAGGAAAGTATCGGCTGATTTACAGAAGAAGCTGAAAATTGAGAAGAAAAAAATAGAAGACAGTTCGGACGACGAGTTTGATTCGCGTTCTTCTGGTGTCAGAAGTGAGTGTCATTCGCGTGCTTCATTTGATTCGCGTTCTTCTGGTGTCAGAAGTGAGTGTCATTCGCGTTCTTCATCCTCGGTGCAGGATCGGCCGAAATTTTCATTGACTTTCCGCGATATTGAAGGCACTTTGAAGACGTATAATGGCAGTGACGGATATCCAGTAAAAAAATGGATTGAAGACTTCGAGGAGACAGCGACTTTGATGGATTGGAATTCCTTACAGAAGTTTATTTTTGCCAAGAAATCACTGGACGGCCTTGCAAAATTATTTATTCAGGGAGAAAAAGGAATAACATCGTGGTCCACGTTGAAAAAAGCTTTGAGAGAAGAGTTTGATGTAAAAACCAGCACGGCAGATATTCATCGACTGTTAAACAACCGAAAGAAGAAACGAGAAGAATCTCTGCAAGAGTACTTTTTGGTGATGAGAGAAATTGCTAGCCGAGGTGACATCGAAGACGACGCATTGATTCAATATATTATTGATGGGATCGAAGATGATTCTGGAACAAAATTATTGTTGTATGGAGCGCAAAACTTGAAAGAGTTCAAAGAAAAATTGAGACATTACAAGCAAGCAGCCGCGAAGATACCGACGAAGAAGACGTTTAGAACAAACTACAACGAGAATCCGAAAAACTCGACGGGAAAGGATGTCAAAACTTCAAGTGACAGCAACACTAAACATGTAAACAAAGGCACGAGTAAAAGATGTTACAATTGTGGTGAGTTTGGTCACACGTCGAACGAGTGCGAGCACAAAGGAAAGGGCAAGAAATGCTTTAATTGTGGTGGTTTTGGTCACATCTCAGCTGACTGTACGATGGAAAGGAAACAAAATCCCAAGAAATCGGTGACTATGAATGCAAACTCTAAGGAGACCGATGGTTACAAGTTCAAGGACGTTAAATTGTGCAATCAGGCAGTCAAAGCTCTCATCGATTGTGGAAGCCAGCTCAACTTGATAAGACGGAATGTGTATGATTCAGCAAGTGCACCCGAGTTGAAGAAGACAGATATGATTATATCCGGTTTCGGAAAAAATTTTGTGTCCCCGCAAGGATATTTTACAACCATGATTGAGATCGATGAGATTGAATTTGAGACAGATGTTTACGTAGTCTCCGAAGATGCTATGAAGATGGATATGATCATTGGAAACGACCTTTTGGATCAGGCTGAAGTCCTCATGAACAAAAACGGAGTAACTGTGAGGAAACCACGATTAGAAGCCCATCTCATGTGTATACAAATTGTAGAACAACCGGAAATAAAAATCGAGAGTACTGTTAGCAAGGAGGTTAAGAAGAAAGTAGAAGATATGGTTTCAAATTATGTACCGAAGAGGACAAAAACTACTGATGTGAAAATGAAGATTTCCGTGAAGGACGAACAACCTATATACAGCAATCCGCGAAGATTATCACCACAGGAGAAGGAAATAGTAGACAAACAACTTTCTACATGGATCGATGATGGAATTATAGAACAAAGTTCTTCCGAATATGCCAGTCAGGTGCTCGTCGTTAAGAAAAAGAATGGTACATCCAGAATTTGTATTGACTTCCGTAAGTTAAACAGGATCGTAGTGAAGGATCGCTATCCTTTACCACTCATCGATGATATACTGGACAGACTGCAAGACGCACGAGTATTTTGCACGATGGATCTTAGAAATGGATTTTTCCACGTTGACGTTGAGGAAGGTAGTAGAAAGTACACGTCATTTATCACACATGCAGGTCAATATCAGTTCAGAAAGGTTCCTTTTGGATTATGCAACAGTCCCGCAGTATTCCAGAGATTTATCAACACAGCATTTCGACCATTGATGGCACAGGGCGTCGCTTTGATTTATATGGACGACATAATTATTCCCGCAAAGGACGACGAAGAAGCTTTGGAGCAACTTAGGCAAGTTTTGGAGTTTTCCCAGGAGTGATTGCGAAGGACCGAGAGCAACTACATCTTGTGCAGAGTTTATGCAGCCATGGCCACAAGATTATCTATCATCCGAGTCGGATGATGGTCAGGAAGGCCGAGTGTGGGAATCGGATGCCGAAGAGTTTTTGGGTTTTCCCGCCGTTAGTTCAGAGGAAGTACGCGCCGCGGTTGGTAACACTGTTACGGGCGAGCAGTGAGGAGGAAGGCGTGTTGGAGGAGAGACAGTCCGTCTTGAGCCGAGCCACGAGAGAGTGTACGATTTGTATTTCAAGAGTATAAGATTGTAATTTTATTGTGCCAAATACATTTTGTTAATTAATTCGACGTGCCAGACTTATAATTTGAGGACGCCTTTCCCACATTATTATTATAAATACAGATGTGTTCTTTATAATCAGGTATTGTTTTGATTTGCACCAAACACAGAAAACTATTTCGCCTACAACCTCTCCCTCACGTTTTAAACTCAGATTACAAGTATCTACTTTTTTCTATATGCGTTGTTGCAAATGGTCCAACACGAGTGTAAACAGAATTTCCGCCGATGGTTACAATAGAGTGCTCTGCGCAAATGCAATGCTGATGGGAACGGGGGTGGCAGCGCCGACGGGAGCGGAGGCAGTGCGGTGTAACGCTGCGCTGGGTAATTGGCCGGGGTCGCATGTGAAGCGTCGGCCAGACTCTTGGTCCATTTCCGCCCGGCGCTGTTGCGGCGCGGCTGCGACTGCGATGGGATAACTTTCTCGGTTGCGAGGCCACGGGAAGGTGCAGCGCCAGCAACCGACCAGAACAGCTCTTTTTGCCCGAATCTTCCGAAGAGTTACTCGCGTCGTGAGCTCTGATGTGTTGCACACGTTAACTGGTAATAGAATGACATCCGGACCACTTGGGGTTTGTTTTTGTTGCTGTTTGTTGTTCTTGTTTAATGGTAGGTTCTTGGTGAGAAATAAGTTAGCACGGTTAACTTGTAGAGGATAACTCAATTTCTCTTGACCTCTTTCTTATATGCAGAATGTCTCAGAATACATTTTACAAACTTCTAGAGTGGCATCTGTAGGGAAACAGTAGATGTGGCGTGTCAACTCGAACTTAGAGGAATGTTAGAATACGATGTACAAGCATTCGAGAAGCATCTGAAAACGATATTCCATTAATTTATATGAAGGGTATACGATAAACGTTACGATAAGTAGCAATATAATGTGCATTTCTGGGAATTGTACAATAGCAACATGCTCTTCCTTTACAATTCAGATGAACTTCTCTAAATAGATTCTTGCAAGGAAAAAGATGCGCAAACCGCAATGAGCATATGAAATGTTGAGCCAACGTGTGGTTGTTGTTAGCGTTTCGTGGTATGCAAGAAACACTTTCTTTGAACGGAGCGCGAGTATGTGCTCATGTGTGGCCGCCTTGGCCCTTGCTGTTGCCCCGCTACGCCCATCGATCCGCGCGTAATGAGCTGTCTCCCCGAGGCCGAACGCCCCGCCCGCTCGGCGCATGACGGATGACGGCCGCACGGACCCAGGTTATGAGTTCCAGGCACTACCAAAACGGGGAGTCGTAACCGTATTACATACTACATTACGCATTATAGAAAAAATATATAAATAGTTCACTCCCTTATGTACCGACCTGGATGGCTGAAGTGTCTAAGAGATTTTTGCCGACTCAACGCTTCGGTCCGAAAGGTCGTGGCATCAAGACCCGTCGCGGGCATCGTTATTTGACCCTTGTCTTTCTTGTATGTGTTGTCGCGGAGGACCTCGCGTTCCCCTAACCCCAGGTCAGAGGAGCCCATAAGTGTGTTCCAACCGGCAGTCTATTGGATAAAATCCCTTGGGGAAAATATGAAAAATATACATAATTAAATTAATAAATGGCCATAAAATTTTATATACTTGCATAATTCACCCTAACAATGAAATATTATACTACTTTTATCCATTGTTACCTACCAACAAATTGTCAACAAAGTGCTACGCTCACCTATAGTAAATACATTTGTACTTTCCGTATTTCTAAAGCACAAGTGTGTCTCCTTAACTATTTATCTTAAATTAGTTAGATTATGGTGTGGTATGTGGCGCAAACCTAATGAGACCATACATTTCGAATCCGACGTCCCGTTTTCCTATGTCGTAAATAAGTATCGGTAGAGAGAGTCTTATCTCTTCGGGACACGTTGTGGACGAGCGAAAAAACGCAATATAAGTAGGAGTTCTTAAAGCTTTGAAAATCAATGAATATAATTTAAGAAATCCTACCAAGCATCTCATTTCTATTTAAAACCAACATCAAATATACTTAAGCAAATTTGTTCGTCCGAAAAAAAGACCACATAAATTATTCATTTCCTAAAGTTTATATTTTCATTAACACATTAAAACTCAGAAAAAACTTGTTTCCTTCCATGCGTATATTATTACCCCAAAAATAGTTCATGACACGTATTCAGGAAAAATAATCAATGCTCATATTACACATGCCACACGTGCCTCTATATTCATCCAGGTCAGCCTGTCCAACGCCCCGTAGTACAAACTAGTCAGTCTGCGTACGGCGCTGGCTGGTCAGCACATGACGGATGGTGTGCGGCTAACACGGCGGCATGGCCCGTAGAGGGATGCGCCGGGTCAGGGGCCACCGCGGGGGTGACTGGGGGGCGGGCGAGCTCGGCCTCGAAATGCCTGAGGCGCCGCCTTCGCCGTATTGAGGCTTCGAGGCCGCGCCGCCGCGCGCGCGCGCGCCCAATGCCTCGCCCGCGCCGTTCGCCGTTCGCTTAGCACACTTCCGCGCCGCCCCCCCCCGCCCCCGCCCCGCTGGGCGCAGTGGGCCGAAATGACGCGAAGCGACGCAACGCGGAGGGCGAGCAGCACAGCGCGCGGTGGCCGGCCACTTTGTTTAATCAGGGCTGGAGGAAGCTCGGAGGGCAACAATAACTCTCATCAAGACAGTTGTGCAATAAGGAAATTCAAACCAATTTTACAATAATAAATTGAGTAAAGGGCCCGCGGTGCCTCGGTGCTCGTTTGAGTAAAGGGCGCGGTGGCTCGTTTTCCACGGCGCAACCCCGGGTTCGATTCCCGGCCGGGCCAAATAATAACTGTGCGCTTTCCTTATAAATTCCCCAGTATCTATTGCTGTGTGACGATGCGAAAGTCCACCCTAAGACACTAACGATCAATCACCCACCCTAAGCTTATGAAGACAGAATATACGGTGGAGGGATGTTTACGTGCTAACCACATGAACCCCTTACCCCATGGCCGAGAGGCTGGATCACCGCTGGTCAGCCAAGGCCCTTAGCGACCTGTCGAGCCAAACGGCAAATTGAGTAATGTCAGAAGCCACTAACTAAGAACGTGGCGTGATGAGGCACTTTGAAATGAACATTTGTTGTTCATGGACGTTTTCTGTTGGATCAAACCGCTGAGAAGACGTGATCTTGAATCGCGTGTATGCCTGATTCGGACCAGTGTACTTTGCCGCCCCGCCCCCGCTGAATTCGGGCGTCGCCTCAGCCCGGGGCGAGAGAAATTCGAGACTGCGACCAGCGCAGGCGGACACGGCGCGCGATAGCCGAACAGGAATTTGAACCGAATTAGGCTCAGGAGCAAAAAAGCTGTACCGATATTAGTATTGAAATTATGTCTACGTTAGAGCTTTCTAGTCACGGTCCTCATTTTCTCTTGTCTGATATCCATTCCGAAGAAGTGGGAAGAACGTTGAAATTCTGTTTCATACTTTAGAGATGATCTTGTTTACACATGTATGTTGATGTTGGTTTCATACAAAGGCAACAATCCAAGTTAAGCTTAATTTTATTTTAAATAATTGGAGTAAAATGACTTTCTTACTCTTCCAAAAGTTCATGCATTAGAATTATCCTGCAGATGTGCCGTCGTCTGTTCTTGAACGTCCTTATTCATTAACGCACATGTTCATATTAAGAAGAAAGGGTAGACTTGTCACCACTTCTCCGATGTGACTGAAAACTACAAACACAAGCACCTGTGTTTTCACGAAATGCTAGGAGCGCTTTCAATTCCAAATGACTTTCCTTATCTAAGTCACAGCAATATTCCAAGGTAATTGCTTCAGCAACATGAGGGAAGAAAGTAACCAAGGCATTAGAAAGAGCACGTTTATGTATGCCAGCCATGAACAGCGCTCAGAAGTCTACTGCAATGTGCCTTTAAGAGCAGAACAGCAGCCCATTAGTAGGACACAAGTTCAAGTTGAGCTAGAACTTATAACGAAACAAATTCTCTTGCTTTCCTCGGTAAAATGTGTTCAAAACACTCAAGTGATAACAAAAAATACTGTTCATCTTCGAAGAAGGTTCTCACGCACATCAGCAAACTTAGCGTACGTTTTCGCAGATATGAAAATCATATTAGAAACTCAAGACTCAATAGAAACAAAAAAATGACGTGCCGTGTTCAAAAAAACAAATTTATGGAACATTATTGCAATGAAGTTGCAATAATCCGAGGTAATCGGGGCTGATACCATCTCGAATTACAAAAATCTCGTGTTACACGAAATAAAGGAAAACACATAACGGAATGTTGAACTACAATGTATAACGAAGTCAAATTTAATGTGCAGATACTATTAAAATTACAGTTACATACATACGTACAAATACGATGAACGCGAATCGTTCACAACAATGTAGCAGACAGACTGAGAATGGCATCGACCGCTGCATACGTGACCTTCGACGCAGTGTTGCCAAGCTCTTGATTATCGTCGCTTGTTTGGGTGACTTCGCGCAGGCCTTTTTCATCTCGGGATTGCACATAACTTCGGATTAGCAAGGCTCGAATAACCGCAATTCTACTATATTAAGATTTTTTTCCAAATCCTTGTTATGCTCGGGTCTCGATGAAGGCGACTGCCCGTACGCATCCCAGCGACAGACACGGTGCAGCAGCAGCCCTTGGGGCACGCGTGGGAAGCGGAGAGGCCCCGGCAGCAAAAAATGCTTCGAAGAGAAGTAGGGGGTGGTTGTGTGAGTAGATAAATGCCAGATGCCTCCGGGAGGTATACGAGCCAATTCATATGTTTTATGTCTGTTGCGATAACTCCAGTTGTAAACAATGTAAAGTATTACTCTGGGCGATAAAACCCAGAGAGAATATGGACGACTGGTGTAGAAAAATTTGCTTTCAAGTATTTTTGTAAATAACAATTTGAGCTCTCATCTAACCGCAAACACGTGTAAAATACTAAATTAAACTCACAAAGGATAGCTTCGAGAAATTGTATTAATTGTTCAAAAGAAATGTAATTGACTATTTTATAACTCCTTTAATTATTTACATTTAAAATGACCCGTTTTATTTTAATTTAAAACGCTCACTTTAAAATTAGTGCTTATTCCATGTCCTGGGTGGAGAGAAAATTCAATGTTTGAATTCGAGGGAAGGAGGGTCTAAATGCGGAGGGGTGTAATTCATCGGAATTATCGATTCCAATAGAGCATTGCTTTGTGGTAGCGGCTGCCAGTATAATTTAAAAACATAAAAGCCTGTGATTATCCTTTGAACAGTGACTTCTTTACTAGCATTGGGCACGTGTCCAATTAGTTATTATCAAAGCATTTTGTACCTTTAGAAGTTTTTGACGCTAATGAAAAGGCACGAAATTCTCTTCTCGCCTAATTTTTGCAAGTGAGACGGTGTCGAAGAAACACGAATGTGCCACCACAATTGAAAATCACGAGAATTGCAAACGGGCAAAGTCTACAAGAACTTTTTTACAAAATAAAAGATCTTTATTCCTTTCAAAGTTATCAAAATTATTTCAAAATTTAGTGTTTGAACATACCGGTAGAGGGAAGTTGATTACTCAAATATATATTATCAAGTACTTTAATAATGAAATTCCGTAAAATTGACCAAAATTAGTCATTTATCTAACACCATAATTGTTGATTATCTGTTAGAAGATATTTTTTCAATACCCTACATCAACAAAAATGCATCGAATTCTCTCTCCTGTTTCCACTCGATTTTTTAAAGACGTTTGATGATTCTAGAATGTAAACCGAATTATAGCGTTTACATTCCAAGTATTGCGGTTTTGAATGATAGCCCATCAGTGTGCTAGTGGCCATGGTGCGTTGTAGAAAAGTTTACCATATTCATTACTAGAGTAAACAATATCTGAATGCTAAGGCAATAGTGTCGCAGGCTTCGATCTCGGGCCGAAGAATCGCGGGTTCTCGGGGATTGTTTTATTTGTGTTCGTCGTTTCAACCATCATCACCACCATAACATTTCATCTAGTTTACAGTTACCCATTATGTTAAAACCGATAGTGGTCATTAGTAACCTAGATGTTGATGAGACCTTAAATAACAAAAAAACCCTGTAATTCTCCTGAGAAACGTCCTAATCATATCTATTGCATTTTACTTTCTCCTACATGTACGCATATATAGAGTAATTTATGTATTACGGAGAAAGTTATATTATGCCACAGAAAATCTATTTCTAGATTTTAACGGAAATACACGTCTTGGGGTCATCTTCCTGATAGCAAAAATGTGGTTCTTTTTCAAGACGAGTGTGTCCGACTGCTCTTCTGCCCGTCTGTGCGATTGCCCTTCTCTCCGATTGACCGTCTGCCCGATTGGTCCGACTGACCGTCTGTGAAACACACTAGCACCTAAACTATTCCTAGTATTTTTTCGCCCTGAATTAAGTGCTTTCCAGGCTGCGTTCGTGTCGTTTGCGTCCTAGTTAAAAGCCCCAGCCGCTTTTCCCTCGCCAATCATCGGCCAATTAGAATTCCTCCCTCTCGGCCCTTCAGAAACGCAGCGGCCGCTTTTAACTTCAACGCTCATGTCGCTTTCATCGCCTGACATTCCGTTAAACCACAGATGGTTTTCCTTTGCTCTTCAGAAGTTATCTTTGTTTTTGAAAAGATAGAATTGTAAATACTTGACATCCCGAAATATAGGACTGTTGAAAACAATTATGGTTTTTCTCAATTGATCATTCGAACATATATAACTCTATCACCCAATTCAACAATTTTAAATTAATATTTTCATTATTAAAATGGCACTGATGCTTTAAATATTATTTTAATAGCCACATATTATTCGTGATATACCTAACATATTGTTATAGTAGTTACTACACACTAATGGATACAATGAGAAATGAAAATTAATTAGCAAAGCTACTGCAATAAAAAAGGAATGTTCTCAAAATTCGCCCTCAAATAAATTAAGTTGTATCTAATATTCTTATTACAATTTTTACAAAATCATTTAAACAATTTCTCAATCCTGAATAAACCTGTAGCAATGAATTTGCTTGAATATCTAAAGTTGCATTCTTCATCCGCCTTGTCTTGCGTTCATTTAATGTCTTGCGTTCAGTGCGTATTTTAATAATCCAGAATATATACTGGGCACCCATTGATCACAAGTTTGTGCATCCAAACACTATTTTTAAGAGAAATTTAATCTCGGTGAAGTCCTTTCAATGTCAATATTTACCTTCATAAAATTACCATGAAGCAATTACACTTGACTTAAACCATGTTATGTAATTTCTTTCTCCTAAAGTGAATGCCCTCTCTTCTTTTCCAAAAACAATTCTCAACTACTCGTCATGAAGGCCAATTTCAGCTTGCAAAAACTAATGAGAAGAACTCTACCACGTAACGAGGAATCCCCGACCTCAAATCCTACCTGCGAAGAGAGAACGAGGAACAGATGAGTGGTTAAGCGTGAACTACTACTTCGTGCGCAGTTTCTTCAGAATAGAGAAACATTTTGAAACTGTTTCGCGGAAGAACTAAAACAGTTACTTTGCATCTACCCCGAAAATATCTCTGGTGAACCAACAAATCACTAGTTCTGTAACCAAACGTTAGTTGCAGCAACAGAGAAGATAACCATTGCTTTTTTTCTTTTCGAGGAAAAGTTTTTATTGATGAAGGTTCATTTTTTAGTACGATGCAAGGAAGTATATAATCAAGGGGCGTAGAACGTACGAATTTTGTCTCCAGTACTATCATCTGATTTTGTCTTGAATCTTATTGCATTTTGAAGAGTGAAAATTAGCTCCAATATATTGTTCTAATGAAATGAATAGAAAACATTGCACAGTATGCGCTATTTCATTTTTAAAATTTTTAAAATAAGATATCTTCATATAAGACACGTTCACAAAATTACTAACTAAAATTATTTAATTTTTCCGTTTCATTTCCATATTTTTCTTTAGGTCACTCGTTGTCTATTTTTTAAAGAAATTTGATCTTATCTAGAACATACATATGATTCAGCGATCTGGTAGATTTGGAATAGAGTATTGTTCACTAAGAAATCAATATATTGAATAGATATTCATGAGCCCAAGTGTTTATTCGTGCGCGAAGATACAGGCAGCCGTAGCGCTTCCCAAATTAAGAAACGCCCTCTTGCCACTCGAGCTCACGTCACACGAAATGGCCTTGATGAGAGGAGACACCAACCTAAATAGTTACTTTTTTCACTCACTCCTAATTTTCCCGCCTCTATCTCTTCGCCGCCCCACATCTCCGCGTGTGCCCGCTTTCATATGCCTCTGGCTGCCAGCGGGGCACCGTGCCTTCCCCATTGTCCTTCTGGGGCCTTCCGTGCACCGCCCTCCACGACCCTGGCCGCTCACAATGCGCCTGAGAGATAAGGCCCTCGGATCAGCGCGTTGCTCCTGCAGCGGCGGCGTCCCGGCGCCGGCGGCGGCCGAGAGCTCTTGCGGAGAGGCGCTCCAGTTTCCCACCCACCCACGCCGCCCTCTCCACGGCTTGCGTCGCCACCGCCCCCGACACCAACACAGCCCCAGGCACTAGCCCCCGTCACAATTATCACCGTCAGCAGCTGCGCAGTCGTAATCGTCAAGACATCCCATTGCGGAAGCTGAGGACCCTACTAGTCTCGCCGTCCTCGTGGCATTTCATTCAGTCGCCACAGCCAACCGCAGCAATCATCGTTATCGACCGCCATCGATAACGTCGTTACCATCTCTGCCTGCTCCGACTGCATTTTTCTGCCACTGTTAGGGAGCTTTTTGCACGCCTTAGTGGGCAGCAATCGACTGCAATTTCGATATTCTGCGCATGCGTAGATGCACAAAAGTTACGCAAACTTGAATTGTGCATACGCAAAAGATCGAGAGTGCTTTCGATTGCTTGTGCAAAATCTTCCCAATATCCCTGTTGCAAAACCGTCAGCTTCCGCAATATACAATCAAGAGCAAGTCGAATCGTTGTAGCGCCGACGGAGTAGAATTTATCACCGTCGTCGTCGTCGCCGTCGTCGTCGCCGTCGTCGTCGTCGTCGTCGTCGCCATCGTCGTCGCAGTCGTCGTCGCAGTCGTCGTCGCAGTCGTCGTCGCAGTCGTTGTCGCCGTCGTTGTCGCCGTCGTCGTCGCCGTCGCCGTCGTCGTCGTCGTCGTCGTCGTCGTCGTCGTCGTCGCGGATGCCGCTTTAGCGTCCAAGAGGCACACGCAGCGACTGCGATGCGACCAATTAGAGCTTCGGTCGCACCTACTCCCCCACGTCTGGAGAAAACCCGAGCGCCACGACTGTTGAAAGCTCATACTTGTGTGACTCCGATGAAAAAATATATCAACATTTTGCTGAAAATGAAAGAATACTACTGCATTTTCCTAATCATTCTCTACATTAGTGTATAAACGGATGTTGAATCTCTATACTCAGTATTGAGCGCAACACCCACCTTAAGTTTTATAAGACCAATAACCCTAACAAGACAAGTATGTCGAACAGTCTGATTTATTCACGCTAGAAGAATAGTTCCAATATTCAAAGGATGGCAAGTTAAGTTCCTCTCCTGTAAGTTTCCAGGAGTTATCAGCGTATTCACAGGAGTCAAAGATTTATGAGAGTTACAAAAAAAACCTTCAAGTTACATTATTGCATATTGTCAAGTAATTTCAAAGATAATTGGAAGAATCTGATGGCACTTTTATCTTGCAATAGTCTAGGCAATGCTTGAATAATGACAAAATCGGGAAGTACAAACTGCAAAGGCTAAGCTATGACAGTCTTTCTACTCAATATTTAATACAAATGTTGATAATAGAAATCCCCGTGTAAAAGACCGCAATCAGAAACCAGAGGTAGGATACTCCATTTCCAATTTATGACCTCAGAGGGAAGTACTTGCAATAACCCAGACACAACCGGCTGACTACTATCTGGAAATATTCTAATGTTCATTTTTCATGCAAGGATAGAAACTAAGAAGAAGATAAGGGGTAATAATAGGAAAAAAGGAAAAGGAAAAGGAAAAGAAAAGAGATATATATAAAACAGGAAGAAAAAAGAGAATAAATAAATTATAGAAAGAAGAGACGAGGAAAAGAAGAAGACGAAGCAAAGAGGAGGGGGAGGAGTGAATAAGAAGAGAAGAGGAGAAGAAGAGAGGACGGGAGAGAATAATAGTGGAGGAGTAGAGAAGGAGAGAGTAGAGAAGGAGGAGTAGACTAGGAGAGAAGAAGGGGTGACGAGAAGACAAGAAGAGAATAAGAGGGTAGGAGGGAAGAAGAGAGGAGGAGGAGAGAAGACGAGGGGTGAAGGAAAGTGTAATCGCTCTGAAGCAGTGCGGGATGTGACGGGACGGGACGGGACGGGACGGGACGCCGAACTCATTAGCGGAGCAGGGCAGAGTAGAGCCGCGTGTGCGCTGCCAGTGCCAACGTCAGCGCTGGCGCAGGGCGAGGACCAGCGGGCGGCGCGAGGCGCGGCAGCTGTGCCACTTCCTCCGGCCTCGCCTTGCCTCACCTCTCCCTTTGGCATCGCGCACCTCCCGGAACAGATTCCCCTCCTCCTCCCCCCCCCCGGGATGCGAAAGACTAACGAGCGCCCACGGCACAGGCGCTCGCGCCGCCCCACAGCAACGCTCGCGGTGCGATGCACCCGGCCTCGCAGCCAGAGGCTGGAGCGCACCCGGAAGCCCTGGAATTCCAGCATCGGTACGAGTATCTCTTTCGTTTTTACATGAGCAGTACAGACGGTGGCGATTCTGGGTATAATTTATGGGAGATTACTGTTATGACTCATAAAACTGGTGAACTAGAATACCATTTCACCTAATATAGATTGAACTACGACTATATATATATATATATATATATATATATATATATATATATATATATATATATATATATATAGTCGTAACGCAAAAACTACTCGACTAATTACGCTGAAATTATAGCAATTTGTTCTTATTAGTAAAGAACGTGTTTAAACGAAATTGGACGTGTGGGAGCATTGTTGATGATGATTCATTCGCTCATGACGACTCAAGCGTTTCCGAACTCCAAGCAACCCGCCACACAATAAAGAATTAAGCGCGTCTTCACTGCGATTGTGAAATATTACCTGAATCCGGACAATCCTGTCATGCCGAAATTTGAGGGAGAACGTTTTAACAATATTTTACGTGACAACCATGTCAAAAGCAGGACATAGAACAAACCCATATTTGCAAGAAAGTCTTTCATCAATAGATAGAATTTTTGCATCGCGTTGCGTAGAATGGGATTAACAATCACGTGTCCAGTAGTTTGGGATGTGGAATACACTGCAATAGCGAAGCATTGACGGGTCCACAAGTAAATAAATAAAATTTTCCGGGGAATCCGTGGGTTTTATGCCCCGTTATCCGGAGTAAAAGTCGTGCCCGAGGGTTTTAGTAGCATTGCACCAAGTGTCTTCCTCCTCTGATGAAAAATACTACTAATTCTTTATCCCTGAGACATCCTTCTTCTCACGCCTAATTTTCTCTCCTTATCCCCGTGAATCAGAGGGCGGATTCAGTAGCTCAATTGATTCCGATACCCATCACAAGTTCTTTCTCTCCATACTTTTCCTTTATCTTCTTTCACTCACAGGCTTCACGGGCGACGGGGACGGAAGAGAAGACCTTTGACACGGCCCAACTGGTGGAAGAAACTCTTCATTGCCTTCTTTCGGCGTAAACAAAGAGAGAAACCACCATTCTTCGCAGAAGAGAGAGATTTGAGGACGAGGGGAATAATAAACCCCAACAGAAATTCCGTATTCGGTTCTCCAAGGATTGAGGCATAAGACTATCTCCCTTTCACTTATAAAATTATTTCAATTCTGAAAGGTCTAGTGAGAAACAAACGGACTGTCAACAACGACGAACTGGAAAACTAAAAAGAACTTGGTGTTTGAATACATGGCTTGTGCAAGGTTGCAGTTCGAATTTTAATGGTCACAAAGAGAGTTGTATCAAACTGATTTTGCAAGATTGACAGAGACGAAAAAGCAGGGGAACGGTACTGAAGATTTCAACAACTTTATCCACCGGTACAAAGAAGTGAATGAAGAGAAAAGACAAGGTGCATACCATCTTGGTTAAAAAGCAGCTCTCAAAATACCCGAAAATCTGGGAACACATTAGTTATTAAAGCACTGTTATCCTGGAAAAGATGCGAGTTTATTTTGGGAGTATATTCTCCAACAGATAATACTCATGATGAAGTGAAAGACGAGTTTTATAACAGTTTAAGAGACATGATAGATAACTTCTGTGCGAGGTATGAAACAATTTTATTGGGGAATGTGACTGCTAGGAAAGAGCAAAAAGAAAATTATATTGTAGTGAAGTTTGGAAACGATGTAGCGAACGACAGCAGGGAAAGTACTTTTCAGATGTTTCAACAGAATCAGCTCAATATACTAAATGGGTTCTATGACCACAAACAAATCCATAAATTTACATCAATTGAGCCAATCCGTAAAGTCAAAATACGAGTAAAATATAGTATACATACTTGTGAGTGGAAATTGTGCAATTACAGAGAGAGGCTGAATGCGGTTTCGAACATAATTTGCTTCGGGCGAATATCTATTTTCCCTACCGCAATTGGATAATGATTACACAGTGCGACAATCAAATTTGTCTCAGAAGAAAAATACGTTATTATTATGACATTCAGTGCCCTGATGACTATGGTAAAAACCATAGTTCGCTATTACCTAAATTTTCTTCTGGAAACGTAAATTTAATCTGGTTGCGTTATTTAATGTTGTCGCGGCGCTTATTACATTATTTTATTTTAGAAATATTATTGCCTCGTGGTGTGAGTAGAGAGAGGAGGGGGAGATTTTCACTTGGGGTTGGTAAAGGAGTGTTGCAGGTGCATCACTCAATCGATAGTGAGATCACACAGTATATATTCTCGAAGTGTGCAAATCCCCTAACATGAAGAATATTGTTTGTGTTGTATCTTATACTCAACGACACATAGGAAGTCTATTAATTCACCAAATACTTTATATTATGTGTGTGACAAATTTACGACTAACTCTCACAGACATCCCCACTCTCCAATCGTCGAAGAGGCGTACGAGTTGTTTTTTAAACAAAGGTAGATGAGGGTAATTGTTGGGCATCACTGAACTGTTGCTCACGTTGCTCCCGCTATTTAAGAGGCTGGTTGCATGGAGCCTACCCACCTATGCCATTCGCCGCATCATAGTTGTTGAGGAAACCTAGAGACCGCATTACAGATTGCTAATTTTGTTTAACGAAAGTAACAGTAATGTCAAGTAAATCAAAATACAGTTTCTTAACCAAATATGGAGTCTGCAATGCAGCCAGTTCCACATTCTGATTCTCTCCCGGATCCCAAACCACCAACGGAATGAACACTGGAAGATGAATCAGATGGTAATAGTGACAAACCAAAACAATTAATTATACAAACAATTGAATACAACCACTTTTGCATTACAAAGAATTTTTGTTACATTATATGTATGTTAATCAACGATAGATTCCTCCTGTATTTCTACCGATTCATTTCGAAGATTCTCGAAATTCTTACATGTAGCGTATCTTTTCCAGAAAAAATGGTACGTGATGGAACATTTCTGATTTCATTTTTGCATTCAGCATATTTGTTTAGTAAGGAACACATACTGTCATCACGCGACAAGACAATAAGTTCACATTTGTTGCACTGTGTTATCAGAATTACGAACAGGCAGAAAAGAAACAAAGCAAATGAAAGAAACAAACAAAAATAATTCAATTATAAAAATTGTGTATGCAAAAAATTCTCGCCAAGCATCTCAATCAACTCTTCAATCATGGCCTTTCCTTCTCTTCCTCCTCTCCATTCGGCTTTGTGATACTGAGACTGAGGAAAGAAGTGTTAGCCTCTTCATGCCTCTTTTATCTGAAATAATTGTAAACGTTGTCATTGTCAACAAAAGTATTACTAAAAGTACTTTTGTTGGCAATGACAACGTTTACAATTATTTCATGAAAAATGCCAACGATAACGCACCACAACACCTATAACCTCTTTTATCTTCCATCTTTCATCATGCTCTTGCTTGTCCGGAGCGGGGCTCGCAGAGGCACCGACTTTAGAAAATATTTAAAGAAGGGAGGCGTTGTAAAATTAAAAAAAGCATTTCATGGTATTTGTTGATGTTAATAATTATAGATTTATAGTAAAAATATTAAAATGAATTTACAAAATAGATAATTTTGAATTAAATAACATATACTCATTTAAGCTATTTTTTATCCTCTGCATTTTCAAAGCGTCAATGGCTTTCCTCTGGAGGCGGCCGCGGTGCGTAGGGCACATCTGCGAGCCCCTGCTCAGCGCGTGGCACGGGCACGCGCCAGATAACGAAAATGAAACTTCCCGCCCGCCGCGCCCGTCGATAACCTCAACGTGACAGGCACGGCCGCTCAAGCTGCTCGAAGCGCTTATCGGCGGAACAAATGCGAACTAATGGGCACAAGCGTGCGCACTTTAGAGAGCTGTGGGCGGATATCAAGACCGGTCTGCCAGTGTGGAGCCTAGATCGGCAACCTAAGGGTGTATTCAACATATCATAAAGTGATTAACTACATATCTTCTGCGTAATACGTGGTACTAAAATGTAAATGCTTTGGTATCTGTACACCACAACAAAGATAATTTTGTTGAAATTGAAAGAGTCATAATATATTTGTTTTGAGCATTTTTTCAACACATGGACAATTCATTTGTCCACTATTAAAATAATTTTTTCACTTGTAATTTATTTCTCTTCCGAGATCATTGAAGTGTACTTGATGGAAGGTAGGGAGCGCCATTGTTTAGAAGCTCGTTCTTTGCACCATCTTCACATTGTCTTCCCCGACTCGTTTATTGTTACATTTACTTCGCTGATTGTGACGGGAGGAACAGATATTGAACATTTCTTAATGTTGTATTGCTTTCTTCAGATGAAGATATTATTATAATCATCATTAATAGTAATAATAATAACACAATAATAATAATAATAATAATAATAATAATAATAATAATAATAATAATAGCACTAATACCCAGCGAAGTAACTCAGTGCATGCGCTATTTTCCTACGGTCACGTAAACGTACTGATTACTCTGCGTTTCTTTTCTTCAACACGACCTATCTTGTATAGCATGGCATATGGACGGTCACTCAAATCATAATTATCTGCACATTAAGATCTAAATAATCAGCCTTTTGCAGTCGGTGCAGTTCTATTTTTTATTTTCAAATTGTTCATTTCTGCTAAATTCCTCCGTTCATTAAATATGTACTTCTGTCTTTTGCACGAATCGTCGTAAAACATCATTTTTGTGGAAGAATCTTTATAGAAACTACTCATATCAAATCAATAAAAATGCCATCAGTTGTATAGCATTAAACTTTTTATTTTATTCTTTCGAATGATGTGGAGAAAGAGATGAGTGTGTTATTGCCGCACCACTTTCTGGAGACAACACAGATCAGCATTCTAGTACTTGAACCTTAATCTCTTCTATTTACTTCCGTTTGAAACCGTCGAGAATTTTGAGAACCAGCTCGCGGGGAATTTTCGTCGGGGTACGCGTTGGTGGTCGCCCAGCCCACTGGCGCTGCTAGGAAGGGCGCGGGCGTGGCGCATGACTGCCTTTGTCGCCCCGCTCCGCCCCGCCCCGCTACGCCCCGCCCCGCCCTCCGCAGCCAGAATTCGCCTCAAGTGGTTATCTATGTTAACGCAGGCGCTGAATATTCAGCAAAGCAAACAATCGCCCTTGCACGCCCAACGCGCCGACGCGGCCTCCAAAGCGCCGCCCAAGCCACAGGAGAAATGCTGCATTAGGTTTTCACGAATACTATAGAGGCAATACATGACACTCGGCGGTACAACGGGAGACACGAAGCTAGAGACACTAGTGGCCGGGTCTGTCATAACCATTGTGGTAGCAAGTGCGTGGTTTGGGCTGTCCGGGTGACGCCGCACCGAATGCTGTGTTGCCGACGTTTCGACCATCTTGTCGTGGGCTGGTATGTGTACCAGCCCTGAGGAAGACCACGACAAGATGGTCGAAACGTCGGCAACACAGCCTTCGACGCGGCGTCACCCGGACAGCCCAGATCACGCACATGACTCTGGCTGCGGAAGCCTACGACTTCATTGTGGTAGCAAGAAGGAAGTGTATACGTTTGAAAGATTTTTAGTTTACTTACGATTATGTTTACTTACGTTTCACAGAGTGATGTGAAAGGTATTGTATATGTATTGAGAGAAATTTGAATTATTCGCCGATTTTTCAGGTCACGTCTCTAGGTCCGCTTGTGAGCAGTTGTCTACCATTAAACGTATGAGAAAGGTTCAAAATGTCCTGTATTGTGTACATAGTATTTGGTTTTCATGCCTTTACTAAAAGAATATTTTATCTCATTGCCTCATTTGCCTGAAAGTACTAATGTACTCTTTCAAAAGGGTCCACTTCGACAATGCACTGGAAATGATTCAATTGGTAATTGTAATGCAATGAAAATGGAGAGGACAAGAATAGTCTTTTGGAAGTAAACGTATTATGTATGACACAACATACTACATGTACAAGATGAATGACACAACATCAGTGTACAATAAAAACGACACATCTACTCATAAAAAAATCATTTTGAAGGAGGACGGTTTTATTCTCGGCCAAATGCAAATTGTTTTACTCTATATATGGGCGTTTTGTGAACGATATTAACGTTTATTAAGTAAAAATATTAATTTAGTGAGCATGATATTTCTTACCTTGTCTACAAAAAGATGAATTTTGAGATGTGTCGTTTCTTGTTCATCTGACGACATGTCAACGTGATGTATCATCTGTCAAATAAAATTAAATCATTGTATCAGGGGCAGATTTAGAGGTCATATTCTGGGATATACTTTCTTTCTATGAATCATTCTTTCTCAGAGAGAGAGACAGAGAGAGAGAGGGAGAGGGAGAGAGAGAGAGAGACAGAGATAGAGAGAGAAAGAGAGAGAGAGAGAGAGAGAGAGAGAGAGAGAGAGAGAGAGAGAGAGAGAGATATGAGTGTTTGAGAGTTTTAAGATATCATCGAAAGAATCTGCCGGAATACGAAATACTGCTCCTACAAATCTATGTAAAATTCAACTGAGGCGTGAAGAGTCGGGCAATGAGTGGTCTATAATCCTTTAATATACAGATTAAGGGGTTAACCATTCGAAGTTGTGACACAGCATTTAGACAATGTCTTCTAAGTGCGGGAGGTTTGCAAAGCTTCAGCTAATACTGAGTTCTTGTCAGTATTAGCTGAAGCTCTTGCCAGTATTTACAGAAGTGGTATCTACCCGAGTATAGGAGTACCTTCAATATTTTTAATTTGTTACCTTCATTGCAAATTGGTTCAATTATTACTTCATCAAAAATTACATGCCCATCTTGTAAATCAAAGCATATTTTACATAATTTATTTACGGATTAAGCAAACGTTAAAAAGTGATAAATTCGTAAATGAATTTCAATGCTTATCTGTAAACGCTTATTGTACAGGGCAATCTCGAATTATATCACAAGCCTAAAGAATACTCCTCGCAGAAGATGATGATCTTTCCATTAATGTATTTATTTTAATGCTCTCCATAACTCAGAAAAACATGTTCCGTCAGTTGGTCTGTCTATATGCCTGTACACTTCACACTGAAAAGGCGGAAATTCCTTATTGTGTAGCCGCGTTGCTCAAGCGCTCTTGTGCCGTGCGCGGGGGCGGAACGCGGGGGCGCTGGCGGGGCGTGCGGCGGGGTGTGCGGCGGGGCGCGCGGGGCCGAGAGTGGTGAGCTGGGCACGGGGCGGGGCGGGGAGGAGCGGGGAGGAGCGGGTATGGGGCGGACGGTGCCTTGAGCGGCGGGGACCGGGCCGGGACGGAGACGAGGCGGGCGCAGCGGCAGACTTTCCGCTCATGCCTCGCGCGAGCTGCCCATCACTAATTGGATCCGAGTTAAGCTGCGCTCGCGCGGCACGCGCACTCTCGCCACACGGCTGCGCACAGCGCCATCTGCGCACGAAGCGACTGAAGCCGAGCCCTTCACACCACCCTGGTACGGCGACCTCAAAGAGCGGATAAAGTTATTTTCCTCTAAACAATCCCTTTTCCATGGCTCTAGGTTGTCCATGAAAGGAAAAATTAGCCTTGAGCCACCGCGCCCTGGGTTAGGTGCATACTGACGAAGACAAACATCTCCCCAGCCTGCCAAAACACATTCTCACACACACAACACATTTCAGATGGTGACCTTTCGAAGTTAGGTTCCAGTACGACTCTATTTTCACTTATAAAGCAACGATTAACAAATTGCTTACTGTACGTACGGATTAAAATATTTTCATTTTATTGAAGGAAGTCATTTTAACCCGCTCATTTCCTCTCCTCGCGTGTTGTGTGAGCGGTGGCGGAGGAGGCCGCATCGCCGGTGCTGCGAATTACGTGCGGCGAGTTGTATAAAGCTGGCCGTAATGGCGTGGAAATGAAATGCTTGCGTGTTGGGGCGAAGGTTTCCCAGAAAAGTCGGAGAGAGTGCGTGCTCTCAAATAGAAGTGTTTTAATCGCCAGTGTGTTGCAAATAGAGTGGACTTTTTGGGTCTTCCCGATGGACTTCAAATGAAACTTTTTTTAGTCTGATCACTATTTTATAGTTTAAAGTTCTCACGAATTCATTCCCTTTATACTTACAAATCGTCTCCATAGCAATATTTCTGTTTTCCTTACTTTTCTTGAGACTTAGAAGTATTCAGTACTGCCTTTCGCACATCGCCAATAAACAAGAAAAGTGACACATCATAGAAAACGCCATTTTGTAAGTAAATAGTATAATTTCACTCGAAAAATCTCATGAAGATAGAACACAAGGCAGCCAGTATGTAGAGTAAAATACTGTGTCTTAACCGCGTAGCAAATAGATTCCCTCAGGATTAAACTTTTTTCCTGAAAAAAAAAAAAGAAAAAGAAAAAAAAAAGAATTGTTGTTTTCCTTCTTGTGCATACTCTCGTAGACGATAGTTTTTTCTACTTTTTATATTCTTCATCATGCAAAATGAAACCTCAGTTCTCGATATGCGAAACTAATAATTAAATAATAGCACCAACGATAAAAGAGATACAAAAAGAGAATGAGCACGAGTTTGCTGATCTTTGCTGTGGGAAGTTAGTGCGCCTCATATTGGGAAACCACAAAAATTCCCATCAAGGTGACCTGTTTAAGAGTGTTAGATTAACCGTTTGACACTGAGGGACCTCGCTGACCACAGATGGCAATGCTTGGCTAAGTACTTTCGTGGTGTGTGAAATGATTCAAAGACAGAACATCGTTCAGGCAGAAGTGTCAATACATGAAGGCAAAATAATTTTTAAAACGTATCTAAATTCATATTGTTCACTGTCAAAATTCCACAACGAAATTTTTATTAGGGAGGAGTATATTCATTATCTACTCATAATTGCAAAATATTAACATACAATCTCAGTCACTATCGTAAATATTTGGGTTGTAAGATTTTATTTTCATCCTCTGGCATACAAAAGTGAATGAAAATGTATCGATAAATATAAGTATAGTATTTTAAAATATGTTTTGTTTCCAAATTCAAGTTTCAATTTGATGAATCAAGACGTGACGAATCATGTTTTTCCAGAAAGTCAGAATTGTAATTAACAGCCATATACCATACATTCAATACTACTGTAGACGATTTGAAGTCCCCCAAACGATGTTTTTTTCTAAAATTCATCAGTAACCTTCTAAACGTATTTAGCTACAAATAGTGCCAATATATTCGCTTTGTCAAGAGGTAAGAAATAAATTATTGAACACAGGGCGGGCCATGGATCACGTTCTTGACCGAACACTTCTGACGTTATTCTACTTATATTGTCCGCAGAGAGCGTCTCAACTCATAGAATTCAATTTCAGCTAACAATGTTTTTCTGTCTCTTTCTTCGCAGTGCCCTCGGCGGCTGACAGTGACTCTTCCAGCAACTCGACCTCATCCACCGAGGCCCCCACGACCACCCCCGCCTCCGCCTCCGCCGACGCGTCGCCCTCCACCCCCACGACGGAGGCGGCGCCCACCACCAGCTCTTCGACAGCGGCGGCGGTGGTCGAGGGCGGTCCCACGGAGGCGGCGGACAACAAGACGACGGAGGCGCCCCTGGCGGCGGGCGCGCGCGACGGCTCGGGACGCGCCTTCGGTCTGGACAGCGGCGCCGGCGCCGACAACGCAACGGTGGAGAAGGGCTCCCTGCAGGACCTCAGCCTGGACGACATCGACATGACCATGTTCATGACCACCGAACCTGCCAACGAGACGGTACGCCCAACGCGCACACTCACATTCTGAACAGGGATTATAATGAGGAGATATCACAATATTGAGGTTCATAAAGCTGTACCATAGATTGCTCATGAGAATGTTCACGGGACTTGCGTACCAATGAGACGACAGGCATGTAATCTCCATGCGATTACGAAATTCCACTTGGTCGGTTAATGTGCTTAAGTCGTATATAATAAAGAAATAAGGTTTCAATGTATTGTAGTGTACGGTTCTTTTATATTTTTGACAAACATTTAGTAAGAAAGTCAGCGATTACAATTGTAACTAAAACATTTTTGCAAATATATAATTACATATACAATTACAATTTTCAATTTCAAATTTATTTTCTATACAGTGCATTTTTAATAACTACAGAAAAATAATTTATGAATTACATGTTGCTACTAGTATTTACTTTTGATTTTCTTAATACCAAAATAGTTTTTCTCAGCCCTTTGCTATTTATTAAACGCGCACCTTTTGTTGAGCCCTGAAATACCTACCCCCACTCCTTTACTACCATTAGTTGAATTAATAATAAATGATAGCAACGAGCGTTGTTGACAAAAATCTGATAAACATAAATGTTCGCTCCTGTGAAATAGAAAACACTTTCCATCTAAAAACAAACTACGACTTTGATATATTAGTCCTGTCGTCAAAATAACCAATCTCCCCACTCCTTGAATATCTAGCGAAATGAGGGCACAAGAAAACGTGCGGGAATAATAGACGTTCGTCTTCTACTATCAGATGCACTGGAGAATCCAGGCGGAGAGGGACTTAGAGTTTTCGTTTACCTTCCACTATTTGGTTTAATTTACTTAAATATTTATTCATATTCGAATTACGTAATTATTTAAACAATATTGTATAGTATCATATCTACACTATAAAAATAATCTGCAATATAGTAACAAATATGATTATTATTTAACAAAATCCATATATGAGCCCCCCCCCATGATCCGCCCCGTGATCAGATGCACGTGCGTGGGCGTGGGCTAAGGCGGGCGTGTCGTTGCAGATGGAGGGCGTGGAGCACATGCTGGCGTCGCTGGCGCCGTCGGGGCCCATGGCGGGGCCCGTGGCAGGGCCCATGTGCGCGGAGGCGAACGGCAGCTTCGCGGTGGGCGAGCGCTTCAACCGCAGCTGCGAGGAGACGTGCGTGTGCGCCGAGGGCGGGCGCGCCGACTGCCGGCCGCGCTGCCAGCTGCCGCTCTTCCGACGCGGCTCGCGCCTGCTCGACGCCGCCTGCTACGAGAAGGAGGCCGCGCAAGACCCCTGCTGCGCCGTGCTCGTCTGCACCGGCGACACCGGTGAGACACAAGCCCACACCGCTATCGTACTAGGAGTATAACGGGAGCGCACTGAAGGTTCACTGACGGCCTACTGACGAAACTGCCGGCGCTCTGACGGGTTCACTGACGGATACACTGACGGCGCATCGTCAACTCACTGAAGGCCTGAGTCAGACCACATTCAAATCGCCATCACACTAAGAGTATACTGAAGGCTCACGGACGGCCAATTGACGGGGCTCTGATGGGGTCACTGACGGTGCACCGTCAATTCTTTGACGGCAACTGACTCTGAGTCAGACCACAACCAAACCACCATCACTAAGAGAAAGGCTCGCCAACGGCGCACTGACGGTTCATTGACGGCGACCTGACAGCGCACTGTCATCTCACTGACGGCGCATTGATAGAGCGCTGGGGACTCGGGGAGGACCAGCTATGTTCGAGATGAGCGACAGTTGTATCGTTTACCTGTCCGGTAAACATGAGGGTAAAACTTAGTGGTTCCTCACTGATGGCTTAGCACATGTCAATATAGTGATCTTACCTCTTAGAAAACTTCCCAGAGAACATGTCATTTATGTTGGTTTAAAACGGTACTGATATTTATTACGTGTGACAAAAGCTATTAATATTGTAAAAAATAGTTCGTGTGAGTGGTTGGAGATCTGTACAAAATTTGTGAGTAAACCCCAGTATTAAAAATTGTACACTATCACTTCGGAGCATCGCCAAACATTTACGATAAGAAAAGTACCTAATTGAATAAAAATTGCAGACTTAGTTTTAAATCTTGATGTTCATTTCATTTAAATGTATGTCATGTAAAATGTGAAAGTGTCACCCTTCATTAGTAAGGTGTAAAGTGGAGGAAAATTCATTAATTACTGACACAGTTGTGAGTTTACCAAGAAAACAAACCATTACTCTCTCATTAGAAGCAATGACACTTATGCATTTAGCAAATTTAACCACCAACCATGACTATGACTGCACATGGTGACAAGCAAGATATCTTTGCAATGTCGCGTTGCAATAGTAAGAAATCATCGTTAGCAGTGGAACAGTAAAGAAGCGTTGTTTTTAACACACTTTTCTTCAAGAAATTGCTACGTTTATGATAAATATTTCGAAATAAGAAATAAGACAAATTCTTATAAACATCATAAAAATTCTAAAATAATATTTTTTTTATTTTTAGTTAAAAATTAGAATTTCACAGTAAAGTTTGCGTGCATTTCTTATGCATTACTATTGACATAACATTTAAAATGATTACTTTATGAGTGGATTCAAATTTTAAAAAATGAAACCTTAGATTTAAAAATAAATATGTAATTTTTCATTGTACTGCCTTAAAATAATATAAATTCATTTCTTCACATTACAATTTCAAATTAACTTCTAATGAGGTATACGAAAGACAGAAACAATGAGTACGGAAAATGCATTAGTTTGAAATAATGTATGTTTTACTATATCGCAGATCGCTAATATCATTCCAACTTACGAATTTCAAAGTATTGTTCAATGGTTAATTTTAAACAAATAGAAAATTATATGAGGAATGTTTTCTATCAGTTATTTCTCAAGAACAAAATGTTTCGTTTACATATTAACATTTACAATATAGTGCATTGTTCGTTACATTCTATTTTCATTCTTCACCAAAAGTACTCATTCTCGGCTACTGTTCCGTTGTCATATATCAATAATCGAAAACATTTCAATATTACTAGTGGACATCAACACTGAAAACGGTTCCTCAACATTCGTTCTCTGAATTTTCAAACAAAAACAACAACGCGTGAAATTAAATTTAAAACGTCACAAGACACGGACGTGTTTATTGTACTGACGGAGATCGAACACGGGGATTTAAAGTTGGGCGGCGTCTCTAGATTTCCATGGCGACAGTAGGCGCCGAGTGAATCAAGTAGCATCGCCCCCGCTCACCCGATGGAATGAAAACATCAGTGTCTTGAGTCGCCACAGTAGTCTTGGATTTGAAACAAATATATGTGTTTGCTACACCATAAAATATTATTAATATTTCCGATTAACACATCTTATTGAACAGTAAACTTGCAGAAGTGCGAAAGCTTGTGCGTTTGGTAACATTGCAACGAGTTCGAAAGAACATTCTCGCGAACTACAGAAAATTCATTTCGAAATTTCGTTAATTCGAATTCATGTTGCGATGATTCCATTCCTAACCAAGTAATGTATATAACGTAAATGCAATGAGGGTTTCGTGTGGTGCAGAAACGGAGCCTGTGGAGGAGTGCCAGTTCAAGAACCAGACGTACCAGCGCGGCGACAGCATCAAAGACGGCTGCGAGAGCGTCTGCACGTGCGGCGAAGCAGGGTCCATCACCTGCAAACCCAGGTGTGTGCAACCAACGACTGTCAGTATTCACAGTGCGAACGGTCACTTTTCTGATCAGTAGTAATCATTCATTTGTAAATATTAATATGAATTTACTACCCCTTTCTCGGTTAGGCAGAATGGTACAAAATCATTTATAAGTATGGTGTAATTTCTATTTTCAATAATACCACTGAAACTTTGAAAATATCAGAAATCGTCGTATTTGAAATACTAAGAGTTTTCATTTGTAAAGAAATTTGAGCTTTGTACTCAAACAAAATTCGTGAATATTGCTATGAATGTAAGATAGTTGGTAGTATTTGAGTTTTGCCTTGCACTTATTAACTGATTTTATAGAATAAACACTAAAACAATATGTTAAATATATTCTAGAAAATTCCGATTTTCATTACAAATTACAAAGTTCAAATTTATTTTCGAATCTCTCTTACATTTCCAACATTAAAGCCAGAGTTTTCTTTTAGATCTTTAAAAGATGCCATGCATTTTTAAAAGAAAATTAGTAGTTTTTGAGTAATAATATTAATAACTATAAGAGGAGGAAAACTTTCGGCATTCAGCACATTCTCACTAGTTTTACTTTGGTTTTGGCGTGGCCGATTGTTGTGCACATCATGTTGCTAAGTTTGAAATATTTACACACCAAGTATTCCTGACAAGCGATAGCGATACACTATCAGGAGAAGTAAGATATATAGGTATAGTAATTCACAATATACTTGTTCCAAAATGGAAGAGTTTAAAATTAAATCTAATTTTCGTCAACGTGCATTTTTAATCTAAAATTTTATTATAACAAACAATAATTCATGAAATTGAACCACACTCAAAATGCAGTTCGTGAAGGCATTTGTATGACGGTCATTAAGTTTCTAAGAATTCAATTGAAGACGGGAGAGCAAACATTTAAAATATATCATGCAATTGAAGAGCACAAGAGTTCATGATTTTCCCTACGCACATACAGTTTCTTTTCGTACTTCCAACCCTAACAAGTGTTGTCACTGGCGTGTGCAGGTGCGCCCCGGTGAACAACACTGCGTCCGACAGCTGCGTGGCGCTGCCCGACCCTGCGGACCACTGCTGCACCGTGCTGCGCTGCGACGTCACCCTGGCGGACCACGACGTCAGCGATGCTGGTGAGCGCCACGCCAATGCCCCGCTCACGCGCCGTCCACTCCTCGTCCACATCCCGCCCCTCGCCCTGCAACACATCCTACCCCACTCCATGTCGCGGCCCACGCCCCGCCTGCCCTCCGCCCGCCCCACCCTATTTTCAACCCATCCCGCCTCCATTTTCCCACTCTTGTCTTACCTACTCTCGTTCCCGCCCGCCATGCCCCTTCCCATCACGCCACACCCACACACCGCCCAGCTCTGTCGCTTTCTGATCCATCGGGAATTGATCTCCCAATTCATGTCAACAAGTCTTATCCCACCTTTATGTACCCCAGCTCATCTTCTTTCGTCCCCCTTTGACCCATGTTTCACCTCATCCCGCCTCCACACTCCATCTTCCACAGTCCCGCCTTGTCTCATTTCTTTCCGTTTAGCCCCGTTTCTTCCAGTTTCGTTCCGTCTTCTAACGCATCGTTCAGTATTGTATCATCTCCGCGTGCGTATTCTCGGACGTTAGCTCTGTGTTGGACGTGAACGTGTCTGGAATGTTAACTACGGCTGTCATTCACACTCCTAGTACCTCGTGTGCATTCCTTAACATACACTTCTTTTGTATCTGAGTGATGAGAGGGCCTGTGGGAAAGCGACGCGGCGCGGTGGCTCAAAGAAGTACCGCTACCGGACGTTGTTTGCGCGCCATCTTTATCTGCGATCTCCGTTCACGTCTGTTGTGCAGCAAGCAAGTCATGGATACGTCACGAACGTAATACCAATACGTTTACGACTGTTTTGCTATTTACAGATTCTATGCAATTATTTTTTTCAACGTTAGCGAGTATGAAGCACAAACGAATTTGTGCGCCATTGGATCAATTATTAATCTGAATGTCTTTGATGTAAGAAGATAGATGGGAGTCATTTCTTTCACAGGTTGGAGAAACTGCGAGTAATTTGAATTTAAAAAAATTAATTACAAAAATGTGATCATCAATCTTCAGATCGTTATGACTATTTTCTGTTTTCGAGGAAAGGGAGGAAGAGAAAGGGGAAAATGTGCTGAAAATAGATAAAAGATCGGGGAAAAGAGGCGAGAGGATTAAAGATAAGAGGCACAGAGCAAGAGAAAAAAATTGGAAATGCACACATTAAGAAACTCTATATAAAGTAATCACAATTAATAAAAAAACAGCTTCATATTTCGGAATATATACTTCGCATTTACTGTTATTTGCCACATTTCTTCCCTTTGAAGTACATGTACACGGACGGTGGTAAATGCCGTGTTGTGGGCTCTCCATAAACTTCGAGCTGCCTCTGGGAAAGCATAACTTTAACTAGAACACAGCAACAGGAAATTAAAACGTGAAGTTGTGTCTTCCAACTCTTGTTTTATCATTCTCTACCTTTTGACACTTTCACTTTTTGTCACCAAAACTAAAACAATATTGCATGAGTGGGAAAGATATGAACTTCGTTCCTTTCATGCTCTTTTTAATTAATATGGTTCTACAATGCACTTTTCATAAGCATTCGATTTAAAATTCAAAATCTCCATAATTAAAAATCGCATATATGGTGGAAACTCGTGGCAAAAGGAAATGAACTTTTTAAATATAAAGTTGTGAACTAGGTACTATAGAAATCAAATAAAAATATATTTTACGACTAACAATACAAATTTGAAATATCAAATATAAAAACTCGTCGACACAAAATGGATAGTACATGTTTAAAGGTAGACTAAAAAGCTTCTTTTGACTAAAAAGTCACTTTGTACTTAATACGTCATTTTAAAGCATTTTTCGCTGATTTAATATATTTTAATGATAGTTGCTACAAACAATATTTACGAGATGAAACAAACGTTCTCGACAGAATTACTCAGTAGCCTATTCAATTTCTTCGCTCAAAAATTATGTCAGCCGTTGTATGTAACCTAAGGTTCCTGTGAGGCCATTGTCGAGATAACAAAACACAGATATCCTGGTAAAGAACAGTTGAAACCCAAAGTTTTCAAGCTCACTTCATTTGAACGAAGGAAAAAGCCTCGATTACACAGGAACATATACAATAGCTTGAGTTGTTCATCTCGACCGATTTTCGCCATAATTTTTCGTCGTATTTCTTTGCTTTTAGAGCAACTTAAATCCATTTAATATTGCTCAGTTTTGTCGATGTTTAATGTCATCAAAATCCGCCCCTAGTATTGAAGCGGTGTACGTCTTGATGCATGAGCTAACGCGAGCTAACGGGGGCGTGCGCAGGCGGCGAGGAATGGGTGCGGCTGACGGGGGCGACGGCGCTGAACGCGACGGCGGCGCGCCTGGAGGTGCTCGGGGGCGCGCTGCCCGCGGGCGCCGTGCTGCAGGCGTCGTACGACGGCGGCGCCTCGTGGACGCGCGTGCCCAGCGACGGCGCGGTGGCGGCCGGCCTGCAGCCCGGGAAGGCCGTGCTGCTGCGCGCCGTCGCGGCCGGGGCGCCCTCCAACACGTGGCAGGTGACGCTGCCCGACGAGCCACACCAACGTGAGTGCACTCACGACCCTTGCAAATGAAGACCTCTCAGCAATAACATGCTGTGCCTCTATACGAAGTTTTTAGAAAAATTTTAAACATTTCCATAAATAAATAATATAAAGTCTGGCATATGGTATTTACTTTTTACAGACTATCAATATTCACATTATGAAATATTCGCGTAACGTACACTAATATGTGAACTGAGAAACCGAAATTCACTAATATCTGAATTTCATCTGAAAAGTGGCATAGCATGTTATTGGCCCCAAGGCCTTCAATTCATCTGCTCTCTACACATTCACATATTTCCGGGGGAGAAATGCTATGTTTCCGGGCGCGTCTATGGCTAATGCCATTAGTTCCGTAAGTGCAGTGCATGCTTTTATCGTTGGAGGTGGCGGCGGTCTTCCTCCGGTGGATCCGGTGTGGACCTGCACGCTGTCTTGTGGGATTTCCCCCAATCAGGTATCTCCCACCAGCCAGGACAACCTTTAATCACCCGACTAGTTTTCCGACATGTGTGGTCGTATAGTGCATGTAAGTGGGTCTGTAAAGAGCCGACAATGAGAATTCTCCTCCTGTCAGCGGCTGAACTGGACCTAGTGTTGAAAATTCTGCCACCAACGTCGGGACTGGAACTTTAGGCACTCCCGGCCAGAGGCGCTGCAGTGACATCATTGGCATACGAGACCTGAGTCACGTAAGCCAGTGAAAAATATCCTCAAGATTCCCGTTATACTATGAATACTGAATTTCTATAATGTTTTGTCTTCAGACGCACGAATACGTCTAAAAGAAATGTTCCAATTTCGTTGAAATCTGTACGTCTTTTAATTAACAAAACATTCAAAATATATCTTAAACGAGGACGGAAGAACTGCTAATATATTCTGGAGATAATTTGCAGACCGGAAACTCGTGTCTCATTTCCTTGATATCGTTTTCAGGAGATTTTAACGAAACTTTATTGCCTTTCTGAACAATACAGGACAGATGACATCCGAACGCCTATTCCATCGATTCCTTAATTCATTTGCGTATTCTTAGTTTGTGTCTAAACAAACTAGACTTTCTGTCTAAAGATATGAAGCACTAAGCATCTCCATTTTAAGCTTGCTGAATTCACCATAAAGATACGATCATTGGCGGAGAAACATAAATTGTCGACAAACTGATATGAATAACTAGGCTTTTTCAGAAAAATCGAGAGACACACTAGCTCATCACATCGTAAAGAACATGTTTGCTTTGTTTCGTTTATGCTAAATTATTCTCCGTGATATTTATGACACGGTTTACCTTTGATGCAATTTATACGAACTTTGCTAACGATTTATTTTGCTGCCCGAAAAAAGCTCTCCTAAAAAGAAGACAGAGGATAGAGGAATGGAATCGTGGGACGGGGGCAGAGAACATGAAGGCGAGGTTTAGGAACGTAGGCACGCGTCGTTTTTCTTCCTCCTCCTCCTTCTCATCATCATCCTCATCCTTCTCCTCCTTCTCATCCTCGTCATCTTCCTCATCTTCATCCTCCACATTCTCCTCATCCTCCTCCTCCTGATCATCATCATCATCATCATCATCATCATCATATTTGAATATTCTGCACTGGCGCAGGTTTTTAACAGCCTCCATTCTTCTGCGCCGTTGCTTTAATCTTTCGCACCAGTTATTCTCCTCTTCCTTTCACATAATATGATAAAATAATGATAATGTTTTTTACTTCTAGTCTGTATAGAACTGGCCGTCTGGAAGAAGCTCAGTACTAACAATAGTTAATTAGCCATATCCTGACTTATGTATCTAGTATGAGACCTGTTTATAGTTCCATATCATAGTACCACTTAAGAAAGATTGTATGTCACTTTATTCGGACCTGGTATTGCATTTGTACAGTTAATGACAAGAATCAGTAATTCTCGAACACACATTCATTCTAGAGCATATTCCAATTAAAACGCATTAAAGGTCATAAAATAGTGTGTTCCGTGCGTTGTCTCCGCTGATGTTGATTGCGACTGATGATGTTCCAGATGCGATGCCAGAGGCGATGCCGGAGGGCGGATGCGTGTACAAGGGCAGCAACTACTCGCGGGGCGAGGAGTTCCACGACGGCTGCAAGGCCTACTGCCAGTGCACGGAGCAGGGGGTGCAGTGCGCTGACCTCGAGTGCCCGTCGGACTTCGGGTAATTACGCCACATCCCACTTTATATCCACTGTTGAGAATCATTGGCAATTCTCTGAACAATTCACTTTCGAGTTAAGATCTCCAAATGCAACCCAAACTAAATAAATCCTTTTTCGCGTGATACAGAAAGGAAGGTATACCTCAACTCCTTGCTTTGAAAGTTGACTAGTTGTTGTTTCACTCTTGTAAGTCCTTCTGAACATGCTATTTCTTCCAGACAAAGAATGTCGGACCCTCGTCACGATAATTCACAAGAAGTCACATGATCTAATTTATTGTTTTGTGATTCCGGGCACATCAACTTCAAGGGTGCATAGTCCCGTATCACATGGTCTAGTTAATTTGATGCGTATACTGTGTTAAAACATTAATATCACACCATATGAAAATCTAGGAATTATATTTGACGTGTCTGCAGGTTTGACAAACAAGAAACCAAAATGAGTCAAAAAATTTTTTTCACAAAATATCCTTCAGGACGCACACCTTAATAGGAAAAAAATCGACAGAAACAAAAAACTGTATGTGTAAATCCATTCGGAAATCACGTTTTTAATTATCAAACTGGTGTTAAAGTGTGTAGTTGAAAGGATGTTATTCCCGAGGAGAAAAATTCGCTTTGTCCACAGAAAAATCAAAATCATTTTAACAACAAATATAAAACCTCGATTCAATTTACAGTAAACCATTTACATTTCGTGGTAGAACAGTACTGAATTAAACTCCAAATCAATTTAGTAAACTGGTTGTAAGCCTCCCCAGGACACCACCTTGGGTCTGTCAGCGATTTAAGGTGTTGGGTATAGGAAAACTGTATTGCTACTTGTACAAGGGACAGTGACCCGTTTGTTTACGGTATCGTTCCGGCATCCGCCTGGTGTTGATAGAAGAAATCAGGGAATTACTGATATGGACAGCTTGCAGCTAGATTTGGCCTCCGGACAGCGGTTGAATTCGACATAGGTGTCAATCCAGAGTCGAAAATCCTGATACCGTCGGGATTTGAACTCTACCAGAGGGATCCCGGTCAAATGCACTGCCGTGACATCAATTGATATCCTGAGCCTCGTATCAATTGATATCCTGGGGGGAGCGGCGCTCAACGAGCGGATAGCCAACGAGCGCGGTTGCGTGGTCGCGCAGGCTGGACGTGCTGGACCCGCACTGCCTGCGCTGGGAGGTGCTGCCCGTGGGCTTCGAGCCGTCGCCGCCGCGCTGCTGCCCGGACAGCGTGCGCTGCGTGAGCAACGGCACGTGCGACTACGGGGGCGAGCGCTTCGCCAACTTCGCGCACATCCCGGCGCGCCTCACGGGCTGCGAGCGCCGCTGCTACTGCGACGCCGGTAACGTCACGTGCCAGCCCGCGTGCCAGCCCATGCCGGCCGCGCCCCCGCCCGACCTGGCGTGCGCGCCGCACGAGGCCCGCCTCGACCACGTGCCCGGCGACGACTGCTGCCTGTACTGGACGTGCCCCGCGCCGCAGCACCCCGGCGCCGCCGCCGGACACAGCACGCCCGGTACGTGCCCGCGCTCCCGCCTGACGTCGTACACTTCTTCGAAAGGCGACTCCACATACACGGCACTCTCCGAGCAACGAGCAACTGCTCGCCCAATCCCGAACAACCGATGTGTTCGGCAAATGTTCGCACTCTTTGTTGTGTCCTAAAGACCGACATGCGGTGGGTAGGGCGAGCACCGAATGTTTGTCACACAGCAAGTGGCAAGCAACTCGGGATTCGGCGAGCGGTTGCTCGGAATTCGCCGAATACCCAATGTGTGGAGCCGCCTTAAGGTTGTCTTCTACTTCTTCTATACGTGTATTTGTCCCTATGTCTATATTTTTCCTTATGACTGTATCTTCTTCTATGGCTGTATCTTCCCCTACGTCTGCAACGTCTCCTACGGCTGTAATTTCGCCTATGGCTGTAACTTCTCATTCGGCTATATCTTCCCTTACGGCTGAATTTTCTCCTATGGTTCCGATTTCTCCAACTCCTCTCTTTTACGTCTCTCCTCTACCCATAGTAAAAGTGTCATGATACCTAAAACAATTTTAAATTCTTTGTAAGATTAAGAGTGACATACCAGTTACAATTTGCGTAGTATCCACAATAACTCAACGCAAAAAATCAATGTTCTGGCTACGTTCGTGAAATGACCTTTTGCTGTAAAGATTATTTATATTCTACATGAATATACTGACCTAAGAATGGCTAGTAACCTAACCAGTTCCTAGCGTTTAAACTCCATAAACAGGGCTTAAATTTGGGGTCGAGATTGTTCGCCCGACCAGGACACTTGAGCATCAGAGAATTTGAACTCTGGATCATATTTCTTGAAGAGTGGCAAAGAACGAAGAAAAAACTTTGTGCAATACGAGAGCAGTCATACCATAAACCAAGAATTATAGGAAGTCTAAAATAGTGAGTGTGTCTCCGCTTGTTCATTTTTGTCCTCATACACAAGAATAAAATGGGTTCAATGGGCTGATAGCTAAATCAAACATTATTTAAAATTATTGCCTGATATTTTCACTTTGATAAAGGTTAATAAGAATCAAATTTAATTTTGTTGAATTTGAATGAAGGATTGTTTTCAAGATTAGTTCGGAGTAAAAAAGTACATTTTGAGTGGCAATTGCGAGTAAAAAACAAATAATATCAGGAAACTTAAACGCAAATAATGTGAGAACTAATTAAAGTAAACTTATGCCACTCTTATCCGGAATTTCCAAAAGAATATTGCAGTTTTTAGTGCTAGTCAATGCTTGCCGTGCAATTTCTTCCCTCATAAAATATTTTGGAGGCAATCTCAAAATGCAGGTATACGTTAGATCCTCGTTTCAGTATTATTTTTCGAAAGCCTGTTAAATGTGTATAAGGTTGGCGCCTTTTAAAAATTATTTCCTTATAGTACATGACATTCTTACCGATTTCTCAGTACATTCAAATACAGTTATTATTAATAATTTTTTTACAACTAAATCCTTTTTATTCCTCTATTTTTACAGTATCATGAATATTAATACATTAAGGTTTTTTCCAGCGATCTTCTGTAATTAATAATTATTGTTAACGAATGGAAGTGAACAAAACCTTCAACTCCAAATACTCAGTGAAGATTAATTCACATTTCATGAGGAAATATCCTTTAGATCTTCTCATAAAGAACATCGACACTTCCAAGAATTTTTTAACATGTACGCTATTCTCTGAATTTACCTATTCCTTTCACAAACTTAAGCGTGCCTTCTTTTTGTGATAAGAATAATTCCGTCATGGTACACGAGGCGTAGTACATCGAACAAGCTCCGACTTAGAACTCCCAGAAATAGTGCACTGGGGATCGAACGCTTCCCACGTAACCTTGATCTTGATATCCACCTTCTTTCTAAACAACCTGCAGCAGTAATAATTTACGCCGTGGAGTTTCGTGCGGGGGTTTTCGGCTGCATCGACCCGCGGTTTTCTGGCACCGCACCGTTTATTCGTGCGAAATAGACGAACCAACGGCGAGAAGAGCCACCGCAATCCTAATCCAGTCAAGAGCTTAAGAGACACTCTAGGCACAGACCAGAGCGAATAACGTTGCATAGATACACACTGCAATAAATGAACGATGTACATGACCTATTAGTAATTTCCAATGCGCATAAATTGAAAGAAGCTATGCCGCCTTCGGCAATCTGAGAGGGTTCATTGGACTCTCAGATACTAAGGAAAAAATTAAAGTAACGAAACAGTTTCCACTTTGGCTGAAAAACGCAAATATTTGATTGTGTTCTTCCGTACGTTTTCTAACTGCCCCTACCGACAGATGTCTCATACCCAGTATGTCATTACTAAACTCGCACAGATGTCACGGGACAACATGGCTCCAATAAAGTGGGCGCCTACCATTAAATATTTTCCATGCGCGTGTTGCGTTATGGAACAGGAACTTGTTTTATATTTTTAGTATGTCTTCCAATATTCATGCGCACCCAACGTTTTACTTTTGTTTAAACTACCTATTGCGCTTTGGTTCCTGTTACCTCTCTCAGAATTGCTATCTCTCCATTTTTCTCACTCTGGCATTTAAGGGTAAAACAATGTGCATCAAACGTTCCATTTCTTTGCCATCACGACGGTCCAAAAGTTAAGAATTAATTTACAGGATTCAGACAACTGGTTAATGTAAGCAATGTTCTACGTAATTATATTTATGTACAGGGTACAACGTAAATAGGTAAGTGCGAATGTTCTGACGAATTTGTACCAATTATTGTCAAATACTTAAAGTTTAAAACCGCGATATTTATTTTATTTGATCGTATTTTCTAGGTCAAATACTCTCATATTGCTTGCTTTTACAGTTTTCCTCAAAAAAGTAAAACCAGCAAGATAAAAATGGTTCTTCTACATTTTGGTTTAAACAAAACATCCTCTTGTACAGCATCTTCGTCACACATACGGTTTTACTCATATTTGTATGAGATAAGGTGAACAAAAATCATTTCCAATCAATGCGTTTGTAATATGTTCCTTTCTAAGGGCCTTTTTCGTGACCAGCGAAAACGATGTTTTCTGCCCTTTAAAGACAAAGTTTTTCCGTCCAAAAGCTTACCTAGATTCGAATTTCCGTGTCTCCGAAAGCACGAAGATTCGGATGAGCTAAAACAGTACCGAAATATGCATGAAAGAGAACACAATTTGTGGCTGTTTGTTAAAAAAATCTTTGCTAATAATGCATTCAGTTCAACGGGCTATAGTTCACAGCATGAATTTAATCAAAATATTCGAAAATTTGTTCTAAAATTATTAATTCTAAAATTCAACAAATTTTTAAGTAGTAGGTTGCAAGAAAATGAAACTGACTGGCTGGGCTTTTTCCAGGACAAACGAGCACGGGACCTGACGAGACAGCAACCGAAGCGTCGAGACCGAATACCGAATCGAAGGCAAACGACGGACAGACGTTCTCCGGACCGTTCGTTCTGAACCCCGACCAAACGCCGGCTCTCTCCAACGACTCGACTCCGCCCGCTTCCACCCCCGCCCCCGCCCCGCCCCCCGCCCCCACGACGCAGATGCCCAGCGCCGACCCTAACGACCTCCACCCCGCCCCCAGCGCCTCCACGCAGAAGCCCAAGGGCGAAGGTCAGGCGTCAACGACCAAGCCCGCCAAGCCGGGCAAGAAGAACGCCAGCGGCACCGACGCCAAGGGCAAGGACGAGGGCGCCAAGGACAAGCGGCCCCACGACGTCCGCCCGCCCGCCCTGCCCCCGCCCACGGCCGAAGAGTCCGACATGCCCGACTCGGAGGACGCGGAGATGCCCGACATGGCCGGCCCAGGCGCGGAGGCGGATCAGGACGAGGAGGAGGAGCCGGCGTTCCCCGGCCCGCTCAGCCCGCAGAACCTGCCCACCGGTCCCCACCACCACGAGATCCCCGAGCACATTTTGCACGAGCTGCACCAGCAAGGCCTGTTCCCGGGCCAGGCCCGCCCCCCACCGCCCGCGCCCCAGCGCCCGCCCCAACGCCCGCCATCCTCGCCCGGCCCGCCAGGCCCCACCGAAGACCAGGAAATCTACCTGCACCACCTGCTCCCGCCACAGGTGCGCCCCGGCCACGGCCCCGGCCCGCACCGCCAGCCGCAGCCCAGCGACGAGGAACAGGAGCTCATCCACCATCTGCAGCAGCAAGGCCTGCTCCCCCCGGGCAAGCCCCAGCGCCCGCCGCCCCGCCCCCCTGGCCCGCAGTCCCCCGACCAGGAGTACCTGCTGCACCTGCAGCAGCAAGGCCTTCTCCCGCCCCAGCACCCGTCCCAAAAGCACCCGGGCAGCCGTCATCCCGACGCCGACGAGCAAGAGATCCTCCTGCACCTCCAACAGCAAGGCCTGCTGCCTCCGGGCGCCGCCCCGCCCCCACCACCGCCCGGGCACCGCCCCCAACAGCCGCCTCAAACCCCGCCCCGCGACCCCGAGCGCCAACTCTACCTTCACCTCCAGCAGCAGGGCCTGCTCCCTCCCCCGCCCCCGCAGGGCAAGCCCAACCAGCGCCCGCCCCCCGCCGACCACGAGCGCGAGATCCTCCTCCACCTGCAGCAGCAAGGCCAGCGCCGCCCCGACCAGCAGGAGATTCTGCAGACGCACCTGGGACAGGGTGGCGGCAAAGCCCCGGCGCCGGCAGGCAAGGGCCCCGGCGGCGGCGGCAAGCAGCCCCACCACGACGACGACGACGTGCTGGCCCACTTCCAGCAAGGCCTGCTGCCCTTCCAGCAGCAGCCAGTGGGCGGGGCGCCGGGCCGGCGCCCGCCGCCGCCGCTCACCGAGGAAGAGCTCATCTTCCAGCTGCAGCAGCAGGGCCTGCTCCCGCCCGGCGCCCACGCCGTCAGCCCGGGCGGGCGCCCGCCGCATCCGCACCCGCCCCTGCTACTGCCGCCCCCTCCCCCTCACCCGCGCAACCGCTCGCACGCAGGTACGAGCCCACTCGCCCTGCCCTCGCCCCCTGTACAGCCACGCGGAGCGAAGCCTGCCTCGCGACCCTGGCCCTCGCCAGGACCCTGGTCCTGGCACACTACGTTGAAATATATACAATCTAGAACTCAGAATCACAAAATAATGGAGAACGAAATGTACTACTTGCTATTAATTGTCACAATATCATGTCATCATTACATTTCTGATTCCTTCAAGAATAATATTGTATCCTTTACACTGGTACAATAATCTGTAAAAGGTATCAGGGTGGAGAAATAATAAATGCACAACATGTATGAGCACACCAGTGTACACACAACATGTGTAGCACTCCAGTTTATGATAAGCATAAGTACATCATTACGCTATTTTTGAACATTGCCGCCAAGTTTGAATAAACCATTCCAACCTAGCACAAGTTTGAATATACTCTGTGTTTAGAAGACGATTCTGCGTAGAGCAAACAACGAACAACCGATCTAGTTTTGGCATAAGAAGTGAAATTCTTGAACAATACGTATTTATTCATTAAGCCAAAAAGCTGACAGTCGGTCGGTGACACGTCCGCGCTGTAGTGGGAATGCTGGACCACATTCATCATTCCAAATTTTCAACGGTTCTCATATTCGTTGCCCCCTAAGTGGATGACTGTGATGTTGTTTGACTAAACAATCATTTGGCGAAAGTTCAGTCGAATCTTGCCGGGGTCGAAAGGCAGCATCGTTAGCCGAATAGATTAACTACGACCCTTGCAGTCACGGATGTTACGCAACTCAAGTCCAGGATTCCTGGACTTGTCTGGACGGACTGTCTAGAACCGCTGTTACTAACCGTGCCGAGACCCTGACCGAAGGGATAAAAGGCATTGACTGTGTCGTGACGAGACGAAAGACAAAATCTTAACGAAGGATTTACTTCAGGTAGTATATACTCTCAATGATCATGAAGGACTAAGTGACGTGTTGCGAAAAAGACGCAACATTTTTTTAACCTATTCACAGCCGCAATATTCTGTTTGGCTGATTAACTTACGCAACATTTGGCACACGGCAAACCCGCCAGTCACGCTTTGTAAAAAATTTGTACTAATTGGAAGTGTTGGTATGATTGCATATCACCTCCCTGGGAATTCCAATATGTTTTAGGATTCGTACCAATAAAAAAAGTTCTCGATCACCAAACTATCGCTGAAAAAATATGTGCATCATTTATTGATCCACCATTCATTGATTGTACTTAAATTATCGCAATAAATAGCAAGTAGTATATTTAACACTTTATACCCTCGGAACTTCAAGACTCAAATTGTCTCATCACAATATTAATAGACAGCAATATATTTCAGTCAGGATATCATGCCGTCGAAACTTTACAGGATAAACACTTTTAGTTATAAACTTGTTTATTAATATAACGATTCCATGAGGTTTCTCCAAACTATGTACATATCAATCTATTTTCATTGTAAATAAAATCTCAACTTTCGTATTTATGTTGTATAACTGTAGCATGCAATTTTGTTTGAAAGCCTAAGCCTGTACTATGATAATAGTTTACAAGTTTATTTTTCTATTATTGAAATACTCCAACTAAAACCATTTTAAATTATATTTTGGTGCGGTTATACAACATGAATACATGTGTAAAATAGACCTTATTCTATCGATTGTTAACCACAAATATTACACCACATTTAAAAGCCTTATATAGAGAGAAAGTTTGATGATGCGTGCATGGATTTATTAACATGCCCAGCATTACGTTGTTTTGGTATTAGAGATGTACATTGGGATTTTGTTGTTACGGCAGATTTTACCCCAACTTACACATAAATGAATGCTACCTTTATATGTAATGTTTGCTATTGAGCTGATCACCTTTGCATCTGATCAACAACGCACACTGTCCTAGTGTGGCTGTGAGGAAGGGCCCTCAGCCTGTCAAAGAACGTGAATGGCTGTGGCTGGTTCTCCGCCGGCTTCGCTTCGCGCGCCCACCCGCCCGCGAGTAACCCGCGCGCCCCTAGCGGCCGGTGGTGGCAACGTAGCAACGCACTTTTGGCGCGGGGTTCCCGTAGCCTCCCTCCCGTCCCGGCCCGCCCCGCCCCCTCCGCTCCACCCGCCCACCCTCTGGTGGAAGAAGGCATGACTGGGACTCCCGTAGCGTTCTCGCAGACTCCACAAACGCCCTGCCCCTACCGACTGTTGACGGAATGCGCATGACGACTGGGCTGAGGACGTAGTAGATGCAGCAGAGGAAGGAGGAGGAGGAGGAGGCGACAATGCATGCACGGCCGCCGGCGCACGCCACGCGATCTAACCCATCGATCTGTTTTGCAGACTACGCCGTGACGTCAGTCCCTGGAGGCTTCGCGCATCTGCCCGTCTCCGGCCAGCCAGGTGAGCGAGGCGCCTTCTTGCATGCTGCATAGAGCACGCTCGGGTAGCGTACGTGTAGTCGTAGATTTGGTTCACTCAGGGTTTGTAAAATAGTATTCTAACACGAAAGTCTGTGTAATTAGATTGAAAAAATAATACTAACCAGTTTTGGGAAAGTTGTTATATCAAACTAATATCTATTGTTGTAAAAACTTAACCTTCTTTGTCAATGTCTGATAAATTGTGCACTACATGTTTTACAGAAATATTCACAATTTTTTTACAGACATATTATTTAATTCAGAATTACTCGATGCAATGTAAACAAAAAACGCTATTTCAAATATTAAATCTAACCTCCCTCTTTATCTCCCTCTCCCCACTCTTTCTCTCTCTCTCTCACTGATACACACACACACACACTGATATCCTCCCCTCTCTTTGTTCTTTCATCCTCTCTCTGTTCTTTCTCTCTCTCTCTCTCTCTCTCTCTCTCTCCCTCTCCCTCTCTCTTCTCTTATCCTCTCTCTCTTCTCTTATCCTCTCTCTCTTCTCTTATCCTCTCTCTCTTCTCTTATCCTCTCTCTCTTCTCTTATCCTCTCTCTCTTCTCTTATCCTCTCTCTCTTCTCTTATCCTCTCTCTCTTCTCTTATCCTCTCTCTCCTCCTCTTCCTATATCTATTCTCTTCTTCCTCTCTATTTTCCTCTCTCTCTCTCTGTTCCCCTCACCCTCTCTCTCTCTCTCCGCTGTTTTGCACGTGTGTGGTAATGTAGCGTGTGTTGCGCGTGCGCAGAGGAGGTGAGCGTGCAGACGCTGGAGGCGCTGGACGCGACGTCGGTGCGCGTGGTGTTCGCGGTGCCGCCGGTCTTCGTGGGGCTGCACGGCCGCATCGAGCTGCGCTACACCGACGACAAGACGTGAGTACGAGCGCGCGCGTCAGCTCCGCCAAGCACAAACAACACGCTTTTATTGGCCTGTGTCGTCTGCGCAGCCGAAGGTCAAGGAAGCTGCCTAGCTCCGAAGTCACGTATCGCCAAGAAGAACACATTTTCAGGAAAAGCAAGTTTTCTCATTCAGACTTCAAGATGGGTTTCATTGATTTTAGAACATCTTGTGTATATATATATATATATATATATATATATATATATATATATATATATATATATATATATATATACATACATATATGAGTAGTCAGGGAATTTCATCATTTAGAATTAAAACGTGGTTCTTAATTATTTTCTATTGCTTAAGTATGAATGCTTCTTCTGAAATTAAGAAACAGACCGCCACCGAGAACTTTATTTAAATATCGTGGTCTCCTGATTGTGAAACTATACAGTAAAATGTCTTAATTGCACTCAACAGCGCCAAATCTCACATTTGAAGAGCGTCTTCCATCTCCTGATGACATGAAAACGATTTTTTTTCTGAAGCATGACGCCTAATTGCAGATCTACACTACATTTCACTTACATTTCACGTTCTACTATTTTCCAACGAAATATTGCGTGAGACTCAAAAGCAAAATTTCAGCCGATGTCACGGCAAAAAGCCATCCAGTACGGAAGCACTAAAATTTCGATACACATTAGCGCTCCCTCTATACTTATCCGCTGCCATCGGGCATCCACCTGGCGACGTACAAAAACTTTCCTTTGACGTTCAACATTTTTGTTGTCACGCATACAGCTTCTATGCCAGTTGATGCTCTTGGAGCATGATTACGCCACATGTCCATGGCGCCGACTACTCTTGCACCCACTGTCAACGGATTTACAATCGGTTTCGTACTTGATAGATTGAATAAACATTGTTGCTTTGAAAGATGATCGGATTTGCATCGACTTTTCATGACCGGTTTAGTTTCGTTTTGACAATGTCTTATGCTTTGAGGTTAATATTTTTTTAATAGTAGAAGTTACTCAACACAGATTCACTTTCATTTTTTTCTCTTTTTTTTTCATATTCAAATAATACACAAAGCATAAGTTGAACTAAGAAGACTTACTTTCTTATAAACATGATTCCCAGCGAAAAAAGGCCTATCTGTTTTAACATTTATATTTTTATTTCGTTCTTTTCAATATTTCATTCTCTCAATTTTTTCTTAAACAATTTTAAGAAAAAGTAATGCAAGCAATAAAATGCTATTTTCATGTCAATTCTAAATAAATGAAACAGCTTATTTGCGACTATTAAAAGGATATTTTCGCCGCCTTAAATGTGAAATATTAAATCCAAAATATATGATGTCTAATCGTGACCAACCGAGGGAAGTAATTCTGGGCGCTGACTTCGCAATCGGGAGGTCCTGATTGGATTCCCGGACCGGTCGTTTTGATCGGGGTTTTCGTGGTGTCCCTCAGTCATAAGGCGAATGCTGGGATGGTTCGAAAATGGTCATCTCTCTCCACCCCACCAACCACCTCCTTCCATCATCTTAGTCCTTTCACCCCTCACCACACTATCCCTTCATTCAGCATTCCCTGCAAAAGGCCCTTGCCTTTTGGGATCTTAGTTGGCTAATAATGATGATGATGATGATGATGATAATCGTGGCTAAAATGGCCAGGGTGTCCGTGCGTTCGGTCGTGACGGACGTACTGCGGAGTCGAGCTGCCGGGTGCAGCAGCGTCCCCAACCGGTTCCTGGCAACAGGTGAAAATGTGTGCCAAGCCCCCACAGGCACGCGACGAAAACAACGAGAAAGCCTCCCGCGGTAGAAGAAACCGTGTCTCTGGGACACTGCTCGATGTGCCCTTGCGGACACTGCATTTTCGTCCTGGTTGCACTCTGTTCCGCGTTTCTTCTTTATCTCGACACACGTCATTCCGGTTATTTCTTATACCACCCTTTCGCACACTATGTTATGTCGACTTGACCAAAACAGTTGCAACTATAACGGCCGAAGTTCTATATCCACTGTTATGGCCAATCATGATATATGAGTACCAACGCTATTACCAACTGCATTATTTGATCATGGAGCGTCCTATGCTGATGACAAATTAGAATCGAATACGATAAACATACGATTGACATTTAAATGACATCAGTGTTTAGCCCTGCCACATAAATAAAATTTGTCATTAAATTTGCTACTACGACTATGACATTTATTTCCTTATATAAAAAACATTAAATGTGTATATCGTTTCACATATTTAAAACCATAAATTACACAAATTTCAGTCTCATCAGTCATTGGTAATTTCTGTTTTATTCCTTTCTGGTGCAAAATATATTTTGTTGCAGTATGTGTCTGTTTTTCTTCTACGTTTTCGTTTTCGTTTTTATTCCTTTCTGGTGCAAAATATATTTTGTTGCAGTATGTGTCTGTTTTTCTTCTACGTTTTCGTTTTCCTTCAAGTTTTCTTTCGTTCTGTTATAAAACGTATTAATTCTTTTACCTACTGACTCAGGTCCGAAGAAAGCATATTTAACTCAAGACATCTTAGGACAACTTGTTATCCTCGTTTAATTTCCTGGCAAGGAAAACATGAATAGCCCATTTGCATGCGCATTTCACAAAATTTCTAGCCCCCAAGCGGAGAATACATTACTTTTCGCCCCAAGGACACTTCCTCTTCTTTCGTGCGTTGAAACTTGATAATAAAGTATCCAACGCGTCATATTACTACTTGTAAAGTTTGCCGTAAATCCTCCAGACACCGCGTCGTGCTAGTGCAGCACTTCCTAAGGCGAAGGTGATAATGTAGGTTCTCTTGAGCAATAATACGTGACCTTGAGACAGCCATGAGGGTCGGCCATATTGGCGCAAACACATCCGCAACCAGTCGCTCGCGAAGGCGGGGGGGGGGGGCGGCATTTGAAATTCATGGGCTGCAATAGCCCCTACTAATCAATATTCACTAGAATTGTGTAATCGTCTTACGATCTACTCCGTGAGACAATTGCCTACAACCCTTCGGAAAGCGTAAGAGCCTTAATGTCTCTTATTTTCAAAATTATACCTTGATTAATTAGGATTTTCATGCCGAATTTACACGGAATTTGTCATATGGAAAGCTTTGTCTTGGATCATATTTTTTAACACCAGTAACGTAACGAAACATGTAAAATTCATTATCATGAGAGCCTTTTCGATGTGTATTGCTGCTGGCCCATAAAGGGGGATTGTGTGCCCTCATTAGATGCAGATAGGATGCTTTTGAATTAATTGGAAGTTGCCGCGTCAGCAAAAGCTCGTTACAGCTATATTGCGAATATGTATTCTAACGTAGCTTTTGAAAGGCTAAACAAAATACAATTCACGAAACTCCCTAAAATATTAATTAAATACCCCGTAAATATTACATTAAATCACTACTATGCTACCCTTTCCACAATCGTGCATTTAACATTCTCAGGAAATATATTCCTGACAGTTCACTAGAATATTGTTTACACTGTTTATAAAAATAAATCCCTAAAACGAAGGCATAACTCGTATTTTATTGATTTGGAGTGTAACTGATACATTCATACACTTTCTCTAAATAACAAAAACTCTCTTTATAACAAAAGAAAGTGCTCCGTATCTTGAGTTTCGTTACCAAGAGTTGTCACTGTAGTGTTAATGAGAAATTCACAATGTTCTAATTAGGTGCGCTGTAACTCTCAGAAGTCTTACATTTTTCCGTACTTCTGCCCTACGTCACGCTATGAGCTAGGCATTTTAACTTAATTATGTTTAATTTTGTCAAACGTGTTCTTCGACGCTCGGATGACTCCGCGTTAATGCCGGTGCGCCATTTCGGTCATTCGCCGAGGCCTTCTTCAGGGTTATAACGTGCCAAAATTATACAAAGTCAGCGAAGGGCAACACGACTCATGATGCTGAGACATATCCCTTTATTTAAGATTTTATTTCCTCCTGAAGTATAGAAATCAATTTTGTCTTACCGCATTGAGCTTGGAAAGAGCCAAGCGGGGGAAAATGTGTTCAGCAATTTTAGCAGAACCCAAATATTAAACCCTTTTCATCAATCGCTTGTATACCTACATCTCACCGCCAAATTCAATTCAGCTACCTTGAACGAGCAAACTTCTCAGTGGTGTGTGGAAAATAACTTCAAACAGTAAATACAAATTATACAGCACTGATTATAAATTACACTCAATATAAGATAATACATTATATGAACTTATAGACGCATTCTTAGGAGAAAGTATATTAATTTTCGTGGGTTATACGTGTTGAAAATACTATAAAATATATAAGTATGTCAACTGGCCGCAATAGCTTTTTCAATAAAAGAATGAAAATTAATTAGATATAAAAATGTAATAAATAGTTTTAACAAAATTATACAGAAAAAACATTGATTAGACCAAAATCGCAAACGCGTCTGTCACATTGCCTCGGAATTTTGATAAGAAGTCGATTGGCTGTCACTGCGCTACCTCGGAAGCGCATCCCTTTATTGCCCGCATAAGGAGAGCAGCGACTGACAGCCAATGCAGCAGCTACACCCACTCTGTTGCTTCGCAGGAACGACGACCTGTCTTCGTGGAAGCTGCAGGTGCTGGCGCCGCCGCAAGACCTGCTGGCCACGCCAACCCTCGAGTTCACGCTGGGCGACCTGCGGCCGGACACCGAGTACCGAGTCAAGATCACCGTGCTGCTGCGCGACCTGCAGAACACGCCCAGCAGCCCCGTGCTCGTCGTGCGCACCCAACCTCGTGAGTCTCTTCACTTCACATCACTTCGCCTCACCTCACCTCACCCCACCTCACCTCACCCCACCACACCACACCTCATCCCACCACACCCCACCTCACCCCACCACACCCCACCACACTTCATCCCACCTCACCACACCTCACCTCACCTCACCTCACCTCACCTCACCGCACCTCACCGCACCTCACCGCACCTCACCCCACCCCACTTCACCCTACCCCATCCCATCTCACCTCACCCCACCCCACCCCACCCCACCCCACCTCACCTCACCCCACCTCACCCCACCCCACCCCACCCACCCCACCTCACCTCACCCCACCCCACCCGAACCCATCCCACCTCACCACGCCTGACCCCACCCCACCTCATCCCACCTCACCCACTTATCTCACCCCATCCCACCTCACCGCACTTCACCTCCCTTCCCTTCTCGTCCCTTCCCTTACACTCTGAAGCAGGTAACCCAGGTCGCTAAGCGTAGTGTTACGATAGCAGCTGCGGGGTACGGGGGTTGGAATTTCGCGTTAGAGATGGGTACTTGAATTAATGTTATGGCATGTCATAATGTTTGGGCACTTTCAGTACCCAATTCCTGCCCCGTCCTATTCCTGCCCGAATGCTGTGTGAATATGGTATGAATGTGACTGTTTGCGTACCAAGCAGAGTAAGCTTCGTAATGAACTGCTACATGAGCGCCATCTGGCTGTTAGCTGTTACCAAATCTTTCTACCAGTAATTGGGTGCAAGCGTCGCCACATACGAACCATTTCTCATAAAAATTACTCTGCACTCTGCGTAATTAACAATTGCGTTGTCATGTTTATAGTATTGGTTTATCTTGAAATTATTTACTTTATCTTAAGAAACGTTTATATCTATTACTGTTAATAGCAAAGTATATTGTTTTGTTTCTGCATTACCAAAATCAGTTGTCTGGTTAAAAAGTTGTGGTCTAAAAGAAACTAACGTCTGACACGCTATCCACGATGGCAAACATAACTCTCATCCCTTCGCGAAATAGGGTAAAAATGCAACTCCATGAGATCTCATAAAAATAAAATACATAGCATCATCTAATCTATGAAAGCACCGTAACGGAAGAGATTATACATTTTCGAAACAAGCTCCGTTTTGCTTCCGGTGAACCGCTTCACTCGCACATTCTGTCGGTTCCGAAAAAGATTTCGAGATAGACTCCGTGGCGCACGGAAGGCTAGTACAGTGTGTTTCAGATGTATTTTGAACTTTCGTATTCACATGAATAAATAGGCTGACTCGTAGCATTATTCGCCTAGAAGGTGTCTGAAATCCAATGCGTGTGAGTGGTCAATTATGGGGAAATAACAATCATTTTCGGCATGGCTTATTTTGTGTGCAGTGCTTCAGCGTGCGCAACATTTAGGTTGGAAATCTCTTCTCAAATCCAGCCACATTCAGATGCATGTGTGTTGTGAAATAGTTGTTTATTCATGTGAATTTCATATGATAGTTTCTTAAACTCATAACACTTAGAACATGATTTTTTAAATATTAAAATTAACATTTTTGACCTCAAATTGTGCCAAACATTTTACATCTTAGCCTCAAATCTGTTTTTAAAGAACATTGCAGAAATGGGCAACTCTCGCCAGAGACTTGGTATGCAAAAATCATATCCACGGGCGGGGGATTTCTTTATTTTTTTCTTTTTCTCGATCACTTAGACTCGCATTGTTATTACCAAAAGTATTTTTTTAAATGTTATAATCAATATTTAATTGTGCAGCAATAAAGGGAAAATTCACAGAACGTTGTGAATGTCTAAAGAGTTAAGAACTGACATCAAGCATTTGCTCTTCACAGTGATATTTCCTTCTTTCAAAGGACGGCGGCATCTATCCGTTGGAGAGCTCTTGCGATATTATTGGTGGTTATGATTTTGAATATTTTCAGACGTTGTTACTAAAAGTGTCAATATTGATGAATCGATAACATCATGAATTTTATATGTAATGAATCGGCAAAGTCAAAATTACAATATCTATTTAATAGGTTCTTCAAATTGTTAAAGTCCAAGCACCCGTCTTGGGCGTGAACCAGGTTAACTTCATGATCAGGGTGACAAGTACTTTGAAGAATTTGAAGCATTACATATTCCTCTTGCATACAATTAAGGTCAAATTATCATGAATGGCAATTATTATACGCAACATATTTTCAACGAAACACACAAACCAAATAGATCACAATAGTGAAAAAGAGTTAATTGCATATGTATTACATGCCTACCTATGTAAACATTGTTTGCTTACAAAGTTACTATCATAAATCCTAATCCTGTTCTTTCAAATTTTTCGCACGCCATACAGGCTCTTCGTTTCATAACAGAAAAAAGAAATGTACTCACAAGTCAGTGAAAGCTGAATTCTTTCTTGAGGATATAATTTATAAATTTGACACTACTATGACTTGTTTATGAACAATATAATAAAATAATTTTATACAATGTCCAATGTATTTTTAATGTTAAGAAAAAGACAACTCTTTCCTAAATTTTATGTCTTGTAAAATTTTATTGATCATCGTCCGCAATACTGCCACAACTACAAAGAATATGAATTTGATTAATGACCGTTATTTCAAAACATTTAATACAATAACCATTAATATCATTGTATCATTAATATAACTCTTATGAAGCCTTTTAGTAGTTCTTACCTCACATTATATCAATAATTATTAAGCGTGTGGTTCCTGCATTGCACGACCAATGATAACTCCAAACACACCGACCCCCAAAAGTCCATTTCTCTATGGAGCCCCCGAGCGCCGTGTCGACATTGTGGGTGAGCGTGTGCGGCGCGTGTTGCAGTGGCGACGAGCACGCTGCCGCCCGTCGTGGCGGTGTCGCCCGACCTGTCCACCGGCGAGGTGAACACCACGTGGGCCGTCATCACGTGGCGCCGCTTCTCGGAGAGCGAGCTGCAACTCATCGACGGCGTGCAGCTGCGCTACAAGCAGCTCGACGACAAGGTGAGCGCGCCCGCGCAAGGAGAAGCTCCGAGTGACTAGAGTGCGATTTATTTAGTCGTGCACTTGACGTAAATCAGCTGTTGCGGATTCGTCCAATTGGGAGCTTATTTGTCACTACAGTGACGTCACTATGGAGACGTTTACCAGTCGGGGAAGCTCTCTATTGGATGAAACCGTGAACAGCTGATTTATGTCAAGTTCACGGTTAAATAAATCCTAGTAGAGTCCGAAGCTCTCTATACTTGGATTTAAACGTAGCTTCAGTTGACAGCAGTAAATCAGCTGTTACCGTGCCCTCCAATCGGAAGGTTGAACGTCACCATTGTGACGTCACTGTAGTGGCGTGTAAGCTCCAGATTGGATGACATTGTAATAACTGTAGATTTGTCAAATGAAGCTCTAAATAAATCGATGTATAAATTATTATGTTTTCATAGTGAATACCGTATGTGTTTGTATGCAATATTTTAGCTGCCGAAACAAACTGTAAGTCATATTATGAACTTACTAGGAGACTCCTCTTTTATTCACAATTAATTGCATAATCTCTCGCTTACAAAATGATTACGTATACATATATAAAGGTTAAAAGTGTTCATTTTAAAATTTTGATGTTAGTTACAAATTGCGAATAAAAATGACTTATCACATTTTACGCCAGGTTTATTCTGCTACTCCACTGATCCACCGAGCTGTAACCAGTTACACTCTGGAGAACTTGCAGCCATCCACCACCTACGAAGTGGGCATCTTTTTCATCCCGTTCCCCGGCCAGACGTCCGAGCTCCAGGCTGACGCCCCCATTCAAATTACCACAAAGGAAGCACAAGGCAAGCGCTCTACACATGCTTTTTCGCTTAAAACATGTTCACGTTAACCGAAACAGTCCGCGGTACTTTCCACGAATGAAGAATGTCTGTAGTGTACACCTTGCTTTATCAGTGTGTACTAATTACAAAACAAGTGACAATAAATTGCATTATCTATGCATTTTTTAGAATGTTATCTAGAAACGATAGAACATCAGAAATATGATAATCTACAGTAATAAAAAGAAAAATACAAAAATGTCTTCCACTTTCTTCCCCTCTCTTATTAACCCTTTCTTGCCAACAGATTTGTACAAATTCGAGGTGCATGTCGAGGTCCACCACATCAAGGTTACATCAGTGGAAGTGAACTGGACGGGCGTACCGTATCCCGAAGACAAGTATGTCAATATCTACCGTGCCATTTACCAGAGCGACTCCGGAAAGGAAGACTTCAGCACCTTCACAGTGGCCAAGAGGGACTCGACGTCATCGACACTCATCAAAGACCTTGCACCAGGAACAAGGTACCGCACAATCGCTGCGTATCGTTTTGCGAAGTTTTAATCACACGTTGAATGGTCTAAGTAACATTTAATTGCCTTCTAAAAAATATATTATTGTTTTAAGGTACCGATTATGGCTCGAGGTGTACCTGACGAACGGAAAGATCAAGAAGAGTAACGTACAAGATTTCAGCACGCGCCCAGGGTCTGTGGCGTCTGTGGGTAGCTCCCACCAAGGTGAGAACCAACAAAAGCACATTCATTTAATTCTTTAGCAGATTTAGATTTGAATTACAATATTTTTTACTTTATTCTTCACTCGGGTTACCAAGTATTTTTTATCTTCATTGTTGAATGGCAATGTCTTGAACTGTGCACAATATACTATAAAAACGAATTATTTATTTGTAATAATTACAACCAGAATCATGACAAGTCATCGAGAACTCAAGAATTCGAAACGAATTCTATAAGATAATCGAATTTCTCGAAATACGATTTTTTAGGATTATATAAAATGTTAATATTAACAATAATACATTTATTCTGCACTGTATGGAAGCATGGAAACCCATTAAAGATGAAAATGTGAACGAAACTACGAATTCTAAGTTTAATTATAACTAAGCTTCTTTACAATCACTTAAATTTGACCTATCTCAGTACGTTTAATTATCACCAACATTAAATCGTGAGCTTTAAGTAGCATTCTGACGTTTGAAGATCCTCGGCTAGATACTAATAAAATTACATGACTTAATTTGTAGAATCAGGTATTTGGTGATATACAAGGATCTGTTGTCATACCATCTCTCATCTGGGCACGAACTAAAGCATTACTTCGAACAGAAAAGGCCTCTTAAACTTTTGCTTTCACGTATTGCAGGCTTGAAGTTCGTACCCATTGTAGGCCGTAAGTGTACGATATGGAACGAAGTTTTTTACTTAATTGAGCTGGGGGTTACACAGGGTTCGTTTCTTGAGCACATACCTTTTTTTACTTAAAGGTATTCCTCTTTATATTTGAAACGCAAGAACAGTAGCCTTTGCTGATAATGTGAATGTTCTCAAAAAAACGGTACGATTTCAGATTATTTAAATTGATTTCGTACGTAGAAAGTTAATAGAAAATGAAGGGGCATAGATTACCATGCACTTTTGTGTGTGAGATAAGCAATCTCATTCACCACTGCAAATCAACGATGTCCGTTTTCCTAATGCTAGAAGCAACATTTTAGTGTTGGTCTTTCGCCTTTCTCTAAGTCTTCCGTCTCTAGTCTTTCAATCCAAAAGCCTTTTGTTCTAGGTGTTACGTGTAAACTCCGTTACGACACCCACAATCATTACGTAAAGTTTTTACGGTTGTTGTCATTCAATAAAAATGTGTATAGTATAACTCGTGTTGTTTTGTGTGTGGCAGGTAAATTGGAGAGCGCCGCGTCGCCGGTGAAGGAGGCGGCCGACTACTACAGCCCTCTGGTGGCCGTGGCCATCTTGGCGGCGCTCGCCATTATGGCCACTCTCATCCTGCTGCTCATGTTAATGAAGCGGCGCGGCCAGACCAAGGCGGCCATCTCGGCGGGTCGCAAGAGCCAATCCGCCTACGACAATCCGTCTTATAAGGTAGAAATCCAGCAAGAGACCATGGGTACGACTCGCTCCACTTCCGTCTAAGCGTGCGGCTGGGGGTGGGGGTGGGGGATCGGGTGAGCGGATGAGGTCCTTTCCTGCTCCCTGGCGATCGGCTGGATTCTCAGAATCACCGCGCTTTCTAATATGTTTTTTACGTCGTGTCTTGTTAACAAAATGGTCGCGAATGTTCCATGATTGCGATCTCCCTTTCCCTAAAAGACGGTGGTGTAACAAACTTCATTGTCACCTTTAACATTTTTGTTACGTATTTTTATCTTAACTGTGCTCCTTTAACAATAATTGTAAACCCATAACAACCCTGAGGAAAAACATGTCCAAATAATATTAGAATGTTAATTTTTTGCAGGAAACAAAAACTCGAAGGAATTATCTGTAACATTCTCATCTAAAGTTCTGTCGTTGGTTTTTGCGTAAATATTTCTTTACTTTTACGTCTCATAGATAAAGATCAAAATTGCCTTAACCCTTTAATCAAAGTGTATAATCAAACGTTTCATGTGTACATTTTATTTGGTTATTTCTAAAAAATATTATCTTCACAATATTGTTCACTTAATAATAGCAGGAATACGTACAATTTTCGATCGTAAAGTACACATTTAATTTTTAATGAAATAAAAAATTAATGAGGATACACCTTAAAAACAAAGAGTAGTATCTAACAGATTCCAGCCAAGCTAGAGAGAGCATTCTTGAGCTAGACCTGTGTCTGCTAGCGCGGTCCTGTAGCAGGCCCAAAATCTCTCCACCTTTCACTTCAGCACCAGCTCCATGCCTTGCCTGGTTCACCCAGAGTACCTTTTGTGTGTGCCTTGTTTTTTACTGCAGCTGCTCTTTATTTCTGATGTACGTGAAAGAGCTGCTGGGTGAATGTGTCTGCCATGCACTTTGTAGATTGTCAATCCTGTATCTTCGGTGTTGTGTTCGCTTGTTAGAGAGCGCCAGAGTAGTTGCTTGGCGCAGCATGAAAACTTGATGTGTGTTTTGTAGAGTAGCTAGTAGAAATCCATGTTTAGTGTTTTGGGATTATTTGTGTATATAAATACAGTGTGCACGACAAACAGGCAAAAGTCTCGAATAACGCAGCGCCCTTCCAAGGTCTTGGCTTTGCATACATTTGAATATATAACGTGATGACTGCGGTAGTTTCGATCGCAAGTTAAAATATGCCAGGTTTCAAATTTATGCTCTCAGGTAAAGATATACTGCAGTCTAACACTAAGAAAACATTTATTATTCGGTATCTATTACTTATCAAACAAATTTCTTTTAATTATTATGAATTCATTCAAGTTTTCCTCCACCCAATGTAATATGTAACATCTTTCCTTTAGAAGAAAACATTACTAATTATTATAAATTAAAAACTCCAATACATCAGCTTTAATTGTGAAAATTCTAATAGTGAAGGTCTTACTACAACATTGATTTAGTATAACAATATTAGAATATTTGAACAATTATCTCTTATATAACGTAGACAAATAATCATTTATCGTACGTGTAAGAAATTTTATTTCCAAAAAACAAATAGCAGGTAAAGCCTCCTGAGGTTTCTGATTATGGGATCATCAATAATTTGCTTTTACCATTCACTCTTCCTCATACTCACTCACCAAATAAAAATATTTTCATTGAGCATAAAATGAATAGAAACATCAACTCGACTGGACACAACATCTACACCCTCTAGAAAAACTTTGATTGTGTCACTAATAATATATAAATACTGTGCTTCTTTCTCACGATATTTTTAATGATTTCGTTTAATATCATTTTATTGAATTGTTCTGGACCCTTTGAACGTCCAGTCCCGCAAAACTAGAAAATACGGTGCGTCACACTTCAATAATTTACTTTAAAACACTACCACATAAAAATATATTTTGTTACTCGGTTTAAAAAGCACTACTTTATATGATTTAAATATTCTACAAGAAGAAATAATTTAGATAAAAAAAGAATCTTTTCTGATGAAGTCCTTACTATGCTATATGTTGGAGGGAACAAGTTCTAATAAATATTGATGTGATACTGAAACATCAATAATTCACGGCAAATGAAATGACTCTAGTAATTATCAGGTCAAAGTATTATTCTATTACGTAGGAGCTTTATAAACTTTTTCGCCCTAGCCAACAGCCAATAGCAGTTTTCTAGACGCATTCCAGCAAAGGTGTGTACATGGCGCAATTCCAAGAGCAATATTTAAAACATCTATTTACGCGTTTTAATTGTATAGCACTGAGAGTTAGTCTATTTTGTGATTAGATTTAATATTGATAATTTCGCCTTTCTTGAAGTAGCTCTTACCACCACATAAGGGATGTGTCATTTCGGGGTGTAAAACTCACTCCCGCGTGTTCTAAACAATGAAATTATTTACCTGCCAGATTGTAATATTTATCAGTAATATTTATATACTGTACAGGTATTTGTCGACGAAATGCCGTGTTACATAATGTTCTGAAGATTGTGCTCACTATAAATACGCGTTAATATTACCGCTAATTGCCCCGGGATTAGTCTATATATTCCTCTCACACAAGGTGAGTGAATTATTGGTATTTTGAGGAATAAGGGGAACAGTATGGTGTGTTCCTTATACCAGAAATGACACATTCTGCCCAAATGGACGAAAAAATATGTTGCCAATACATAAACGGTTGTCAGAAAAACAGGTTCAAGCATTCTGTAATCAACAAACAGGGGCCTAATGAGGGTAGAATCCAAAACATGACCGGCACAACTGCAGCGAAGTAGGCAACTTACTCCGTCAGTGAAGTGAATTGGATGTTTTTACCGAAGAAAAGGTCTCAAAACACGAAGGAAATGTTTCAAATATGTTTAATATTCATTTTTATTTACGGTTTTTACAATAAACATTCGAACGGCCCACATTCCACTGCATTGCCGGAAGGGTTGGCTGCATTCAAATTGCTTTGCGAACAAAGAAACGTCAAGGAACCTCTAGACCGATCCCTGGTTTCTGATACCCAAATGCTTACATGTGAGTGTTCTGCCGTATTGGCAGGCTTTTCCGTATGTACGTTGTTTGCTCTGTGTTTTTGTGTATTTTAAGACTGTTTAATCACTGTAAATTTTCCCATATCATGCAAACGTCATCTCAAGTGGCCAGGCAGTATCAGATGAAATACTGTTCAATTAAATAAGTATGCGATTGACATTTGCTTCAAACAAGCAATCACAGAGCTCAACAATTAATTTCAGGTCTTTATGCACTCAGCGTTTGTGATTTCTTCTTTGCGGGCTTAGCGTTAATCCTCAAAGAATAGAGGATACGATGAACGCAATTTTGCCGGATCTACGATGGACTACACATGCCACTAAAAAATGGTTGTGATAGCGTATTGCTCTGAACGTAACATAATTATTTGAGCCAAATACAGCTCGAAAACAAGCATTAAATACCTGTATTTAACGTCCAAATCTCTACATTAGTCTTAGAATAACTGTCTTATTATTACATTTCTCTTAGAATAATTAGCCTTATAAATGAATACAATAATTGACCAATTATTCACTAACCTCTCCGTCCCGTTTCACACTTCCCTCTCTGACCCTACGCACACTTCCCTCTCCGACCCGATTCACACCCCTTTTTTACCGTTATCTCCGACCTCATTTACACCTCCTTTTGTACAGGACTCACCGAACACTTTTTCGTGGTACCGTTTGTAAAGCGTAAGGTTCCGTCTGTGTGGTGAATCGCATACTTATTTGCATGAGACTGTGCCGGCCCTAGGGGCGTCGGAGCGCTAACCGCGCGCGGCGTGCTGTTGCAGACTTGTGAGGAGCAGCAACCGGCGGCCAACGGCAACGGCAGCGCGGCCAAGGCCCCGCCCACGCCCGCCTCCGCGCCCGCGCCCGCCTCCGCCCCCGCGCCCGCGCCGGCGCCCGAGCCGGCGTAAGCGCGCGCCGCGCCGACCGCGTGCGCGTCGCGCCGACGCGCGGCCAGTGCAGTGCGCCAGTGCGGGAGGGCGAGCGAGCGCCCGTCGGACGGACAGAGCCCGGCGCCCCCCGAAAGGGCACCGGGACCCCGAGCGAGTGCAGCGAGTGACGGGGGCGGCCCCCAACTCCCCCCCCCTCCCGGAAGTGACGGCGGGGCCCTTTGACGTGCAGACACGATTACCTCTCTGATCGTCAACTTCTTCCTCAGATGGCGGTTCGCTGCAATTCGTTCGCCGCGAGCATACGTTATATACTTTGCTCAACCAGAAATGAGATTTTGTTTTAGCAGTGTGACAATTGGTCAAAAGTAAAACGTCTCTAACTGATATTTTTTTGAATACGCACCGATTTGTCTCAGCTCATTTGATACAACAACCTTAAAACTCAAAACCGCGAATTGTCGTTGAGACGTTATTAACGTTTCGACAAATACACAGCTCCAGTTCATACAACATCGATATAATTGAGTATCCACACAACCGCTCTCTCACGGAAAAATGTACGTCATTACATAGATAAAAGAACCCTCGGGTTTTTTAATACAAACTCATTACTGTGAATTTTGATTTAAATCATTGTAAAAGAGATAGGTTTAGAGACATCATGGTATCTAAATCTATTGCTGCCGCGGTATCAAGTTTGTAGTCCGAATTATAAGAGAAAGGTCTGATTTAAAAAAATAATAAAATAATTTAACGCATTTGGGTTCTTGAAATGCAGCAGAATTGCAATTTATTTCCAATTCAGAAAGTTAATTGTGTCCAAGTCAAAGGGTTTTTTGGTGTCTAGTTCTTAGTGAACTGAAGACTCTCGCCCCGTTTTTCGACGTTAATATAATTTTATATACATAGTTCAAAACAAAATTGTTAATTCATACGCCTGAAAATCAAATTCGGAACCTTCAGTGGTGTTAAGGTTCTATGATAGGGAAGGTCTGGTTCCTAGTCTTCGACACGCCCCAGCCTTCCAGTTACTAACATCTCCAGGGCTGTGTCACAGTCAGCAGCACCGACAACAACAAACAAAAGCCGAAAGGTGTCTAATATCGAGTGATACAGGTTTATTTAGTGACCTGCCACGAAATAAAAGTGCTCCGTTTAATTGGTGGAGAATTCCACAAACCTTATTGTATGACCATGTTACCCCATAATTGTACATACTGGAAAAATGTAACGTATCACTCAGGAACATACCAGAGTTTTCTATACATATCTAATACCTATCTTAATAATACTTATTGTATGGAACATAGAGAGTGTGTGCCATTTCCTGTAACTCTGTACAGTTCACTACCACAATCTATTCTTCTGGAATGGACCACATATGAGAAACCAATGTTAACATATTCAAATGGATTTATTTATACCTATGTTCATGTTTCATATTTCCTTCAATAAACTGTACTTTTTCTACAGATTTTTATTTTACTATCCCCATGTCTCTGGAAAGAAAGCATGCTACTGGTCAGAAAACTTGCCACAAATACGTACTCCGTCAGATCTCACAAAGGGTGAAGATCATAAAGCTCGTGAACCGGACGGTAGATGAGCTTGGGCCCCTTTTCCTAGTAGGCGACCTTAATAGTAAATTGCCATTTCTTTCATTGAATGAATGACGACGGGAATTATTCCGATGGGTAAATGATGAATGGTAGTTGAAGGGATAATGGTTCACGTGGTAGTATTAGAAGCCAACCACACTACCATCACAAAGTGAAAACGCCGATGCCTCACGTGGACTTTAGTTGTAGACTTTGCTTTGGGCGATGATTAACCCTCCCCTACCGTCCAAAACAAATTGCAGTGTAAGAATCTGATTACACAAAAACTGTCGACATATAATATAGTACTTTATATCAGAGAATGGTTCAGAGACCGAACAGCGGTACTAGTCGTCTTTTCATCTAAATCTGTATGCTTCTAAATAATATTGTGAAATGGGCTCCGAATCTCAGAAAAACTATATTTCTTCTATTAATGTAGTAACATGTTAGTTGTAGTAAATAATTCCGGATGAAATTACAACAAAATATTCGAATCCAGAGTCGCACTATAAAAATTATTAATTTAAAAGATGTATTTATAATTGATAAAATATCTTGATGTTAAATTTCTCGAAGATGAACGGTAATCTCAATGTCTACTCTATGAACAAAACACTGACAAAATCTTAATGCTAAGCCTATAAATCTAGGTCAATAATGTTGTGTCCATAATGAACGGTTTAATGTTGGTGTTAAAATTAGAAAAGTGACTATCCATTCTCCACAAAGCGCACCATCGGGGTAACAAGTAGCGTAACAAAACGAGTCCTCAAAATATTGAGAAAAATGTATCTGTGAATCCAACACCCCAGTGTGACACGTCGCCTTTCCCAATCTTACAACAATCCGTATCCTCAAAGAAGTTTTTTTGTTCCTGATCATGTGTCTCAGAATAAATTTATAATTTTGTAAGGGAGGAAAAGAGGGGTAGAAAATTATCAATGTTTCCCAATAAACATGTAGTGATACATTTTATATAACGGAGTTACACTTGCTACAATTGCCCCTAATTGGTAGCCAATATCGTGTGCAGAGATGCTTGGATGATACATGAAATCTCTTTGACTGCGACAGAAAGTGACCTCCCGAACGCCTGGATATAAGGACTTTCCTAAGTAGGTATCCTTTCCTAAGGGGAGTATCACATGAGTAATTCCATTATACGAGATTTTCTTGTACATGTTAATAGCAAAGTGTGATCGTTTTCGATCCCTCTACGAACCCTACCTTTTGTAACATTTATTGTGAGAGACCTGTAGAAACACTATACTCACGAAATATCAATTTTCATTTCTTTGTATGTAATGAACTTAAATCGCGGATATTATGCGTGATACAAAGGCTAGAAATGTGAAACACAGAATATGGAAAGTAAATATTTTTACATTTTTATGAAAGAAGCTGATCGTATGTAGACGAATAACTGATAATGTTTAAAGGTTCCTCAAATATTTTGTTGTAGTTCACTGGATGCAGCAGATATATCGGTAATGGCGTAGAGAAAGCTAATTATGCTAGGTGTGCCTAATGTACTGAAGGACTGTTGACCTAATGAATTGAAGGACTGTTCATGTTCGCTGTTCAAAAATAAATTAGTTTATATCGTACGGTACTTACATCGGTCACAAAATATCAATGTTTAAATTACCATATATTTTTAAAATTAAAATAATTTTCGAACTTTGTGTAGTTGAGATGTAACCAACGACGTAAAACTACAGAATTTTTGCTTCGTTAACTAAAATTATTAGCAATAAAAGTTTGCTACGTTTTTTTCCTAAGTTCTAAAAGTTCGCACTTCCAGACTTCGTCTTTACCAGTTTCCAAATGCTGGAATATCATGAGTATTTCCCCTTCCTCTTCATACGTTTCGACTTCGATCCCTGGATGCGAATAGCGAGGGACAAAGGGCGAAGGGCTGAGGTGAGGGGGCAGCGCGGGAGGCGGCGCTGAAAGATGCAGAGGGGGCGTGGCCCCTTTTCCACGCCGGCCTCTTCATCCCCCCTGCAATGGCGGCGTGAGCGCGGTGGAGTCGCGGTAAGGCTGCGAAGCGACGGACCGCCCGCACTAATAATTCAACTCCACTTCATCGCTCTGGAATCGACCGCGAGACATTGATCAATCGAATGCGGCCCACGCCTTGCTCAGTACCGCGATGATTCGCCGGAGTTCACGGTCCGTGAGCAGCTTCACCTCAAGGCCGAATATTCGACGATTTAATGGGTCAGTTGTGCTGTCGTCCCTGGATTTAGGTTGATATTACTTTCATTTTGCTTCTCAATCGAAACACGGCAACATTCTTCTTCTTTTAATCCACGCCTGCCTAGACAGCGGATGAATAAACAGCAAGTTCTTGAAAATCACGGCATAAAATACCCACTGTTTGCTCCCAATGATCAAATGATTATAGTGCTGGGTTTTCCTGAAATAAGCACGCTTAGTAAAGTGTAAATTAAACAACATTATCTATTTCTCAAACTCATCAAGCCTTGAGAAACAATGACTATAAAACTAAAGTAACAAATTTAAACATATATATATATATATATATATATATATATATATATATATTGTAACGAATATTGCACCACCTGCCGAAGTCGCTGCGCGTGGATTGCGTCATCTGCCGCCGTCCCTTCCCTTCCCCCGAACTAGACGGTTCCGGACTATTCGCGAGCCGCGGGGAAACGCCGTGAAAGAGCCAGGTGCCTCGAGACAAGCGCCGGGCAGGTATAAATGCGCCGGCCGCGGCGGCCGCGAGTTAGTTAACAGTTAACAGAGTCAACAGTTTTAGCAGGAGTTAGTTTAGTGAGAAGAAGTTAGCAGAAGTCAGTAAGACGTCAGTGAGTAGAAGTCAGTAGTGAGCAGTAAGACGTCAGTCCGTCAGTGTGTCCGAAGTGGAAGCTGTGCTGGGAAGTGTGCATTGCGGTGAAGAGTGGTGCAGTGGTTGAACAGCAGTCAGCAGTTTGAAGTCTGCAGTGGAAGCTGAGCTGTGAAGTGGGCATCGCGGTAAACAGCAGTGCAGTGGACCCTGGTGTGCGCAGTGAAGTGTGGTCTGCGCAAGGAATTGTGGTCTGCGCAGGGGAATTGTGGTCTGTGCAGGGAATTGGGGTCAAGTGCAGTGGACCGTGGACAGTGCATGGACTGACTGATACTGTAGAAGAAGAGAACTGTTTAAATAAATAGTGTGTAAGAAGTGAACTGTGTAAATAAATCAAGAGAACGGAGTCGTGTGTAACAGTGTAAATAATTAAGTGTAATATATCTGTAAATAGACCAAGTAGTTTTTAGTGTCAGTAGATTTTAGTGTGTATAATTATTCGCGAATAAACGTAATTGTTGTAAATATTGTGTTGGTTTTAATTCACCACGAGAAACGTTACAATATATATATATATATATATATATATATATATATATATATATATATATATATATCATATCTAATAGAACTATACAATCATGTACTTTTTCGTATTAATTCTAAGTTTTACCATTTTCAATAATTCACAGTTCAAAAAATGATACCCACACCATTATTTTATCTATCCTTGGAAGCCATTTAAAGAAACAAACTTTTTTTATTTATTTTCTGCATAATTTACAATCTGTTCCTATCGGAACAATAAGCAAATGGTGTCAACAGATACATTTCCGACGTGAACATTTTATGATATTGAAAAATTTCATTTACAAAATCGGTATGGCAAATCTAAAATACTCTCTCTCCTCAGTCTATAGATATGCTCACTGTTATCTAGAAGGCTTGTTGAGAGATGATTTGGTTATTGTACAATCTTCTCTGGTATGCTAGGCTCTTCGTGGCGATTACTTCCTCTAGCGGGACGATGTCGAGGTCTCTGTATATCGTCTTGTTTGTCACGTACCATGGTGCGTTGCATAGTTTTCTTAGTGTTTTAGTTTCGAAAAAGAAACAAACTGGAGACGCTTTTTAGAAAGAAATATAAATTGCAATAACTTCAAGTAGAAATTCCGTGAAAACTACTCTTTTTTAAACAATAGTACATGTTATTATTTGATTATTAGAACAAATTTCATTTAGAAAAAATCTCTATCTGCAATAATGCAGTTTTGCGATATTAACGTTTTGCAAGTTTCAGAATTACAGAGTTCGTTAAAAACGGGACCGACGTCAGTTTTTTAATGTTATTTCATGCCTAGCGAACATTTAAAGAAAATTTGAATCCTTTTTACGAAAATATTTATTTAAAGTTTGCCTATATTTCACGCAAAAACTACCCATATTTTCCAAAGAACGTATTTTAAGATCTGATCAAAACTAATTTCCAAGAACAGATTTTATTTTTAAAAACATTTCTTTATTAAACATCGTTGTAGGCAGACAAAAAAAATATTTTGAAGTTTTCTAATTTTCGAAAACTTTAGGTATTTTATTGAAATTGACATGTGCACCATTTTCCTTCAGCGTACTTTGCGTTATCTGAAGACAAAGTTTAATAAAAAAATGTGTAGTCAGTTTTTGAGAAAAGTTTGATAAGTGGTTGAGGCTTCACGAAAAATTTCCCCTAAATCAAAATATTCGTTTCCAAGTCTCAGACCCTTAAGTTCCTATAAATCGACCGGTGAATATCAATTTTTGAGAAAATCGTCTCTACGCTTTAGTTGCTCGCGTTGACCACAGACAGATAGGCGGAAGGACTGACGATTGACGGAGACAGACAGAGGCGTTTAGCCATCAATCGATTTTTTCGGGACCCACAAAACTTGTACTCAAAATATACAACGTGTTACTACATAAAGGAACAAAATACACTTTTCCATTACCAGGGCCTGGCAGTAAGAGTTTTTCTGTCAAAAAATCGCTGGTTTCAAGGCAACTTTTTTAATACTTTCTCTTCGTATGAAGTATGACGTAAAAACTGCATAAGAATACGATCCATGATACGATCCTTAATACATTAATGATCCATGATACATTAGTGTCTTTACTCTCACAATCCTTACATTTCTATCATTTCTAATCTAAAATAAAATCAAAACTCTTCAAGTTTTATCCAGCAATAACAAAATAAATTGATCAACACCACAATATATTCTAATTTACGTACAGAAAAAACACTTTATTCTCTCTTCAATCTTCCGTTCATACAATTAGCTTTTTACAGATTTACTGCTTGCAAATCTGATAGCAACGAAACGAATTAATCTTTCACAATTTATACAGGATTCTTCATTTAGTAAAAATATAAGCCACTTTTTCTTCATCCTGTGGCCACGATGATATCGGCATTTTTCTTCATAAAGCTTGTTGTTGATGAGCAGTCGCCACTTTTCATTCACATGAAAAAAATGATCAGTTCGTTATATTTTTAAACGAATAGACTACATGTCACGGAAAAAGGTGTACCGCTGAAAAACGTTCGGCAATGCGGCCATACATTTACAGTTAAAATGAGGATAGCGTGTCCTGTTACGTAACCTAAACATTAGTAATGTCGAAATAATTCCATTGAGAGGCGTTTAATTGAATTCAGGTCAAGGATACTTGTAATTTAAGTTCCGGAGACGAAAGGACATTTTCCAAGGGTATTTGATATGAATTATAAAACTCAAAAATACTACCCGTAGAAAGATACCTTTTGTGCAAGCTCGTACATAATAACATATTTAAATCCCTAACACTACTGTACTTTTTCTCCAAAAATGATTTCATAGTATCAGGTTAATTTCTGTCCATAGTATTTTCATATAATATCTTGTCAAAAATTCGATTAAAACCAAAATTCGAGAGAAAAATGCAATCTTTATCTTTTTCACTGTAAAGGTGTGAGTTATAAACAATGAAAGTCAAATTTAAAATTAAACGTAAATTACATTTTATAAATTGAAAATATTGAAGTGATATCAATCACCAATGGGATTAATTTATTTTTAAGTACATATCTACAACTGGTGGACGATTGTTAATTTAGTGGCTCTGACGGAAGTTCACGAATTCTAAATTTTAAACTTCGAATATTTGAAAATAGGAAAACACATTTATGTATACATACTCCTCATTTTAAGTTGTGTTCTCGCTGAAAACTTGCGTTCATCTGACCAAAATCAATGGAGCCTACAAGTGTATTAGTGTCTTCTTTTAAGTTTGAAAACTCTCCTTGGTAAATTTTAAACGATTAAGAATGCAATTGATTAAGAATGCAAACGATTAAGAATGTAGTTGATCAAAAATAAAATGTAAAAAAATTACGAAAAATCAAAAAGGACAAATTAGGACGAAAAATCAAAACTACATTTCGAGTTAATATTGTATATTTCACTGCCCTTAAAAAGGTGGCTCACAAAATTCGTGGAGGTGGGTTCACAAATCGATTATGTTACCATGACCATCCAGACGAGAAAACTATTGGACAATTCCACCACTCGATAAATATCAAACTATGTGGTCCTAAAAATTACTAATTGCTGAAAATCGCATATCAGCTGTCTCAAAAAGGGCTCACAAACCACTCCACAACATGTACGTGTATTTAGCCACAGGGTAGAAACTTGAGGCGAAAAAAGAGTAGGAGAAAAAGAGAAGAGCGAAAAAGGAGAAGGATAAAGAGAGCAAAAATGAGACGCTAAAAGAGAGAGAACGGAAAAGGGAGAGGGAAAATATAAGGGAAAAGAGAGAGATAAAATATGAGGGAAAAAGAAAGGAAAAAGGGAGGCAAAAAAGAGGGAATAGGATAAAGAAAGTGAAAAGAGACTGTAAGAATAGAGGAGGGAAAAATAGGGGGAAAAGAGTAGGTAAGAAAGAAAGAGGGAAAATAGAGACGGTAAAAGAGAGGAGGAAAGAGAGAGGGGAAAGGTGATGTGAAAAAAGAGAGAGGGAAAGGAAAGGGAAAGAGATATAAGGAGGAAATGAGAGAGGGAGAACAGGGGGAAAGAGGAAAGAAAAAGGGAAAACGGCCTCTCTCGAGAAGGAAAAAGAGAGGGAGTGAAAAAGATGAGTGGAAAAGAGAGATGGGAATAGACAGAAGGAAAAAGAGAAGGAGAGAGAAAGAGGGGAAAAGAGTGTGAGGAAAAAGATATATAGAGAGAGAAAGAGAGAGAGAGAGAGAGAGAGAGAGAGAGAGAAAGAGAGAGAGAGAGAAAGAGAGAGAGAGAGAGAGAGAGAGAGAGAGAGAGAGAGAGAGAGAGGACAAGTCTGCAGGGTTCTGCTAGTTGTTTATACTTGTATACTTGTATTTTTGTGCTACACCGTCACATTATGGTCCACAGCGTGGATAATTGTGCCTTATGTTAGTTTGCGGTTGTCAATAATTTTTCAGAGATTCTTACGAAAATTCAATACATATCTTCGACAGTGAAATGATAGGGCAGTTTATTGCCTTTGCTTATTATATTTTTGCTAAACATTTTATAATTACTTTCCCACTTTTCACACGCGAAAAAACGCAAAGTGTAACTGAGCAAATGATTACCGATTTCCTTCAGATTTACATCAATAAGTGAACAATGCAGGACCTACCATGACAACAGATCCTGTTCCACACTCATTGTGGAGGACATCAAGCCCTCAAGCATTACGTCTCTCCTCGACGTTATATTTACTTTGCGGGTGATTATTTATTCATTCTGAAACTACCATTCATTTTCGTCGATATATTTTGTAAATTTCGACATTTTGCGCATGGGCGTTGTTAGCACTGTTTCGATTTTAACCGCGAATTCCATTAGCGTAATCCGGAAGATCTTCTATTTACTAAAATTGATCTGTCAACGGGTTAATCTAACGTCTTTACATTTCATGACTACAACAGAGTCTTTGAAGAATCGCGATCATTTGCCTCCTCAAAAAATATGCAACAAGAACACAGTTTGTTGCTGTTATTTAGCAACAATGGTTTGTTGACAGACGGCACTTAAACAAGAATGTCAATTAACTAGATCGATTAAAAATTATATCATCTCTCTATTTTTATGTTCCCACGTTTAAGAGGTTGATTTCTTGTGGTTTCCGGTGAACCTGGCTCAGAGAGCCAATGCTAAGGGTTGAATTGTAAGAAACATTATAAATTCATCTTCATTTATTTTCGTAATTGAATTCGTTCACATTTCTGAAATACAAAACTATGGGGTTAATTTTTTTCTTGTGACAACTTGTGATAGAATGTATCAAAACGTGCGTCTCACGGGCCCAGAGGACTACATCCGGACCAACCCGCAACGCATCCAGTATACCATAATTAACACTTATCAAGTCACACATTATTTTTGTAGTCTTTTTTGAATATATCGGCGAAGAAATGAAAAAAATTAAAAAGGAACAGGTGAAAAATAATGCGGAGAGGAATAAGAAGAAAAAGAAGCTGAAAGTGAAGAAATTGAAGATCAACATGCTGCACACAGTGATTACGAAAGAGCGTCGCAGGGCCGCCGTCAACACCCGGGGCGCGACCTTTCGTGCGGCCCGTTCCGCCCCGCGTCTCTGCGTGCGCGCCGAAGAAATATCCCTCTCGAGCGAGCTTTCGCACAGAATAACACGAGCGCTCGCAAATCTCTCCGAAAAATCTCACCTCCGGCTGCCCCGCCCGCCTGGCCTTTGCATGGGCGCTTATCAGATGGAGCGCGGCTCCGGAGGGGGTGGAGGTGGACGCGGCGTACAAGAGGTGGCGGAGGAGGAGAAACGGCAGAAGGAGGAAGAAGAGCGAGCGGAGGCGGGGATTCAAGTTCAAAAGGAGGAAGGGAAGATGAAGGAGGAGAAAGACGGTTGAAGAGTAGAAAAAACAGTAAGAGAAGGAGCAAGAAAAAATTAGAGGAAGAGAAAAAATGAGGTGGATGAAGAAAAGAGAAAGAGGAGGAAAGGAGGAGGAGGACGTGAATGAACAGCAGAAGGAAGTCGAGGAGGTGGAGAGAGAGAAGAGGAAGAGGAGGGGTAGGGGGAGAGAATGACCAAGGACAGAATAACCGAGAAAAGAAAGAGAAGGAGAACGATGCGATAATAAAAAATGACGAGAATAAGAAGCGAGATGGGTGGAGGAAGAAAGCGAGGGGAATCAGAAAGAGGAGGAGGAGGAAAAGGAAGAGAATGAATAGTAGAAGGAAGAAGAGGAATATCTAGAGGCAGAAGAGAAAGGGGAGAACAAGAAGGAGAAAGAAGAGGAAAACGAAGTGACCGAGAAACACGAGGAAGAGTAGCTAGATGGGGAGGAGGAGGGGAGATGGAGGTGAGCAGAACCAAGAAGAGGAGGCAATGGCCGCAGCGCCCCACTGCGCCAGTGCCTGGGGGCGCCCGGAGGCCGGCATCGCGACGCCGCACGGAAGGCGGGCAGGCGCCGAAACAAGGCGCGGCGCCGCCGCCTTGACCCTCGGCCGCGCAGCGCCCGCCGCCATTACGTGGCCCCGTCGCCATTACGTAACGCAGCGCGTGCCGCCGCGCGGGGATCGATCCCGGGCCTGTGGCACGCGACGGCGCCTGCGACGGCAGCCCGCGCCCCGCCCCTCCGCTTCCTGGAAACCCTACTCCACTGGCAGGCTCGCACTCGCCGATCAGGCGTTCTCTTGCGCGTCGATACGGAAGGGGAGTATGCGTCCATTTGATTCAGCTCGCAGTCGCTGCATTTGTTTTTTTTTGGGGGGAGGGGGGGGCAGAGGGGGATTTCTAAACGATGTTCTAGAAAGAGCTCAAACGATAACGCTATTAAAATAGGAAGCCCTTTCCCGTTAGGTTACTCACGATTCATAAAATCTACCTCAGTACTCTATTTAATGCAGTTGCGTGTATGTTTAAAAAATATCCACTACACACCCCAAAATGCTGTCGAGTAGAGTGAATGATCAATGGTTTTCGATTCTAAGACAGTAAGCCGGTAAGGCCACAAAGTTTTGCTTTCTCGTAAACAGAAAGTTATGTAATGGTAGGAAAAAGAGCGAGAATTTTGATAGAACACCATACATTTTGGTTCCTGATACCAAAGGAGATTTATTCTTTTCTTATATGTAAAACACTACATTCTCGTGTAAGTTTAAAAGTCAAATACATGTTTCGGGTCATTGATATTTAAAAAGGATTTCTTCTTAAAACCCCTGACCATCTGTAAGTCGCACTGTAATAAATGAGAGCGCCTTCACCTTACCAGATTTTTACCAAACGGATATTGTCCGATCAATGTGGCTGAGGTTCATATTCAATTCAAACTCTATCTTTAAATTTGAAACGAATCTCTTAATTTTTTGGAGTACTTGCCGAGCGGCCAGACTAACTGCCGGGTGATCGGCCAGAGGTAAAACAAGATGAACGACCACACCCACGGCCAGAAGAACGGTCAGACAGGCAAACGGATAGACAAAGGGACAAACGAAGAGGCAGACGAACGGTCAGAAGTACTGCCAGGTGAACGGCTAGACAGCCGGCTGTCCAGAAGATCGGCCAGACGAACGGTCGGGCGGACGTCCAGACTAGCAGGCAGGTCAACGGCCAGAGTAACGGCCAGACCAGCGCAAAGCCAACGGCCAGAATAACGGTCATACCAATGGATAGACGAACGGACTGACCAATGAAAGAACAACGGCCAAGCGAACGAACAAACGAACGGGCAGACGAAGGGACAGTGAACGGATAGTCGGAGACAGTCAGACTAAAGGCCAGATCAACAGCCAAATCAACCGGCCCGGCGAACGGACAGACGGTCTGCCGAAAGCGCAGATGAACAGCCAGGCGATGGGAAAGATATTTTAACGAAGATTTTCTGAGCATTACATAACATTTTCTATAATATATGTGTATCTCTTAAGTACTATTTTAAATCAATAAGCGCAATAAGCAATTAGTAAGTTACCTCAAGGTTACGACAACCTATTGAATTATGAAATCGATTTCAATATAATGAGCCTTCTTGCGGTAGTTAACGGAAAGATGCATTAACAAAACTTCATGGACGCTGCATTGCAGTGAGCTAATTGAAATTAATTTGACCTGTTGAAGATATCGAAATGGAATTTGCACCACATTATTCAGGGAACGATAAAATAATTCGTTCTAGTTATTAGCATTAGATATCATTTTTTTATTTTGAAGATATTGGACTAACTTTGTTTTTTAAGAATTTAAATAATTATTTTCAGTTTTCAGAGAACTGAAGTTGTTCTTCAGTATCATTACGTAATCCACAGTCATCACGTCAGGTGCTTCGAATTATTAACGAATGTTAATGGATCAGTTATTGATTCGGGGACTGGAAATTTCTTCAACTCTCTTAACTGGATTCACTTGATGTTTGTTCCTACTCCCGAGAACATTTGATATGGATAATACGCACAAAATGTTGGTGAAATTTCTCATGTACTTGATAGTTAATAGGATAATTTTTCGATCAAATTAATTCCACAACAGTGCCTATAAGTGAAGTCGTTTCAGGTTTTTAAGAGTTAAAATGTGATCTGACTTTTTGAAGATTTGTTAATTATTCCTCTTTAGATGATACTAATAATAATAATAATAATAATAATAATAATAATAATAATAATAATTTTAAGAAGAAGAATGTAATAAAATAAAACGTCCTTTACAGTTACCCGCAGAACTATTGACTTCGGGCTTTCTGACCAACGTGGCTTAATCTAATGAACGTGGTTTCCAGACAGCGCACTCTCTACCTGATGAAGAGATCGCGCGAGATATTTATGCATTGGACTGCCGTTAAAGAGCGAGTGAGAAACTGAAAAGTGATCACTACGCATACTCAGTTATCTACATACAATATCACTTATCAAAAATCATATGGCAGACTAATGCAAGATAGGAATTTTAATCACTCAGAAATTTGTTTAAAATGAGTTGGTTTTTTGTTTGATGCCGGTTACCCTTTACTTCCCGATGGGACGCATACTCAACCGTAATCGACACTAGACACCAACATCACATGTGGGGTCAGCAGAACATGAGGCCGTCCGCTACAATACATACATGAGTGACACGGGATTACTATGCCCAAGGCGGGACTCGAACACGCGACGCTACGTACCGAAGTGCTGAGTAGATAGGCCTACACGCTCTTAGCAACCTCATTTCATACATATATTATATGAATTATAATATTCATGTCGGGCCAGTGAGTTAGTAATTGGTTTTCTTGTGTTCTTTCTTTTTGTATGTATTGTTTTTTGGTGTGCCGACGCTGCCTATCGAAAATCGAGTCGATGTTTTTGCGACGGCATTCATTGTAGACGTCTTCCTCCTCTATGACGTCAGCCGTGAGCACAGATTCCTCGCGCGAAGTATCTTCTCTCTTCGTGCCTTCCAGTCGACGCGTCCGCGGGCAGTCGCGGAGAGTCGGTCCCGGCCCCCTGGCTGTGTCGACCCAACGGCCGCACGCGGGCGATACCATCTGCGTCGCTCACGCCACGCCCCCACCCCCACCCCACCCAGCCCAAGGCGCTTCCCTGGCCAGCGGCCGCACGAGGGCACGCCAAGGCCGCCCGCTGCCCCCGCGCTCGGTGCATAGCGCGAAGGTCGTAAAGCCGCCACGAGGAAGATTGCATGGCCGCCTGCGCTGCAGGGGATGATTGCCCGCACTAGTCGTTTGCAGTTATCAACATCAGGCGAATGAATTACCCTTCCCTTCAGGCCAACGCGGCGGTGGGGTTGCTTAGGTTCACTTTTTCTTAGCAGCCATGTCGTTGCACCACGTGAGGGAAATATTTATTATCAAGGCAAAGATTTTTGTAACACGTTTTTAACTGATGCAATGTGTATTAAACAGTTGTTATACAATCACAGTCACTGACCTCTCTATACTGGTCAACTGACCTCTCTATATTGGTCAACACATGTTTTCCCATAGATTTGTTTTAGAATTTGATAGAATTATGAATGATAAATCTAGCACATAGAATCAAAAACTTTGCAATCGTGAAAAGATTTGGAGAAGTAAGTATAATTGTAATTAATGTGTGTGTTAAATTACTTATTTTTTCTACTTTTCTAAATATGCATTTATTAGTGTTTATTTATATTAAAATATTAATAACACGTTCATGTTGCATACATATCTGTGTCAAGTTTATGTTTGACTAGTGGGGAGACGCACAGTCCTGATAAAACTTGTAGGTATTGGTTGCCACGTACGGATGTGAATGACACCTATAGGTGACCTACACAATTCCTGTCTTTCTGCTGCAAAGCTCATCAGTTCCTTAACGTCCTGAAATGTTTCCAGCGCTAATGCCCTTTATTAGTGACTATGATTGGTGTGTGAGAACTTAAATAGGCCACGAAACTGCCTAAACCATCCAGATTGTTTTGTTATATATGTGGTGAGTTTAAATTTAAAAAAATAAACAAATATGGAACATCATTTCTTTTGTTCGATCTTGATTTTGGTTGCAAAATTGGCGATCAGGACAAGAATTGGGGCTCTTATTTGAGTTTTGTAACTTTTTTAAGGAATTTAACAGTATGATAAAACTGAAATCATCATATTGTATTTGCAGTTCTCGTGGAAAACAGAGAACCGAAAAATCATTTTTCAATCTGTTGTTTTTATTTAATACAATCAGAAACTCGAGAAAGTACAAGTAGTCTATAAGGAATGTCAATAAAACCTCAACTATTCGACTTTCTCCTTTGTGAAGTTCTCCCAATGCCACCTTATCCAGTAACTAGCGATGAAATTGAAAATGTAAATTTTGCATCAGAGTTCAGATCACGATGATGACTATTCAATATTTTAGATTTCTTATCATCCTCAATAAACCAAGCAATAAAATTTACTGCGCCTATACCACTGAATCGCGAAGTTATTGCTCGAATAACCGGCGAAATAGAAAGAGGGAAGAAATTGAGGACAGCGATGAGAGATGCAAAGAAGAGAAGGAAAGAAAAGAAAACAAGAGAAGAGAGAAAAGATTAAGAGGGATCAAATAAAAAATAATAAAAAGTACAAAAAATAAATACGTTATTTGTCGTTCTCCATATTTATAATTAAAAACATTCAAAGCGAAATGTTTGAAGGATTACAGTAGAACTTGCTATTGCGCTTAGTAGGGGGGATATGGGGTTTCGGGACCAGGAAGTGCTTATCTTATCAGCTTATCTTATCTACTTCCTGGTCCCGCCCCCCACATCCGGTGTCAACAACCGGCGCCACCAATTATAATGGCAGGAAGTGCTTATCTTATCAGCTTATCTTATCAGCTTATCTTATCTACTTCCGGTCCAGCGCCCAACAGTGGATGTCAACAACCCACCACCCCTCCCCCCACCCCGCCCACTTCCGATGTCAACAACCGGCGCCACCCATTATAATGCCCCGCCGAATGTCAACAACCCACCACCCCTCCCCCCACCCCGCCCACCCGATGTAAACAACCGGCGCCACCCATTATAATGCCCCCCCTCCCCCTCCTCCGCCCACCCGATGTAAACAACCGGCGCCACCAATTATAATGCCCCCCCCTCCCCCTCCTCCGCCCACCCGATGTAAACAACCGGCGCCACCATTTATAATGCCCCACCGACCGGGGTCAATGACCCCTCTCCACCCCCCCCCTTGCGACCTCTGGTGGCGAAGTGTGGAAGTGTGTGTGCACTCTGGTGGTGAATTGTGGAAGCGTATATGTGTGCGCTCTGGTGGTGAATTGTGGAAGCGTGTGTGTGTGTGTATGTGTTTCAAAAATGCTCCTGCCTGAAGCGGATTCGAACCAGTCTCAATCCCATTTCCTGAGGCGACCAGCACTTTGGCTCTGAGCTACGGTGACATCTCGAGTCAAGCTGTCTGCTTTGGGGTACAGATATTACACGCGGTCGGGAGGCTGGCGGCCGGGTGGATGATAAGGGGGGGGCAGGGGCGGGCGGCTGAGGGTGCGCGCTGCGGAAGTAGATAAGATAGCGGCGGGCAGGGGTCGACGCGGGCCGCTGAGGGCGCGCGCTGGCGACCGGATGTTGATAAGATAGCGGCGGGCAGGGGCCGGCGCGGGTGGCAGAGGACGCGCGCTGCGCAGACTAATGAGTATAGAGATACGCGCGCTCTCTATGAGCGATTCGGGGAACGAGTTGGAGTTGTGAGCAACGTCGGGCGCGCATTTTGAATGCACTCTATATAAGATAGCCAGCCGCGCGTCTCTCTCTCACTCTCTCTCTCTCTCTCGAGAGCGCTGACGCTCGCTGCCCCGCTGAAAAGACTTTCATAATAGAAGAAAGGGAAACCCTAAAAGGCGGTGATAGGGAAAACAAATGAAAAACAATACAAATTGAAAGAATGTTTTTGTTTATTGAAATCAAATAAAAATCAAATTATACATAGAATAAATAACATTCATGTTTGTTTGCCTGTTAGATATTTAGCAATTTCCCCACACAATTTCACCGTTAAACTGCGGTGGACTTATCACCAGTGACAACACATCCCCCTCTTGTCGACATATCACACCACCCCTCGTCGAGCTCGTCGAATAGCTCGTTGAGCTATTGCCTCGGCGTTACGTCGTCGACATATTTCATCACAGAGAGCCTCCAGGACCTCTCGAACCGCTACTCTCTCGTTGGCGGGAAGTGTGCACATGACGTTGCAGAGATAAATGTACGCCTGCATAATGATTCTGTCATCCACCATCGATGCCATAATGTATTCATCTAGATTCAGATAAGCTTCGGGTGGGGGAGGTTTTAATTCGCGTCGACACATAGGACATGTGTTGTTCACGTCTAGCCATGTTTGCAAACACTCAAGACAAAAAAAGTGATTGCACGGTGTGCGCGCCATCACAGGCGGGGGAGTGTCATCGTTTTGACAAATGATGCAACATAGAGGAGGGGATGCAGTGGATCGAACTTCCACAAAAGGAGGTGGAGGCGGTGATGGTGGCGGTGTGTCACTTGTCCATTGGTCTTCCATTTTTTTTTTTTTTTTTTCACGTCAAAATATTAAACAGATAAAAGCAGCGAACACGAAAGCAAAGTTCAGGAGGGCTACACCAACAATGATGCTATCTATCCAATTCATAGCACACACACGTCACAATATTCCTCTTACAAAACACACACACATCATTCCGTTTCAATGGCCGAGATCCGTTGTCGTGTTGAGCGTAGTGCTGCGTGCAGACGAGAAGGGTGACGGTTTGTCACGACGGGCAGCCCGACGGTGCGGCAGCGTCCTCCTCCTCAGAGTAGTGTTGGATGCAAGGCTGGCGGAGATAGATGCAAAAGCGACAATTCCGCTTCAACGGCGGCGGTCCATCGATGTGCGTGCGTCCGCGATTCCAATGCTCTTTACACGAACGAAGTTCTTCAATACACGGTAGTTTTTTGATGTCTTCAGGGAGTTTCTCGAAAACGCGCTCAACCTCGTGAGACGCGGGCCAATGGCACAAAAATTCGACCGGCAATTGACTCAATGTATCCGAGTCGAGAAGTGTAAGCTTGTAATCGGCTTCATACAACTTTCTGAAAGCGCGCTCGATGTTTTCGCGCGTCTCTCGCCTGATCTCTTGTCTGGTATGCTCCAATACTTCGGCAACGTAGCAGATGAGCGGATGAGCGGATGCGTACGACGGAACAGTCGACATCGTACTGATGAGCGACGCGGTGGAGAGCGTGATTATAACATGCACGAACCTGTTCATCTTATCGTTCTCGAACGGAAGAGGCCGATTACACAATCTCCCTTTTCGACTCCTCCCCTTCATGATGCAACATGCAGGAACTTGTTTATCTTATCGTCCTTGAACGGAAGAAACCGATTACACAATCTCACTTTTCGGGTCCTCCCCTTCATGTTGCAACATGCAGGAACTTGTTCATCTTATCGTCCTTGAATGGAAGAGGTCGATTACACAATCTTCCTTTTCGACTCCTCACATTCATGATGCAATAAGTGCGGTCGATTGACACTCATCCAGTCGTACAGGGCGATGACGTGCTGCCCTGCTAAGCTAACATCACCGCAAGCGTAGAGTTCGCGGTACGCGCGTAAACACTCCTTCAGCGGAGGGCATCCGATCGACTCCAGATCAACAATATGTTTTCCTTGAATAACATCCAGCAGCCACTCTTTCTTCTGTGCTCCCTTAACGTATATCGTTGTGACACCTTCGAAAGCTTTCAACATCACAAACGTTCTGTCTCGATAATCGTAACGGCCGCTACTCCACGGCGGTGTGGCGTGATGGCAGCTTTTGATCCACCACACTTGTCTCTTGTCGTCGCTGTTCAAAGTATAGAAAGGTCGCGGTGGACGAAAGGTGAATTTCTGAACGAACCGTTCCTCAGGATCATCTTTGGGGGCCCGGATGACGGATAGCACTTTGATAATGAATTGTCCACCTATCCAAAACCCTTGAAGATCAGCGACAGCTGTGAGCACACGTCTTCTTCTTCTTCTTCTACCGGATTCGTTTTCGCGCCACGGGGTGGTCGGCTGTGTTGACCACAAAGTCCCCTCCCCCTCGTTCTCGTTTCGAAATGATTTTTCTTCTTGCGAACTGTTCTGTTCAGGTGAAGAAGAAGCATTGTCTCGCTGTTCGTCTTCTTCTTTCAATAGATTGTATAAAGAATGTTTCACGTAGCGCAACATGATCAAAGGAGCGCAGACACAGTTACAGAGGAAAACAAAAAATCGAATGACACAGCGCAATGATCATCGAGCAGGGTAGCAGCGACTCGCTTTCGCACGCGACAAGAACTGACGATTGTCGTGCTTTCGTCGTCCTTCTTATACAAGACTGTGACGTCAGCAAACATGTCGAAGTGTGATTGGCTTATCGCGCGAGGATGCAAATCCCTCTTAAGCTTCAATGTCTCTCGCATGTACCCACGAATTATGGCGTGAGTCGAAACCGAGCCATTTCACGAGGCGAAGCGGACCCTTTTTCCGTACGACACGCTCGACTAAATATCGATCGAGATATCGCGTGCGATGCAATTCCTCGGTATAGAAGCGGCCCTTGATTGTTTCACCTTGCAGATCTTCTAGCGAGTACGTGACGGGATTCGAGAGATGCACACGAACGATTTTGAAGAGTTCGGTTCCCCATCGCGCTTCGTAGCCTTTCCGAAACGGTGAGCTTTTGTACGTGCTCACCCGAACAATGTCCCCGACGCGAAATCGATTTGTCCTCAGGAGACGCGGGTCGAGCGTTTTCACTTGCCCGTACACCGTGCGCATGAGTCTATCGTCCTTGACGTCCTTCGGCTTCATGTCGATTGTTCGATGTTTAGTATTGTTGTAATCTCGGAGGAGGGTGGGGAGCATAAGGGTCCACCGTCGCGTCCCCTCGGCGGTGAAGCGTCTCCACATCCGCTCCTTGAGCGTTCGATTGAAACGTTCGACAACGCCGGCTTTCACGTTGGAAAAGGTGGAATAATGACGAATGTCACGCTCTCGGAGCCACTTGTTGAGTGCGGTATTGTAAAACTCGGTGCCTTGGTCGGTTTGTAGGAAGTGAGGCACTCGCCCGCTCGACGTCACGATGCTGTTGAAAGCCTTGACGACTTCCGCTCCCGTCTTTTTCTTTATCGCTTCCGCCCAGGCGTACTTGCTATACACGTCGATGACGGTGAGAATGTATCGCATTCCTCTATTGCTTTTGGAGTACGGTTGCATGTCGACCAAATCGGCTTGCCATAGATCATCGAGTCCTTTCGTTAATCACCCGCCGTCTCGCGTAACGGCGTCGGGCAGGCGCATGCAATTCAGCAGCGAGTCCTTGTCGAACGGTCGGCAATACGGTCGTCTTCTTCTTGTTCTGCATGGTTAGAGGCACTAGCCGATAATACCGGCGTCACGCAATTCATCTTCTATTTCTACTATTTCACCATCGAGCTCATTGTTACCGGCCGTTTTCGAAGCGTGTAACAGACTTAACCTCTCCACAAGTGTGTTCGGATCGCGCCAATATTTGTAGTCTGGTGCCGTCACAAAACGTAGACCGCTCCCCTTCTTCTTCTTCTTCTTCTTCTTCCTTTCTTCAAGTCTTTTGCTTTGTCTTTCCCCTCCACCGAAAAGATGTGAGATAATTGTACGATATTTCCATCGATTTCCTTTCGTGTTAAACGGACAACTCGATTTGAAGCTCTTCTTGTGCGCGGAAGTGAGTTCGAGAATTGTTTTGTATTTTTTCAAATCGTCTTCCGTGACATCCTCTAAGTTGGGCCGTTTTTCAAAAAGGAGTTCGAGAAGACCAGGTTCTGGATAGAATGTGTGACCCTGAACAGAGAATGTTCCATCTTCCGGGTCAAGTTCTAGGATGGAGTTACCGATGTGAGGTCGCCCTCCTTTATAGTACGGTTCGAAAGTCGTATCGCCTATGTCGAGCGCAGCATTCGACAAGTAGCTCCGTAATTGCTCATAATGTTGACTGTGATCATCTCTATTTCTTTCTGTGTTCCCTTCTTCTTCGTCTTCGACCTCTGGGAGAGTTTGGAAGGAGGACCCTTCTTCTTTTTCTTCTACTCTTGATTCCGATTTGATACGCGTGGACGGTGGGTTGTTCTTTTTTCCCTCCCTTTGAGAGCGGTGCAGCGCTTTCGAGACGGGCGTTGTGAGATAAGTATCGAGTATTCGATTGCGCATCGTTTCGGCGTCTTTCAAGATGCTCATTTTGTTGCGAATGTTTTCGCGTGCCTTCTCCAACTCCGTTTTCAACCTCTCTTCCGACGTGACGAGTCGAGGGGGAGCGGGTGGTGAGGAAGGACGAGGACGCGCTGTCTTTCCACGCAAGCTCTTTTTCGTTTTCCCAAGTGCATACAGCGTTTTCAAGTCTATGTTTGATTGTTTGTTATATTTTTTAGTTGTTTCACTGTCTACGTTTCTTCTTCTCAAGTTTTCGCGAATCTGTTTTATTTTTTTCACACGTCCTCCTATTTTGGATTTCACTTTCATCACTCCCGCCACACCGAGCGCGGCCGCTCTTTCACCGACACTCGCGTCTCTGGACGTGACGCGCTCCCACGCTGTCTTGGCGAGTGCTTCGTCTGCCCTTTTGCGTTCCTCACCGCTTTTGTAGTTGTGGTAAGCGATGTCATGTTCCCTACACGCTTCGTCCAAAGGATTAATACCGCGGTCACCTCTTTGCAGTCTCTTCATGAGCTTTGTACCGGGCCCACAAAATTGATATCCGCCGGGAATGTGAAGTTCGAAGGGCAGTTTGTCTATCGCCCGATTCAACATCCGTCCTATAAATCCTCTTCCGCGATAGTGTCGGTCCCCCCGTCCCGCGACATTGAAATGCTGTCGCACGTACACCATGGCGTAGAGTGAAGACTATAGCGAAAGAAAAGATATTATATAACCTTAAAATCAACACCACCATCGTCCGTCGGCACGAGAAACCGGTCGAAGCCCGATCGGTATCGACCATTATGAAGTGCACTTGGTTTACAGATGACCACAAATGCAAAACGGTCGGCGTTCCACACGTTGGAACACACCGCCTTAAAATCGTTGAATGTACGGAAATCGTTTCCGACATGCTCTTTGTAGATATAATCGAGGTTGTTATCGTCTTGTCGGAAGATGACAATCATATTCGCGTTATCACGAATCAACTGCTTGGGAATTTTGGTGTACGTTTGACATAGATAGAGCACGTCCGTGTGTTTATGTCTCCCGGCCGCGAAGTAGGCTTTGATGCAGTCTTGTTTTTCGGTGGCGATGTCGTCGAAAATGAAAACACTGTCGGGCAACGCCGCGGCTGGCGGCACGATGCTATCGTGTTGCGAAAACGAACGAAAAGGAAGGAGTCCGTCGCAGACTTGTTTCAAGTACATGTACATGGGCTGCGTGTCTGTGGTGGAATATAAATACACGTTGCGGAACGCCAGTCCGAACTGTCCGGTGAGAAGCGAGACGACCACGTTTGTCTTTCCACATCCGGAAGGTCCCACGATAAGAGCGCGCACGCTATCTGGGAAAAGCGGGCCGTGTCGACTCTTGTTCTCATCATCTTGCCCACGCCATAAGGCCGTCACGTTCACGACGGGCAGTGTCGCCGATTGTTGAACAACGTTCATCGCCTTGCGAAGAAAGAGAGAGACTGTTTGCATGCTAGCGAAGGAGACTGTTTTTAAAACCGACAAAGGAGAGAGGGAGGGGATACCCTACTCGATGTGTGATAAGGATAAGAAATGAAAAAATATGAATAGAAATACATCATTTTATTGATAATTAAAAAAAAATACAAAGGTGACACATTACACATGACTGTTATGGTTGTCTGTTGGGGTAGACATCGATACAATCACCATCTGCACAGCTCTCGCTAACCAATTTGCTGCGTTGCGCGCGCATTCCCCGACGTCCAGTGGAAGAAGAAGATCGCAGCAGACTGTATCCGGTGAAGTGGATGTTGATCGTTCTGTCGTCGTCTTGCGGCGTCGCGCTGTTTTTTTGATCTTTCGCTCTTTTGGTTTCTCGTCCTTTCTGGTTTTCTTCTTTTTTTTCGATGTGCAATGCATCGGACAGGGATGACCGCATGCAGAAGGAAAATCAGTTGATGGAGACGCCACTCTCACCTCCATATCCTCCCCCTCCTCCATGTTTTCTTTGATAGCAACAAAAACTGCGAGTTGCGAATCGCGAGACGAAGAAGAACCAACGTCGTCTTCACCGGGCGAAGCAGATGGAGCTTCTTCTTCGTTCATCATCTCATGAAGGAAAGACACAGAATGATGGTAGTGCACGAAACACGCGACGTCTTATACGATCACATTTTTCTTCACCACAAAGTCATCGATTGGTGCGTATTGCACTTCCGTTTTGTAGATAATGACACAATAGGCTGTGACGTCGGCAGGCATGGCTGTACCCGTTTCCCACGTGATCTTGATGTCGGTTTGCGAGGGGAGTACGGCAGACGCTCTGGCGGAGACGTCCCACACAATAATAGGAAACCAAGTATTCAGATACCAATATTCCATGCTCGAGATGGGATTGCGATTGTAGTAAGAACGTTCAGCTTTTTGCATCATTTCAAAAAGATACGGGTGCCATTTTTCATCGCCAGTATAAAATTTTACATTGCATTGAAGTTCGGAATAAGGGTAAAACTCGTCGTTTAAATACAGTTTTGCTCTTGTCATATCGTTACCATCGAATTCACCCGAATTCTGTTTCAGATCCTTGTCTCTCCCCGTTTGCATCCCAAAGAAAATGTACAAGGGATGATCCTCTTTTGCGGCAGTCTTCACCGTCCACTGAAACGGTCCCATGCCTCCACTTGGAACGTTGGGGTATTCGTGAAGTTCCCATCGTCTGAATTGCACGGGGATCGGTCGCCGACTGTCCAGCGTTCGCGTCACCGCCAGGGAAGCTGCATCGTTCAGTGTCAAATGAGGCATTCTCCAAATCACATCCGTCACGGTAATCGTTGTTTCGTCTGGTGTGTCGATTTTCGTCGTGAGACATCGATTATCGTGACGACCTCGAATGAGGACGAGGTCATGTTTCACGCCAGTCATGATACGCGTGTGATCTTCGAAAAATCCCATCCACAGTCGCAATGGCACGATACCGTAAAATTTTCCCCCTGTCTTACTGAGCATGAATTTGGTGTTGCTGACAGCAGACTCGTATAATAGAAGGTCTTCGGTCCAACATGCGTTGCCAAATGATCTTCTTTCTGCCGGCGAAAGGAAACACACATTCTTCATCGTGCTCGTGATGCCCGGATTTTTCACAACGTCGACGATCACGTTGTTGATTTCGTAACGAATTTCGCTAAAAAGAAAGGCGAAAGCATTGTTGATCAATTCACAGTTGGTGCGCGTGGCGGTGCCCGTTTTGACAACAGATCCCGTGATGACGAGCGAACTCTCGCAAGGTAAGAGAACGGCGTCCTTATTCACGATAGTAATGCGAATTTCATCGTTTTGACCAAACGATTTAATGTATGGAAAGTGTTCGTGAACAGCTTCGTTGACGATGTGGTGTTTTATATTCTCCTTGCGGAGAATGTCGATCGCGTGTTCGTCCACAAATTCAATTGAAGAATGATGATTGGTCTTCATTTTCTTCGACGACATTCTTCGGTTTTCTTCTTTTTAGAAAAAATACAGTAACCCAACGCTCGTAAGGTTTGTCGACTGGATGGTGTTAACGTGGTGAGCGGACAAAGCACTCTGTGCCTCGGTCGCGGTACGACCTGCATTTTATAGTGCTTTTTCAATGTTCTTTTAGAAGAAAGCATTGGGATTGCTTCTGGGGCGTACGAGTAAGGTGCACGTCAACGGTGTTTCCGAGTACAATGGAATCAGATGACCGTCCGCATTCTCCAGTCGAATCGATATCTCATCAATCCAACGTCGCGTGACGCAGTGAAAAATTTTTTCGGCCGGCCTTTCTTCGACGATGGCGGCGGGTAAATCGTTCACGTGAAACTGATACAGCACGTGCGCTATGCGATGGTTTATATATCCACTTTCGATCACGTTACACGTCACGAACACCTCGAAATCTTTCACAATCGTCGGCGCAGCATCAGCCGCCACGTACACCCCGAAAGGTGTGGGTGACACGGTCTTTGAAAATCCGAGGAGAGGACCGATGGACTCGGCGTGATCGAAACGCAGCGTGAATGACGTGTTGACGCGCACTTTGTTCGTCTGCGGGTCCGCTTCCAATTCGAAAAAGTGCTTCTTCGCCGCAAAGTCGCCGGGAAACTGTTGCTGTAGATTGTTTGATATACGATGATAGATGTCTTCTAAAGTATACGTACCCGGAGAGACGGACAGACTATAGCTTGCTGGAGCCCCATCCCCCTCGACAACTTCGTAGTGGAGTCGGTTGTGACCGTCCTTCACGTTGCGAATGGTGTGAACGGTGCTGAGATGCACTAAGGCAATCTCATATACATCATTCGAGAGGTCGACACCCGGCGCAAACTTCACCGAGACCTCTGGACCCTTCCCGATTAAGGTGTACGTGCGCATGACACAATCGTCACAAGCAAAATGACAATGTCCGGTGTTTAATCTTCCTTTTTCTTCTTCCATTCGTGAAAAAGAAATTGCAAACATAACTTGCCGCAATTGTTCGCGTTGTATTGTTGAACTTGACGTGTGTTGTACGTCACGTGCTGTCTTTGCATGTATCGAAGGAATTCGGGAGGGGGCGGAAGTCCGAACGAATCGAAATAACGCACCGTTCGGCCTCGTTTCGCGTACGCGACGAAATGAGTACCGTCGCCGCTGACGTCGTCGAGGTTGATGACGCCGCACTCACGCTCCGCCCTTGTTCTTTTGGGCAGCGCATCCCGCGTAAACACACCACGAAAATGAGGAATATTCAAAATCTTCGCAAAACGTGACATTTCCTCGTGCGTGAGCGCTCGACGCGGTACTCCGCTCATTCGTTTTTTTGAGGCCTCCCCCTCCTCCCCTTCGTCTTCCTGCTCGTTCGAAGCATTTTCGCGGCCCTTAGCAACACGCCCGAGCCTTTTTTGGTCTCTTCCATGACCTTGTTATGACGCACCATTTCCGATAATTCTTTGTTTTTATTTTTGGCGTTTTTCACAGCGTTTGCGATAGCGGTCGCGCCGCCTGCGACAGTCCCGAGCGCGCTCAGTCCGCTGAGGATGGTTGGAATCAGAGGTATGAGGGCGGGCAGAAAGCCGCCTCTCTTACTCTTTCTACCGCCACGCGCCGTACTCGTCGTCTTCCGTCCTCGTACGCCTCTCCCCTGCAGACGACGATTCCCCCTCCTACAGGGACCGCCGACGCACCGACCTCGCAAAGAAATGCCGCGACCCATCGCGGTCGGAGTAATCACCGCGTCGGAAACAGGAAAAGAATTAGTTCTTCTCTCTCTGTGAGCCTCTTTGTCGTAACTCCCTATCAGGTTGTCTCCTACAATCTCTCGTCGTTGTTGTTCTACACACGGTGCGAACCATGACAGTACTAATACACGAGCGCAAGTGTCGAAATATATATACAAATCCGATCGATCTTTTTTCATACATCACTCGGGAATGGCGCCCATCAAGGACGTCATGGGAATGGTGCTAAGCAAAGACGTCAATGATGAGTTTGAGGTGCCACCAATCATTTTCCCCATTATCTTTGTAAGACTGGAAACGACTGTATTGAGGTTTTTCAAATTTTCTTTATCGTTATTGAAGTCATCGCGCAACTTACCGAATTGACTTACCATTTGCTCATAGTATCTCTTGAGAACAGTAACATCGTTCGCCACTTCCAACACTCGGCTCTGAGAGCTGTTAAAGAGTTTCTCGAGATTAGAATAATCTGCCTCGAGCTTTTTCAATTTTTCTTCGCAAACGGATGCATTTATGCGCTTATCGACTTCCTCACGCAATGCATTTAAACGAGTCGTCAGAGCTCTACCTAAACTCGTCTTGCGCTTATCGACTTCCTCCTGCAATACTGTCTTCACCTTTTCCAATTTTTCTATCTTTGTTTCGAGATTAGAAAAATCGTTTTTGACTAGTTCTTTATGTATATGAAAAAGATTCTCCGCGTGTTTCTTCGCATCCGCCAGCGTGCCATCCAATTGCGATTTAATCACAACGTCCGAGCTGTTTGTGCCAGGGCCTACTTTGCGAATAAGTTTGTCATGAAAATTGAAATTACCGGACGAACCGACTTGCGGTAACATGTCCAAGAGCCTGGGAGGAATTTTACTTTCGTGCGCGGTCACGAGCGCCTTGCATTCGTTTTTCGCGAACGCCTTTAATTGATTTTCCTGTTCTCCGAAACGCGTAGAGAGCTTCTGCTCGAGAGCATCGAGGTCGCTTTCTTTGATCACGGTTTCCATAGTCTCATCAACTCTCCTTATACGCTTCACGTCATCGATTTGTTCATCGATGTATCGCTTTGTGACGGCGTGACGCGCCCGAACCGCATGTCCGAAGACATCCATCGCATCGATACAACTGAGAGTTTTGTTTTCGACTTGCGAGTTTTATATAAACATTTGATTTAAATAAAGAAAAACTTTTCAAATGCACTATTTGATATCCTGTCACAACCTTGTATGGTAAATTTTGAATTGAAAGTAATAATTTACATTATAAATATTTGATACATTTTCCTCTGTAATTTTATCTACTTCATATTGTATATTTAATTTTGAGGATTTGGAGAGTGGAGTAGGAAAATAAGAAGAACACTGCACTTATATTTCATATTTTGCTTTATTCTGTAATAAATATACATCATTTTTTCAGTTGTGCAATAAACATTTTGACAACAATTATTGAATGTATTAAAAAATTGATATAAATATAAGAGAGACAATCATTTTGATTTATTTATTAAGTTGTACATTATTTCCTTTTTTTCTAGAAGTCCATATTGCTTGAACCATATTAAGAGATTTTCCCAACTTGTTTGTTTCAATAAATCTTTGTACTTGTATATAAGTACAACACTTGCTTTATTCTTAGGATGAATCCCAAGAAAAGTTAAATGCGGCCTTTCCGCTAAAAATTCTTCTTTGCCTATGGCTTCAATTTCTGATGTAAATCTATAAAGAAAAGTATTATTGCATGATTTAAAAAAAAACCTTTTTACAAACATATTAAAACATATTTTACATACCTTGTTGGGAGAAATACATCGAATGTATTGTGCAGAGTCGCTACATACGATGATTTTTTATATGCCTCACTGACAGTGAGGTGTATGTCTGTAATTTCGAAGAAAATACCTTTCGGCAACTGCCTCATGTTTACTCGAGTTGTAGTGGCTTCCATCTTTTTTATTAATGCTTCCCACGAACTAAACAATAAAAACAAACATTTTTAATGACAACTCAGAGTAAAACAGCTACAAGGAAAATTATTTCACTTACTCGGTCGTTCTTTTCGACGTGTATATAAATACAGCACTATTACTAATCTGTATGCAGTCTGTGTTGACATTCATTTGTACTGCTTGCATTGCATTGTCTTCCTGTCTTGAAGAGAACGGGAGAAGCATGTTGTTTTTTGATGTTTCTTCTACCAGAGCAATTGACTGATCCCCCTCATCATCATATAATAACTTCAATGTCTCTTCACACGCTTGTTTCTTTATCACTTTTCTTTTTTCTTTTACCTCTTCTGATATACTTTAAAAAAAAGAAACACTTTGAAACTACTCACTGAATGTATGATATATGAAATTGAAAAAATTGAAAAAGACTTACAGTTTTCGTTTTCGAAGTGCTGGTGGCGATGTTTCAACCAATTCTCCAGCGAAGTCCATGGAGTCTTCTGGCATCCCGTTCATGACGTGTTGCGAGCTGCTCATGGTGTCTTGCTAGTGGGGGCACGCGAGCGAGTGAGCGTTGCTCGAATGGAACCCCTTTTTAAGTCGGCGCGTTGAGATTATTAAATTATCAGTGACTCCACTCTCTCTTCCGATGCTCCAATTAGAATGTCCGCTGGACCCCCGAATGCTTCCCCACTCTCTTCCGGTGCTCCAATTAGAATGTCCGCTGGACCGCCGAATGCTTCCACTATCTCTTCCGGCGCACCAATTAGAATGTCCGCTGGATCGGCGTATGCTTCCACTAGCTCTTCCGGCGCTCGAGGGATATCAATGACATCCTGTTTTCCTAATTATCTCTTCCGGCACTCGAGTGATATCAATACATCCTGTTTTCCTAATTATAACTTCCGACCCTCGAGTGATATCAACACATCCTGTTTTCCTAATTATCTCTTCCGGCGCTCGAGTGATATCAATGACATCCTGTTTTCCTAATTATAACTTCCGGCTGTGGTCGACTGCTGTTCTTATCACTATCGCTTGGGGGAGTGATGAATGGCTTCTGCGCATGCGCACTGCACGTGCTGGATGTGATAGTGTGAGATAACATAGGGTTTAAAACTCCATGTCCACAGAGCTCTGCCATTAGTCTGCCATTGCTCTTGAAGCGTGCGGACCTTCTTGTGTACTGCTATTTCAGTGTTGACGTCGTGTTAGTCACGTGTGATTCAACTCTGTCTTGTGTACTGCTATTTGAGTGTTAGTCACGTGTGATTGTTAGCATTCAGTGATTCGATTTGAGATGAAGAAATTTCTGTTAAATCGGCACATTCGTGACGAAAGTGAGTCTCATGCAGCTCGACAAGCGGAAGTGTCTTCTCTGCAGCGTGAGGATGGTAAAATAAATTTCTTTTAATAGGAGTGCTTAGTGATGTGTTGAATGATTATCATTTATGTATGTGTTTTCATGGATTCTATAGATGTCCCGTTTCTATTCAATCGTCGTGACGAAAGTGAGTCTCATGCAGGTCGACAAGCGGTAGTGTCTTCTCCGCAGCGTGAGGATGGTAAAATAAATTTATTTTAATAGGAGTGCTTAGTGATGTGTTGTATGATTATCATTTATGTATGTGTTTTCATGGATTCTATAGATGTCCCGTTTCTATTCAATCATGACGAAAGTGAGTCTCATGCAGGTCGACAAGCGGAAGTGTCTTCTCCGCAGCGTGAGGATGGTAAAATAAATTTCTTTTAATAGGAGTGGTTAGTGCTGTGTTGAATGATTATCATTTATGTGTGTGTGTGTTTTGTTTGATTCTATAGATTGCCCGTACCAACAACAACAACAACAACGAGACATTGCAAACGCTCCCCAATGGACGGACGTCGTTCAGTCTTTAAACGCCCGTGTATTTCGAGGTGTCATTTTGAATCCTCCTCCCCCACATGACATTGCGGATCCGGTCGAGTTTCTCAACCGTTGTCGTGTTCCCTTCCATCGTAAGATGTTTGAAGAGCTCAACAACACTCTCGGTCGATCTAATTTCAAAATTTTCGCGCAACTCGAGTGTCAATTTTTAATTGAGAAAGAGAACGTCGAGACGCACGAAATTGTAGGGGTGCTGCAGCCTATCTTTCTTTCGGCACGAACGGCTGTGTTAACGCAAGCGGATGACATTTCGGAATTTTTCCTTTCTCATATAGCACAACCTATAAATTCCAAATTCGACGAGTTTTCCGAGAGAGATTCCGGGAAATCGTTGGCCTCTATCGTCGCTCTTCATGTTTCGGCTCACTTGTTTGAACCTATCGCTCATTCTGCCTCATCTTATCTTCCTCTTCCGGCAACCATCGCGAGACGTCAAGGTGTGATCAACGTGCAAAATCGAGACGAGAAATGTTTCCTGTGGGCGGTGGCTTCAGCTCTTTTTCATAAACGTCAGCCCCCACACATCAAAATTTTGAGTTCCCACCGTACCAGTAACTATCAAACCCTTTTCGATGAATTGGAAACCAGTCTCGATTTGCGCGGCATCTCCTGGCCCCTGCCCGTTCACGAGATCAAACGTTTCGAACGTCAAAATTCTAGCTTTTCATTCAATGTTTTCACGTTAGAGTTTGATTCGGCCAACAAAACTTGGAAAATCGTAGGTCCTGTACACTTTTCGGGGTCGAAGAAAGAGAACCATTTCAATTTCTTGTTGATTCATGGCGATGGCGGACAGTCCCATTACGTTTGGATCAAAAATTTAAGTAGACTAGTGAAGTCTCAACATACGGCTCACAAGACTAGGATTTTCGTTTGCGACAGATGTTTGAATGTGTTTTACTCGCAAGCGCATCTCGAGGCTCACGAAATTGATTGTCGATCCGTGGGGTCGCCCGCACGTTTGATCCTTCCGTCGGAGACGAGCAAAGAGGAGGAGCGCTTCATGCAATTTCAGCACCTCGAAAGACAACAACGATGCCCGATCGCGGTTTATGTTGACTTCGAAGCGCTCACGGTCCCCGTGTCTTCGTGTGAGCCGTCGTTGAATGGATCCTTCCTTCAACCATATCAAATTCACAAACCCTTTTCGGCCGCGCTTCAAGTGGTGTGCTCGTTTGATGAGTCGCGAAATCAACTGGTCAACTTTCACGGTCCCGACGTCGCGATACAATTATTAGCATTCTTAGAAGGTCTCGCGAAAGATTATGAGCAACTTTTGAGTCATCCTTCTCCCCTCGTGATGAACAACGAAAACGAGGCGTCTTTTCAAAATTCCGATATATGTCACATATGCAAAGGACCTTTTCTTCCAAATTCCGTTCCCGTCAGGGACCACGATCATTTTTCGGGTGTCTTTCGCGGCGCGGCTCATCAAGCGTGCAACGTCAACTTTCCCGCACCAAAGTTCATCCCCGTCGTCATGCACAACGGGAGCGGTTACGATTGGCATTTTCTCCTTCAGGCCTGGGGCGAAAAGAACTGTATGAACAACGACGGGCTGCGCGTGGTTCCACACAATCACGAGAGATTCGTGGCGATTTCCCAGAGAATCGGGAAAGTGGAACTACGCTTTTTAGATTCATTGAAATTTTTAGGTGCATCGCTCGACTCTTTAAGTCGATCGCTCGATTCGGCCGATTTGAAGTTCACCCGTGCAGCCTTTCCCGACGATCGCCTTTTCGAGTTGGCCAGAAGGAAGGGGGTGTTTCCCTACGATTATGTCAATGACATGTCCAAATTGGACGACACGAGGTTACCGTCGCCCGAGGCCTTTTACAGTCGCCTCACAGACACACCCGTGTCGGACTCGGAGTACGCGCACGCGCAGGCCGTGTGGGACGCGTTCTCTATTCAAAATTTGCTGCAGTACGCCGACTTGTACTTGAAAGTCGACGTGCTGTTAGAAACCGACACGATGGAAACCTTTCGAAATTTGTGTTTGGAGGTGTACGGGCTCGATCCTTTCTTTTACTACACCGCTCCCGGGCTTTCGTGGGACGCCATGTTGAAAACCACCGGCGTTCGACTAGAGCTACTCACAGACATCGACATGGTTCTCTTTTTCGAACGGGGCATCCGGGGGGGACTCGTGCAAGTGATCGGTCGTCACGCTGAGGCCAATCACCCCTTTGCGGGTGAACGCTTCCGGCCAAGCGATAAGGCATCTTATCTCGCCTACGTTGACGCGAATAACTTATATGGTTTCTCGATGTCACATCCGCTTCCGGTGGGCGACTTCCGGTGGATGCCGGAAACCGACATCGAGCGGTTGAACATCGCAGAGGCGGCTGCGGAAGTCGACCGGGGATACGTTTTGGAGGTCGACCTCGACTATCCTGACGCCATCCACGATCGCTTGAGCGATTTGCCGCCCTGTCCGGAAACCCGCGTCCCCCCCGACTCGAAGAGCAGGCAAGCCAAGTTGCTAGCGACGCTGCTCCCCAAGCGTCGTTACATCATTCACATTCGAAATTTAGTTCAGGCCCTCGAGTTGGGAGTGCAACTCACGAAAATTCACCGCGTTCTCTCTTTTTCGCAACGACCTTGGCTTGCCACGTACATGGACCTGAACAACGCACGTCGACAGCGCGCGTCCTCCGATTTCGAGGATAAATTTTTCAAACTCATGAACAATTCAATTTACGGCAAGTCGATGGAGGACGTGCGCAACCACCGACGCATTTATCTCGTGAACAAGTGGGAGGGGAGGTGCGGGGCCAGACGTCTCATTGCCGATCCCGCTTTCGTGCGTAGTCACCACGTGAATGGCGATCTCATGACTATCGAGTTGCGAAAAACGGAGGTGAAGTTCACAAAGCCCATCTATTTGGGGTTTTGTATATTAGAAATTTCGAAGCACAGAATGTATGACTTTTTTTATAATTACTGTCAAAAACATCTTTGTGATCTTCACCTTCTCTACATGGATACCGATTCATTCATTCTTTCTACTTCCACGAGTGTGTACGCTGAGATGAATCGGCATCCATCCTGGTTTGATACATCCTGTTTCGCTCCCGATAACGCATTTGGCGTGACACCTCGCAATAAAAAGGTCTTAGGGTTGTTTAAGGACGAATGCGGAAGTGATCCCCTGCTCGGCTATGTAGGTTTACGTCCAAAAATGTACTCCATCGAAACCCGATCTCGGGCATGTTCTTCTCGGGCGAAGGGAGTACAACGTTCGGTCGTCAAACGCTATAAATTTCAAAATTATTTGGACTGTTTATTTCGAAACGAAAATAGAATCGACAAGCAATGTACTATTCGGTCCAAATCCCATATCAATTATTCATTTGTTCAAAACAAGCGTTCGTTGTCCGTGTCCGACGACAAACGCTATTGGATTGATAAATTTACAAGTCTGCCATGGGGTCATTTCCGCATCCTGCGTACGCGTCCGTCCGTTTCTTCTTCTTCTTCTTCAGCGTGCACGCTCGTCCCTGCAGGCGGGGTTCAGTTAGACTAGCATTCATTTTTTTATTTGTTTTATGATTTTTTATTTATTTTATGATTAGACATTTTTAGTAGTATTTTTCAATTTTTTATATATTTTATGATTAGACACTTTTAGTAGTATTTTTCAATTTTTTATATATTTTATGATTAGACACTTTTAGTAGTATTTTTCAATTTTTTATATATTTTATGGTTAGACTATTTTAGTAGGTGGGAGATTTATGATGAATCACTTTCAACTAGTAGTAGGGGGAGCGTTTGCAAACACGTTGAGACAGGTCTCAACACGTTTAGACAGGTCTCAACATGTTGAGACAGGTCTCGACACGTTGATACAGGTCTCAACACTCATCCATCGCCTGTCGCCATGGAACAAACTCACTTAGACGAAGAAGCGTATGATGCATGGAAGAAGCGGATGGCGATGAACTGGGACAGCCTCCGCGACGCCGCCGCCGATCTCGCCATCATTGTTCACAATAGCAGTCTTCAGCGCCCCTACTACGCTGCAGCCTATCGCTCGATTATCGACGTCGCCGTTGATGTGGCGTGTGCTGCCCGACGCTGTCACGAGGAAGAACCATCAGATGCCGAAGAAGATAAGGAAAAAACTCTTCACAATCTCGCGATTACATGTCACGAGAAAGTGCTATGGATGATGATGGTTCTCGGTGAAGTGAACTCCTGTCTGTGTTGTGAGTGTCAAGCTGATGATTTATTCGTGCGCTATTGCGTCATCCAGAAAGCTTTGAATGCTCCCTGTGATTCCTTCAACATGCCCCCTCCCTTTATCATAGACAATGATAAGCAATCACCACCACCCCACAACTCATACGGAGCGGAAGGAGTCGGTAAAAGAAGATCTCCACAACCGGAAGAGTTTATTCTCACGGTGCACGCTGAAGTGTTAGCTGTCCTCGAAGCTCTCGGTTATCTCCTTCAAGATCCATACGGTGAAGCACTGCGACAGCGCGTCTCTCGCGTTCGTCAAATCATTCAGACGCTGCGTTGTCCATTCGAAAATACGCCTCCGGCGTACTCTCCAGCCCACAGTGATAGTGACAGTGACGAAGTTTGACGCCCATCTACGTCAGCGCCATTTCGAGATGGAACGTGCCATACAACGTTTCATCAACGACGGGTGTTCTCTTCTCGGACTTGATGATTGGTCTCTGCAGCTTCTTCCTATGGACTTGCTATTACATTGGGCCGCGAAGGACGTGCCTTCTGTCTTCCATCGCCTGTCGAAAGACGTGCAGCGGAACCGAGACATTCGTCGCCTCCTTCCTTGTCTTCGTCATTACAACAATGGACACACGCATGTCGACAACAAACAACCGTTGCCGAAGTGGAAGTGTTTGCGGTGTCGGCGAGAAGAAGTGCTACCTTGTTTCGAGCACGCGCATATCGAGTTGCCGCCGAAGTGGAAGTGCATCGAGTGTAGAAGAGAGGACTTTTAAGATGGAGAATTCTATGTATAATTTGATTTTTACTTGTTTTCAATAAACAAAAACATTCTTTCAATTTGTAATGTTTTTCAGGGGGATGTGTTGTCACTGGTGATAAGTCCACCGCAGTTTAACGGTGAAATTGTGTGGGGAAATCGCTAAATATCTAACAGGCAAACAAACATGAATGTTATTTATTCTATGTATAATTTGATTTTTATTTGATTTCAATAAACAAAAACATTCTTTCAATTTGTATTGTTTTTCATTTGTTTTTCCTATCACCGCCTTTTAGGGTTTCCCTTTCTTCTATTATGAAAGTCTTTTCAGCGGGGCAGCGAGCGTCAGCGCTCTCGAGAGAGAGAGAGAGAGTGAGAGAGAGACGCGCGGCTGGCTATCTTATATAGAGTGCATTCAAAATGCGCGCCCGACGTTGCTCACAACTCCAACTCGTTCCCCGAATCGCTCATAGAGAGCGCGCGTATCTCTATACTCATTAGTCTGCGCAGCGCGCGTCCTCTGCCACCCGCGCCGGCCCCTGCCCGCCGCTATCTTATCAACATCCGGTCGCCAGCGCGCGCCCTCAGCGGCCCGCGTCGACCCCTGCCCGCCGCTATCTTATCTACTTCCGCAGCGCGCACCCTCAGCCGCCCGCCCCTGCCCCCCCCTTATCATCCACCCGGCCGCCAGCCTCCCGACCGCGTGTAATATCTGTACCCCAAAGCAGACAGCTTGACTCGAGATGTCACCGTAGCTCAGAGCCAAAGTGCTGGTCGCCTCAGGAAATGGGATTGAGACTGGTTCGAATCTGCTTCAGGCAGGAGCATTTTTGAAACACATACACACACACACACGCTTCCACAATTCACCACCAGAGCGCACACATATACGCTTCCACAATTCACCACCAGAGTGCACCCACACTTCCACACTTCGCCACCAGAGGTCGCAAGGGGGGGGGGGTGGAGAGGGGTCATTGACCCCGGTCGGTGGGGCATTATAAATGGTGGCGCCGGTTGTTTACATCGGGTGGGCGGAGGAGGGGGAGGGGGGGCATTATAATTGGTGGCGCCGGTTGTTTACATCGGGTGGGCGGAGGAGGGGGAGGGGGGGCATTATAATGGGTGGCGCCGGTTGTTTACATCGGGTGGGCGGGGTGGGGGGAGGGGTGGTGGGTTGTTGACATTCGGCGGGGCATTATAATGGGTGGCGCCGGTTGTTGACATCGGAAGTGGGCGGGGTGGGGGGAGGGGTGGTGGGTTGTTGACATCCACTGTTGGGCGCTGGACCGGAAGTAGATAAGATAAGCTGATAAGATAAGCTGATAAGATAAGCACTTCCTGCCATTATAATTGGTGGCGCCGGTTGTTGACACCGGATGTGGGGGGCGGGACCAGGAAGTAGATAAGATAAGCTGATAAGATAAGCACTTCCTGGTCCCGAAACCCCATATCCCCCCTACTGCGCTTCCAACTACTTTTGATCAATGTGTCAGCAATAAGAAAGAAAATAGTACATATCTTTCTCAATTCTGTGAGTTTCACTTTCATAATTGTAAAACATTTTATCCCGTAAAGATATCATTCAACCAAATTTAAGATTATAAATTGCAAGATCATTGTTCAATTATAAAATAATACACATTTAATTTGCAAGTAGCTAAAATAAATCTTTACAGATAAGTTGATCCTTCAGCACAATAGCGGGAGTGTATATTACTTACGAGTGTAATGATCTTCATGCCATGTACGACATACAATATCTTATCCTATTCCATTGCCTATGTAATATTTGTCAACAGCAGACATGAACATGTGTAATGGGATTACCTTCACTTCGCCGGTTGTTATTAAGAAAGCCGTGCTGCAAGTGAGCATAATTCATAGTAGCAGGCGAAAAGGAGAGAGAATAAACTTCTAATTCTCTTAGCGGTGAAGCCACTAAAGCTCTGCATTGTTTATTGTCTATAATTGTGGAGAAAGTTTTGTAAAGAAGATTAGTACAAATCATACGAGCTCTTTAAGCAGTGCAGAAAAGAAAAAATCGCACAGTATGCTAAGAAGTTTTTACTTATTCTGCCAAGAATTACCGTTAACTTGCCTAAATCAGCGTGTTGTAAACAAATTTGTTTTGTTAAAATTGTGAGAAAAATATCTATATTCACAAAAAACAACACAGAATTAAATAATAAATAAATTTGTATTAAAAATGTGTATGATGGCAAGTTTTTTATGCAAAAAATATCTCTTTTATTAATACAAGAAATATAATTGAGTCTCATATTCTTTGACAAGCTGTTATTAGTCAAACGTCATTATATTTAAATGAAATAAATTAATATCTTTAAAGCAAATAGTTTACTCAAACAAATCAGACATTTTATATGCTCGGAACTCCTAAGTAAATAACATATGCAGGCGGGCTCAAAGATAAAATCCTACTGAGAAAAGAAAATTACACATTACCGTGCGCTAAATTTTAATTATATCATTCATGCCTTTGAAAGCATTGATTTGTATCTAACTTTCAACTCACACACTGATAAAATATCTTTAATCCAAAAAATCTATTGTTCATTTATTATGCTAGTAATCTCATCTAGCCACGATGCACAATAGCCGTTCCCCCTTCCCAAAGTTCTTCGCGCTGAGAGTTACACGCATTTCAGATTGCTGATTTTCTCGAAAGTGGTACGAAGGCAGGAGTAACGTTTCGCAGTAGCTTCTTCCCTAACTTCTTATAAACTAGTGACACGGTTTAGTCATTGGTGGACTCTTCGATATTTTCCAGACTTTTTGTATCTAAGAGGTACACTGCAACCGTCTGTGTCGCCTTCAGACGAGTTAGGAAAATGGTAGAATTTAGTCGCAGGAAATGAGCAACTGATTTATTTGATAGTGCTGAAGAGCAATACTCAAAGAGCAAAAGAAAGCTAATGACCAAATATTAAACAAAAATAAGTTAGGAATATGTCCAAATGATTTGTTTATGTGCTGATAAAATCACATAGACTTTAGCATAAGTCTAAATAATAATCACAAAATCTTTAAAAATGTTAATTGCTAAATAAAATTAAATGTGATTTCTAGAATCAAATGCTTTATTTTGATCACATCAGTTGTATTGAAGAGACTGTGTGTGTTGGTGTTCGTTTTTCGATTGTGACAATGGGTTAATGGATTTTTTTGTTTCCGGGTGCACCAACTGCAATGGTCATTATTCCCGTACGTTAAGTGAATGTTTATGTCGTGGGAGATGTTCTTCTCCCGCTGGATGGCGAGATCTGGCGCCGACCTACATGTCAGCTTGCGGTGTTTCCCCATCCAGGTATCTCCTACCAGAAAAGCACCGCCCCAACGAGGGCAAGCTCTCATCTCCCGACAATCTCTCGACAAGTCTGGTAGTGTAAGTATGTGTGTACAAATATAGGGTAAGGACAGAACAAAGAAGCGGAAGGAAAAATCCCGCGTGGTCCGTGACCCATTTTTGTTAGGGTTCTATTCCGACATTCGGCTGGTGTTGATCGGAAAAGACACGGAAAACTAACAATTATAGCAGCCGGATGCCTCTTCTCTTTCAGACAGCGGCTGAACTCGACCTAGCTATGCAGCTAGCGACGAAAATCCTACCACCGTAGGGACTCGGGATCAGCTGATGCCCGAAGCTGCTGCCGCTAGTGCTGGAGGGTAAAAGTTGGGTTAATCACTTCTTAGAATTTTTAAAATACAGGTTTCTTGTAAGCTTTTCTTCCGGCCTCGAGACGAATCTCGACGTCTGCTCTACTCGCGCGCACCAAGCGGCCGCAGACGCCATCCGATCAGTCGGCAAGAGGTAGGGAGTGCACGTCGGGATAGTGCACACAAAAAGTTGATTTTTTTCAAAAGTATCTAATTTAAGTGTTTTACGCCCAGATATAAAGGAAAAAGTTAATGCTAACTTTTCAATATTCCCCCTATATTTTGAGGATGAATTACTGCAAACTTCAGAAATTTTTAAGACGAGAAATTATAGTCAATGATTTCGATATTGATATAAACATTTCACAGTATGATTTGATGTTATTCTATTGTAATTTCTCACAGATTCTAGAAACTACTTTCTTACAAAAACATATTTATTTCTTTAATGTTAAATACAAAACCAATTAATTTCATCCCAAGTCAAATCAAATATTAGTTCAATGAATTTTATCAAAAGTGAACTTTGATTTTCCCCTCCGCCCATCGTTGTATCTTTTTAAAAAAATCAGGGATAGTAGGTAGTTGTAGGTTTTGAACCAGCTACTAATGTGTCGTTGAAAATCCTGTAATCAATTATATCCTAGGACATTTGGGTTACAAAGTTTGAGTAACAGACTCGCGAGTACAAACGCTGGCAATTACGGAAACTAACACTTATTTCAACATTAACAAATTACGTTTTGTGCCTTAATGAAATAATATTTTACTGGGCGCTTAATAAAAATTCACGTAGTTCACAATTTTTCACACTTGTTTGTATTGTTAGATCATTAAAATAATAATTAAGTACCAAGGGCATTGCAAGGGTTCTAATGATTGAGCAGCGAGAAAATGTCCTTGGGTTTTGTGTCGCCCGGGATCATTAGAACCAGTTAACGCCCATGTACATAGATAATGTTATTAATGCTACCTAATTTTATTGATTCATAATGACTTATTTACTAATTAACTAGATGTAAACTTGACTCAATTTTTTATTTTCATATTTGCCTCCTATAATTCCCTTTCATAATTCTCTTCCATAATTCCCTCTCATAATTACCTCCATAAATTAACAGGCATCATTCAACTGTTTTCATATTTCCCTGGTAATCACGATTCTTTCTACCCAGGTACGTTATGCAGTGTATATCGAGATCCTTATCGAAGGCAATAACAAGCTACATAGTTTCAGTATTCACTCGAACAATAACAGAGTATCTAGAAACTTTATTTAAACCTTTCATTCGGGAACACATAATAGAGGGAACTAACACTTTGCACTTGTGAGGGCATCTTCGTCTTCCTCGCGTATCAATTCAACCTTTTTGGATGTTTTCTCTTCCTCTCTTCCCAACTCTACATCCTTTCGCCATGATTCTTCTTTGTACAGATCCTCTTTTTTATTCCGTTTAGAAATCTGTTCATATCTAACTCCTTTCTAAATGTTATTTTTCTATGTTTCTACTTTTTTTTATTTTTTTTCAATATTTTTTGTTTTTGGTATTCACAATGTTTATGACTTCCATATTAGCAAAAACATTTATTTTTGTTTTACGCCTTTGCATCTTTCGGTTCACAAACGCCACCTCCAGCTTCCTCCATGGGCTGGTACGGTAACCTTGGGAATGCTGATGAGGTGTTGTTGGCGTAACTAAATAAAGGGAAAATTATTGAAGTCGTCTTCGTCAAAGTCTCGTGAAATACGGATTATGAACGTATGTACTTTGTCACAGCTCTTTACGAGCTGAGGCCTATGGCGTCCCGACCAGCGGCGTCACGGTCTTGCGGCTAAGGGTTAAGGTGTACGTATGGTTTTACGTAGCAGTATATTATATATGGCCATAGATGCGCAAAGAGTTGCTAGGTGATACGTCTGTTTACTTTAATATATTTCCATTACGTAAAATACTTTGTTTCACGGTATCAAGGTATTTGTCTCACCAACTGTCTTTTTAATTGATACTAAAAAATGACTGACTTACACCTTGCACAGCACTTTAGCAATTCGCAGAATCCACTCTTGTGAACAGTTGTAGAATTTTAAAAAAAATGTTTAACCTTAAAATTTCAATTACCGTTTTTTTAGTTAAAGCAGTATTCTGGAAGAGCGACGACATACAATCGTAAGTACCCATGGCCAGTCACGTGAATGCTCTTGGCTATCCCTGTGACCATCGAGAACAGTGATGCCGACGTTTCGACCATCAGCTCGTTGTCTTCTTGGTACTTCATCTCTAAGGACTGTGATATATATTATGGTGCAAACGTTGGCATCACTGCCGTACACGCAGTGTCACCCGGTTAACCGAATGCTTCCGATAGATTGATTAGTGACCGGGCGCATCAACAGGTAAAATCATTATTGCAGTGCGTGTTTTCATCGCGAGAGGTAACTATGATGTTCCCCCTCTGGCAGCCGAGATCCGGCGCCGCCCTACGTCGGCTGGCGGGGATTTTCATCAAACAGGTGCCTCCCGCCAGCGGGGCACCGCCCCAACTGGGACAAGCCCTGAGCTCTCGACCGGCCTCCTGGTAAGTGAGATAGGGTAGTGTATGTGTATGTGTATAATATAGTGTAGTGTATGTGTCAGTAAGAGTTGAGGTTAGGGCAAGGGAAATGAAGAAAAGATCGCGCGAGGTCCACGGCCCGTTTGTTAGGCATTCGCTCCGGCATTCGTCTGGTGTTGATCGAAGAAACCACGGAAAATCACCGATCAGAGCAGCCGACCGCTCGAATTGTCCTCCAGACAGCAACTGAATTCAATCTAGCTGACAAGGAGACAAGTCTGGGGTGCGGTTAGGACAAGGAAGAGAAAGAAAATATCGCATATCGTGGCCTGTTTGTTACAGTACTTCTGACTCGTCTGGTGTTGATCGGAAAACTACCCATCGCTAGAATCTCCTCCAGACAGCGGCTGAAGTCGACGTAGATAACTACATGGTGTCGAAAATACTGGCTCCATCGAGACTCAAACCCTTGGACAGAGCGCCTGCAGTGTCATCAGTTGATGCTCTGACCCACCTTGGCCCGTCCGAGAGCCTTGGCAGCGACGATATGTTTTGCCCCATCCGCCCACAGTGCGGACGGGCGGCAGCGCCGACGCGTGGGGTGGGCGTCGCGCACGCGCAGGCGGCGTCGCGGGCGTCGCTGGCGTCGCGGCGCGTGGAGGGGCAAGGCGGGAAGGGAGCGGTGTCCGCCGCCGCGCGCGCTAGTGTTCGGCCGCCCGGCGCCGCGACCGCACGCCACCGCCGCCACCACCGCCGTCGCCACCGCCGCCACCATCGCCGTCGCCACCGTCACCGCCACCGCAGCTGCCGCACCCGGAAGGCTCCCGTCGGCCGCCGCATGGAGAAATGGTTGGGTGAGAGGCGCCTGTGGCTGTTCGGGAACCACCTGCCGCTCCTGCCCCGCAGGTAACCGCAGGCAACCCCACGCACTGCACCGCCCCTCCCCGCCCAGCTCGGGTAGCCAGCGCACTCACCGCGCACCCTAGGACCTGCAGCGAGGGGGCCCGTCCACAAGGACTCTGATACCCTTTGTCTTTGGGTGGATGAATCAAATCGTTCGTTTGAATTATGAAACTGAATAGCAAAAGGAGATTTTAAAATGTTTTATCGTATTAAAATAATGCTCAGTAAAACCTGTCTGAAGAGTGAAGAAAATTTGTCTTGTCGTTAAGAAGCATCGTAAGGAGACGTTGTATACGTCAAATTGTCCTTCAAAACCCTGCGTGTGGTCTAAGAGCTGAAACAAAATGGTTATTACTAAACTGCACCCAATTATAGCAACTCTGAGAAGTAAATTTAATGTCTGGAAGTGTAGCACGGATTGTACTTTCTCAAATTCTTACATATCATTTGTACTTTTGCTGTCAGTCTATTTTTATCAATATCTCTCAGGTAAACCTTATCCAATCTTTAGAATCCAACTGAAATGTTTGCTTTACTTTACTTAGTGAATTCTTGCCAACTCTCTAAAAGAGAATGGTTTCTATGAGATGGCTTACACAGGTTTTACTGTAGTATTCGTGTAAAGGAACGTTTTCGTACAATGAAACTAAATAATTTCGTTTGGAAAATGCACCAAGTGGAATGGGGTTCCCTGCTCCTTGGATCGGCCCCTGCTGCAGAGCACTGTCTTACACGACGCCTGCGGAAGACACACGGCCAACTCACACGCAGCCCGGAGAACAGATACTGTTTGGCCCACAATTGTAGCAGTGATCATTACTTGTTTCTAACACTTCCTTCTGTCAAACTCAACTCCATAAAAAACGTCTCGTTGCCCCAAACCACGAAATATTTACTCTAGCCATTTGCGATAGAGATAATCCTCCTTTGATTGTGGTATGATACATTTAAACATAATAATTTTGAATTTGCTTGTGTCAATTATATCTTCTACAGTGAGTATGAGAGTAATGAAACATAATTAGTTATTGATATTAAATAGAATGTTCATTATACGTCCGTATGATATTTATAATTCACTATAAAGAAATGGCTTCCTACTAGCAATGAAATAATATTCATTACCATATTTTTAACAGTTATGCGTATTTCAAATTAATGCATTAAAATTTCACATTCAAATATTAATTGTTCATTTAGTTGTAAACATAAATTATTGTTTTATTAAAATCCTTCATATTATCTTTACAATATTATTTTTTCTTATTAAAATAAGAAAAATTCCTTTCACTCATTACATATAACATGCTTGATGCATAAATGACTGTAGCATAGATTATTATTTTATGCTAATTACCTTCTTCTAAAAGCATACATAAAAAATCGATGACTTTCGTAGAAATGTCGGCGTGGTTTTGTTTTGTTTTTTCTTATTGACTTACAAAAATGGTAGCTAATCGATATATGCCCTGGGCTTGTAGAATTCTGGTGCCTTGTAAGGCAACAGAAGCTCGGAACGAAAAATATGCGTATATTGCGTGCGTTCTTTTATATCTCTACTCGGCAGCCGGAGCTCGAGCCATCACTCTAAGCATCAGTTCAATTCCTGGGATATCCAGCAGCGTCCGCGCCTTGACATAGGCAGACAGGACACATTCGAGAGTACGGCGGGTTACATAACTGCCCCTACAGCGTTCTTTGTGAAAAAAGGAAACTGACACAAGAAACAATTCGTGTTTCCAAGTGTTTCCATGTTTCTTATCGGACTCAAATCGTCTTAAAATTAAACAACATTTAATATACAAAAAGTTTCTAAGATGCTCTGAAAAAAATGATAGAACTGAGTAACGAAGATTAAATACATTCAAAAATAATAAACGTAAAAAGTAGCAGCCAGCGGTCATTTTGAACTACTCCAACTTTATATATTACTGTTACACATAACAATAATTCATAAAAGTGGAGAGTACTGACAATTTAATTTGTTAATTTTTAACTAATATCAACACTAAATAGTTGGGAGAGTACAATATTATCTTCGAGTGAGGAATGTTCGACTATTTACGTTGAATATGTAGATACCTTACTTTTGCTGAACACACGTTAACACTTTTTCGTTTAACTGAAAAAAGTCGTTGCTACTGCAGAGTGAATATTTTCTCGCAACGTGCTCAGGCCGCGGCGCCGTTCGGGATCGTAATGGTTCCCCAGTATACTGTATTTGGTGCAGAATGCCTTCTCCTCTCTCCCGCACATTCAGTCTCGGCCTTTGCCGACATGCACAACGCCCGGAGCACCTACAGTCATGCAACGCAACGCACCACGCTCAGGAAACTTTTACAAGCCTCACATTCGCAGGCTATCCACGCAATCGCCGGAGAAACGATCACGAGATTAGGATAGAGAGTTTGCCAAAAAACACGGCTGGAAAGTCCCTGGACGAAAGCGTAGCAAACTGGAATATAAAAGCGGAGCCAGCAATATAAAAGCACAGACAGCAACATACCATCATGGTTTATAGGAGAGCAACTACACCAACACAGCCTAAAATTATAAAACAACAACAGCTCCGAAGGCTTTACCGTTTTTTGGACCAATGGTTTAAAGCACTGTGTTTCACGTGAATCGTTTTATTACTCGAAAAAAAATATTACGTTAATGCTTGTCAATTATATACATAGATTTCTTCAACTTCTTTCCTCCTACTTCAAGCATTTGTACACTTTGAAAAATCTGAAACCTGATGCAATGGATCGCAATGGATCAAATTTTCGGATAATATTTCAGGTCAAAAATTACTTCATAGACTATGGAAATTAATAGTAAATGAATCTAGACACAGATTTTATTATCTAATTTGAATTAACGGATTATATTATAAATTTAGGCTCATTACTAACTACGTATGAGTGTATTTACCATATTCGTCCACAAAATATACATAATTCTTAGCTAAGAAATGATTTCGCCTCCATTTCATTATCCCTTACATTTTATCATTAGTTCATATGTTTCCTCCTAAAAGTTGAAAGTAGCCAAATTCTTTAACGATTTTCTTTATTACATTCTTCAATGTCGAGATATCGATCTTGTAAAATTGCTCGTTTTGAAACATATCCCGCATAGCGACTACTTGGCATTTTGACTTAACGGGTAAATGTTTCACGGTGTTTTTCAGCTCCGTTTCAGAACGATGCACTACTTCGGTAGTTCAAATTTCAAAAAAACATCCGCAGCCATGATGGCGCAATTCTCTAACTTTGGTCACTAAAAATGTCACATTCACCTAAAGGAAAATAGTAAATAAATAATTAAATAATAAGTTAAATAAATAAATATGTATATGAATAAAAAGTTATGGAGGGGCTCATATAAAAAAACGCTTCCGCCTTGATAGTACAAAACAACCAAGTCAACTTTATATAACTATTGACAAACAGAAAAATAACACAAAAAGAACTATTAGATTCAATATTTCCTGTAACAAAAAGAAACACTGTTGAGAAACAAGTTTACGTAAGAGAGAATGCTAGTACGTTCGTGATCCTCCTACAATTTCATTAAAGTTTTATGAACCCAATGTCGTAATGCTTCACTCGTGTAATACCTTATTACTCTCATAATACTCTCTCTGTTCGATATATAGCCTTTTAGAGTGCTTAATATTTTACACAATAAGGTCCCAGATTGAAGATTGAATAACCAAGTGGAAAAGAAGATGGTGGAAGCGATTTTTAATTCACAATGAATTTACGAATTTGGAATAAACAACGACGACTTGAAGGATTTTCTCACAATCGTATTTTGGAGAGCAATAGGTTTTGGAGGTAACTGACTGCCACGTCATCCCACTCAAAACAGGCACATATTACAGGAAAGTAGGAATAGCCCTTGCAGGTCTGAAAGACAATTTTCGTTTCCTGGAGGTCTTGGCTTGGAATACACTCGTAACATCACCGATAGTTTTGGGCTGTCTGAATTTGATACAGAAATACATTTCTGGCAGACATTTTTAGTCCTGTAAAAATCAGTGGTTACGTATTTTTATAGTAATTCACCTCTGCAGGTATTTCTCTGAAATTTCTCTCTCCTTACATTTTTGAAAGCACTCCCCTTATTCAACTTTGTTTTAATTCCTTAACATTTGGTAGCACTATATATACACGCGTGGATAAATTATTTCTTTGTTCAAAACATCGAAGTGGTGTGCTTTGTAGTTTGAGAGTGTGACTATGGTTGGACATGGCTAAATTTGAAGTCCACTTTCGTGATTTCTAGTTTGCATATTTTAGGTGCGCTCTTCTCTGAAATTATTAAAGTAAAATGCTTGAAATTTACACGATTACTAAAAGAGAGTCATACAAAATAAAGGAATTTTTCTGGAATAAATTAAAATATTTAGCAACAGATTATAAAATTATCTAATTTTTAGAGCAGTGATCATTTAATTTATAAGGTATTAAATTAAAATATTCGTAAATTTGTAACATAGAAAACTATTTCAACATATTTATCGACTATAATAATGTTACATACAGTTTCGGCTTGATACATAGAATAATTTTGAGCGTATCTGCAAATGAGAAAAAATTAACATAAAAGGCACTACCTACTCCTCTCTTAAGGTACCTTATTGTTAGACCAACATAACCTAGCATTGTAAGCCATATTCGAGATGAGTGGTTTCCATGAGAAGGTAATAAAGATGCGATCTGAATAATAGTGGAACAAGGGAGAAACAAAAGACAGAATGAACAGATAAAAGAGAAAAGTTGCCGCATTAGTTCACCACAAATTTCACAAGGATCGACCGAAATGTCTCCAAGGGTACCCAGAGTTGAGAACTGAACTGTGTCGTCACACATTTGCGTATTGACAATATCCTTCATAAAACTCTACCGAGACAGTTGGCTCAGGGCATCCACTGTCACTGCAGTGCCTCTAATCGGGAGGTCCTAGGTTTCCACTACCGACCGTGGCGGGATTCTCCATACCTAGGTCGAATTCAACGAATGTCTGGAGGTGAATCCTAGCGCCCGGCTGCTCTGATCAGTAGTTTTACGTAGTTTCTCCGGTCAATACCAGGCATTTGCCGTACCCTAACAAACAGGCCACGGACGGCGAACGATCTTTCCTTCCTCTTCTGCGTTCTGTCCTCACCCCTTACTTGCATACACTTACATGCACTACACTACCACACATGCCGGGAGCTTAAAGCTTGTCCTGACTGTGGCGATGTCCCGCTGGTGGGAGATAACTGGTTAGGGAAAACAGCATCAGCCGACTATAGGGCGGCGCCGGATCTCGCCGTCCAGCGGGGCAAGATCACCCCATCTTCCGAATTAAACATGCATTACACTTACAGGATCAGCTGTCTACGCGCCCGAATCTCTAGTAATCAATCATTCCCAAAATTCGAAAACTGCGCCATTTGTGCGTGCGCCGCTGCGGCAGGGGGGCCGCGAGGGAAGCGGCCGGGCGGGGCGTGCGCTGTGGGGCTATTTATATGTGGGGTCGGCCAGGGCGGGGTGCGTGCCGGCGCGAAGGCGGTCGCGCGACCAGGCACGCGGCCTCCCGAATATCAATGCGCCCCACGAAACGCGCGCGTCCGCCCGCCCAGGACCGCGGACGTCACTGGCCGCGAGGGCCAAACGGCCGACTCGCACGAACGAAAACCTTAAAATGCAAAGTAAAAAGAGATTACGGTGAATCATACCACAAGTTTACAGATTAACCGGTATTGCCTGGGTATTTGTTTATCATGACAACCCGGGAGCTTGGCAAAATACCCAATTGTTGTTCCGATGTTCACTGTTAACAATCGCAAACCCTTAACTGCGTTTCTGGAATTGTTTTAGAAAAGTGTCATTTGGACTTTTCCAGGTTGTTTGTGTTCCCGATGTTCAATTTTAGGAAGTTTGTATGACTTTGACTTTTTTTCTCTTTGTCTTCCTCGTAATACGTGCGTATATACAAAAGAATAATATATGTATTGTAGCTCGAAGAAAATTATGTAATGCAGAAGAAAATCGATTTCTATATTTTAACAAAAATACACGTTTTGTTGTTCCCTGATACCGAAGTTCATTACGAAACGATGATGTAATGATGGGTATTATTACACGAGTGCGATATTACGATACGAGCGAGTATCGTAAACTTTACCCGAGTGTATTAATACCCATTACATCGTTTGTCATACGGTACTTTTTCTACGACTTATGGTAACTTTTATAAGTTAAACTTTTATATTGAACCGTTTCATGGCAGTTGACCTGCAGGATTCAGTCTAGGCCACCTAGCGGGCAGCTCCATACCCTACCCTTCCGCAAGTGGCTTTGGTTTACCCCTGCTCTAGTCAAATAGGATCAAAGTGAAATTGCAGTCTAATTTATTTTACATAATATTCCACATAAAACATTACTAGTAATAAAAAATTAAAACTTAATAGAATATTACAAGCTTAATACAATATTACAAGCTTAATATAGTATAAAAATGTAATTTTTAATGTCATAATCAACATAATTGAACAAAACATTACTAGAACGATTGTCAATGATTAATTGTCAACACATGGTTTGTAAATTTCTCTGCGATTGGTCAAGAACGTATCATATTGAAATTTGTGTAGTAATAAGAATCATTATGCAACGGGTTCAGCCATCAAATGACAAAGTTATACAATGGGAGTAGAAAAAAGTGTTTTTTAACGTCCGTCCGTCCCTGAACAACACTATCATCCAAACTGTTCATGTGAAATTATTTCGCAGCGGAACTAAATACGAAGAAATGAGAATAGAGAAAAAACACCAAAAGTGAGAGAAAAAGAAACGAAAGTGGTATGTTTTACGGTGATAATCAATCCGGAAAAAACGAGCTTATTTCAAGCGTGGTTCTGTCTTCTTAGTCGTGACTCGTCCAAACACGAGTTTCGAATGTTGTGTTGTTACTAGAATAGCGTGACTGATGGATGAGCAGTCAATATACTACATGTCAGCTGAGTAGAACGGTTCTGTAAAGTTAATCTACCGGTGTAACCGAATGGCATAGACTTTCTCGTATAAGTTAGTTTTCTTTATTCTTGAATCGGGGCTAGCGTTGTGATTTCTCCCCACATTTTCCCAGCTGGTGTCTACCGTCGCCTAAAAGACATTCGAGGCATCTCGCACACCCTATCGATCCTCTGAGGACATTTCCATGAAACAACACATTCGTGCTCCCCGATTTTTGCGTATGTCTATCTTGGCACTACACTTTTACATATTTACCCTTGGTATTCCTTGACCCCTTTATGGCACTTGCACCACTGTTCTCAGTGAGGGATCCAGTTCCTCAACTACACACTGTTTCCCCTCAGGACAAGATATTATTCTCTTTCTGTTATACCATGAATATTATTTCGTAGGTATACGTACGTATAGGTACGTAGTAAAATATGAAACCTTTCTTGAAAAAAATTTCTTCATATGTTTTTTAGTTGCTGTAGTTTCACTGAGACTTACGCGGAAACATATCTTGAACAAATCGTGTAAAACTGTGAATGACATTATTTAAATATTTAATTTTCAAGGATAAATTTCATGGAGTACAAAATGCCAAACATCAGAGAGGTTCTTGAAGGAGAGCGTTCAAAAAATTTTACGTTTTTATAAATTTCGAAAATTGAAATGTTAACTGGACCTACGCCACTTTTACGAGCGAATTTTGCTCTATTGAAGTAAAAGTTTACAAACAACTTTGTATCATTTGTGGAAAATATATTTTAAAAAATCACAGAGGTTTTATGTAAACAACTCCCAAAATTGAAATATTAATATCAAATTTGCAGGCCTATGTCGAGACAAATCAAGAGGAATAATATTAATTTTTGAGGAATTCCCATGCACAATGGTTTAGGTACTAGCTTGTGATGTTCACCAACGGAAATTTTTGAAAGAAAAACTTATTAAAAATTTACATTTGTGTAATTTTTGCAAAATAAAAATAATAAATCAAACCAGCGTTATGACACCTTATTCAATACATTTATCTCTATCTATATACAATTATAAAGAAAACGCAGTTTTAAAGAAAATCTTGTTTTTAAAGTTGCTTATAATTACTTTAAATTCTACTCGAACTTCATAAGAAATTATTTGAACTGACAAATGGAACAATGTATAAAAATGCCAGTAATGTTAGCGTAACGTAATGTTAACGACGTGAAAGTTTAAAAAATATATATTAGAATTTTTTTCGCAAAATCAAAAGAATACATGAAAATGACGTTAATTTGTTGTTCAGTATCTTTAGTGCTACCTACATAAAAAGTTTAAAGAAAACAATTCCGATTTTGAGAAAAACTTGTTTATAATTGCCGCACTCAAAATTACGCGAAAACTACTAATATTTCCAGTAAAATTATACATTAGTTAAAGTTAATAGTGGAATTTAGTGCCTTATTTAAATTAATACCCCCAATCCTTTTAGAATATTTTTAAAAATCGTAGGGCTTTGAGCCAGTGCATATTGTCCAGGAAATATTGATTTAGCGTGGTGTTCACAAGTAGAGAAGCGTACGAACGGATATAAGGGCGGGCAGTTTGAAATTAATTATTTTTTCAGTATGAGAGGCTCTAAACTGTATTACTAGAAATCTCAAAATCGATTTTGCGAAGCACTGCACAACTTTCTCTCCACTATATATTATAGATATGCTTAACAGCTTTTCTTCAATAACTGTTATCGCAATAACAGTCGACTTGTAATAACGGTTATTCATAAACTTTGAAAAATAACACGTCCATGATTAGCGACCTCACATAGCCGACTGTGGCCAACTGCCAAGAGTTATATCCAACGATGTTAAACCCAATACCATTGATTAAATCAGGCGAAATGAATAAAGTTGACAGCACGAAAAGCTTGACTAGCAATCTTACGGCGCTTGCTTGCATTACTTCTCCAAACGTTTGGGCACAGAAACAACTGATATGAAGGAGAGTGATTCAACTATCAAGGAAGAATAGTAATTGATATGATGAGTAATAAATGTGTGTAGAATGTTACTAAAATAACAGTGATTCGTGATTAGAGTTCAGATTGCAAATATTCTTTCGATTATGCAACTTGTGCATAGTAAAGTGACAAGTGCCAAAAATTATGAGAAGGAAAAATTGTATTTTGTCTTACCAACACATAAAATGGTAATGACTGTTGAATATCAAATAGTATAATGCGTGTTATTTGACCGTAATTCATTTTATATTATCGGACTAACGAAAATATTAGTGAATCTGACCTATCCAGCAATGGGAAAGAAAGAAGTTAAACATATTGGCCTAATTTAATTTGAAAAAGAAACTTCTTATTGTACGTAGTGTATACAATAAAATATAAAATTATTGTGGCACATGGTGTGTAATAATGACGAATTATTTATTTTCAACCTATAATATGAACACTTGCTAATCACGATTGGTTAGTTGCAGTGAAATTGTTTTCGTACAAAATGGTTGCCGCGAAAGCTTAAAGTAGTTCTGGTTTAGCCCAATAGATTACATTACTATAAATTTCAAGTGAAAACAGCCAACAAATTAAACAACCAATAACAGCTGATAACTAATTTCATGTGACAGTTACGAAATGTTAAGTGTTAAGAAATAAGAGTCTGACTGTTAAGGGCACATCTCTACTACATATAATCCTCGTACGTATATGAGAAAGTAAAACTAATATCAAAACACTTGATACATTCTATTTTATTTCAATTTAATATAAAAGTAAATGTTTCACTACAACGAAAGAAACAAAAAAGAATCGTAGATTAAAGAAAACGGAAAAATTTGGCTGACTTGACTTATTGAAAACTAGATTATCTGCCAATCAAAATAATAAGTTGCATTTTGTCCATATTACTAAGGCTATAACTTTTCAAACCATGGAATCCTCTGTAAGACAAGCAATGCAAACGAAAACTACGAAATATTTTATCGCCGTAAGGTGTCGTGTTATTTAATTACCGGTGTCATTGAATTACGAATGACCGAAAGAGCGCGAATTTTCAGCTCTGTGTTGAAGATACTCGTTGGAATAATATAAATTTTTCGCGAATGTGATGAACAATATAAACGGTATTTCGAGAAAATGTAAACTTAATGCAACAAGTTTACAGCAGTAGTTCAATTATATTTATTGAAAGAACTCGATAACCGAGAAATTATTACCTTTCTGAATATACATTTTCTTCAAAACACCAACTTGCAAATATCCACTTCGGAATGATAACACAACTCTGCAAATAGATTCAATAACCGTCTATAATTTTGCTGTCAGCCACCTCCAGCATGTTCAGAGCTCTTACATCACTTGCTAATTACCGGTCACAATCGATGCGGCCAGCTGCCGTGTTCTCCCGGCCGACGGCTCTTCCCCTCGTAATGAACAGTAATTAGTGTTGATATAGTGCGTCGGGAAATGCGGCAAAAGTGGCGGTTGGCGCGACCTCCTAGACGATTCGATTCGCCTCCCCCGTCGCCAGTTGGCTCGCGTGAGCCACGCACTTCCCGCACGCGCTCTAGCGGGCGGACGCGCAATCACGCTGGAAAACTTTTCTCACCCTGACATTAAACATTTAGGAAGTATCTCGTAAGTCAGAAAAGCTCTTTTTATCCTCGCAGTCTAGAATCATTCGAGACGCCTCGGCACAATTGATAGTAAAAACCGGCGCACTGTAGGTACTTAAGTCTTTTTTTTTGTTGCTATTTTTATTTAAAAGAGCCACCGATACCTAGTCTAAAATTTGGTTGGTAAGAGCGGGTTAAACAAGACTATGAGTACATCTTCGTATTTAAGTTGATCATAAATCATTGTAATCATTGTAATATAAAATAAAACAAAGAGATACTTCTATGTACTTCTATTGACCTGGTCTTTACTACTGATTGTGCTGATGACTAATAATGTAATAAACGGTTCAATAAAGTTGATAAGACTTGTGTGATTCGTCCCTTATTCTGTACTCTATTTTAATCTTCAAGCAATTGGATAGTCATTCAATCATTCCCACATTACCTACATTTTACTTTCAGTCTAATAAGCATGAAGGTGAAATAATTGATCAAACATGGTGATCGAGCAGTTCAAGATTGTCTCTCATATATTAAATATTTAATTAGAAAATACTTCTTTAAGAATATAATCATTACTTTTATGAATACACTCCCTCATTAATCATCAATTAAATTAACTTGCACATGCCATGTTACGACTTTTCAATCGTTTGGTTACAAATTGTGAACGAGGGCTTGGCAATGAGAGTTTTTCTGTTGGAAATTTGTCTTTTTTCGGCGCACGATTACACAACTTCCTCTTCTTACGAAGTACCTTCGTAAGGGCAAAAAAGTATCAAGAACATGACTGATTTATGCAGTTCCACAACCACTGTTAGTGTCATCTTTGCAGATACAGAACTCAGCTTAGGACACAACGTCCAGGCATTATGCATCCCAACTTTCGTCAGAGGAAGAAATATCATCTAGCCTAAAGAGATGACGAGTCTCTGGATAGAAAAGCCTCCTTTGGCAAATTAAATAAAGAAGTGTGAAGATGATACACCTTTTGAATAATTGAAGTTAATAAATGAGAAATGGTGGGGATTAATAGCTGAAATCGTTTTTTAGCCGAGGTAAAAGAAGAAAATTGTTATTCTAGTTTCAACTTCCCTATACAACCAAAAAATCTAAAATTAATTAATATATAACCGTGAATAATGTTTTAAAAATGTGTTATACCTCTTGGTTTATGATTACGATAGCGAGTCAATCATTATAATTCTGAATTAGTACGTAGTTGGTGATCGCAAAATTGTTCTCGATTTGCGCAATGCCATCACTACAAACAATAAATGATGGGTATCAACAATTCAAATTATCACTAAGAAAACTTCCAATTTATGTACACATTTAAAATACATGACGTAGTCACATTTCTCCGTTCCTCTTCTAAGTAGGACAATGACAAATAGACCTTACGTTTCTCTTTCTACTACCATAAATGCCTCTGCTATCCATAAATAAACCTTCTTGAACACAAATTTTACGAAACTTCCGTTATAAATGACCTATTTTGATTTGTGGATTCACAAAAGTGTTTTCGTATTGCATGAAAATATCTGCAATGCGAGCAGAGCGACTGCCTTTATGAAAGTGCACCAGCACAACTTTCATGTCGCCAGTTACCATTGCAAGTCAAGATCGATAAAACTTCACTGTCATCTCTTACGTCACAAGGGAGCGGCGAACTTCTAGGTACTTCTTCGACTCAAGCTGCCTTAAAACTGTAACGCAAGTGCAATGGCCTTTGGATAAATTTTAAAATGGATTATCATGAAGCCTACCTTCTTTCAACACATTTTCGCTTAAAATTCCATTACGATTTTTACAAAATTTCCTACGCATGTGAGTAGTGATCCATACATGAGGGCTCCCAGGAGACGCAAGCCTATGAAGAAACTTATGTGCTACCAGATACACCATACGAAATAATAAAAGACAAAATATTATAAGCCAGATCCATTGTAAATATAAAACGTATAATCTATTTAAAACTACATAAGTATTAGGTACTTGATTATTCAACTGATTTTTAAAATTGGTTTTACATATGTATGTAAAAATATTGCATTGTATATCAGTAACAATGGATCACTAATATTCGTATCTAGGAGAGTTTTGACGAGGCTATATTCTTCTTCGTTATAAATAAATAAATTTTCAAAAAAAGATAAATAGTGAATGGAAAGAAACGAGAAATATGTTGTAATAATGGTAACATTTAATAAATAAAAATCAATGTTTGTCTGCCTTACCGTTCATCCGATTGCAATAAAACTTTGTCAACTTATGACTCGTACTTGTGCGGTTGTAGGCTAAGTACAATGGGACTGTGCGTTTGTCTGTCGCACGTAGAACCCAAAATGGGGGTCTTGATTATGATTTATGAGTATGATGTCTCGAACACCCCTCCTGAACAAAAGCTCTATGCAATCCGCCGCACCCTCAAGAATTAAGCGCGTCTTCGTTGCATATTCTGTCCCTGCGATTGTGAAATATCCACCAGAAATATTACTTAAACGTTATCTCGAACAAGTAAATTAAATTACTTCCAGACAGTGCCATAGTGAATGTATGCCCAAACTTGAGGGATAATTAATTAACTAAAAGATATTTCACAACATGTCCAAACAGGACATCAAACTCTTCACGAGAGGAAGTTCATCTATTAAATAGTTTGCAGAATGTTGGAAAAAATATTGTTTTAATGCACAAGTTGTGAAGTTTTTCGTTTTAATTGTTACAAATATGTTTAATATTCACGTCTTGGCGATTTCTTCCATAAACATGTTATGTTAATATATTTGTATATTTATAATAGTCATGTAATTTACTAGTTTCAGGACGGAAATATCAATATAAAAAGTATCATAAAATGGACAACTCTCCACAAAACGGAAACCTTAAAACGGAATAATTTTTTGTCCCAATCGATTCCGGTTTAGACAGATTTTACTGTATAAATATTCCTGCAGCTCTGACAAACGTGGCGTTGCCACTTATTGAATCTCGTCTTCGATATGATTTCATCGCAGCTAGCGTACTCCCCTCCCCATTTGCGAGAGCCTTCTCTGAATCTATAGCTGCCCAACTGTTGCGCCGCCCAAAGATAAACCTCCCAGAGGGCGGGGGCAACTGCTGGAGAGAGACAAGTAGTATGATGTGTCGCGTGCTGAAATGAGTGCGAACCGGGATGAAACTTCTCTCTTCCATTCAAAGAACTGAGAATGCATTTAAAAAATATTTTCGTTTTCTTAATCCCTTACGTGCGGCAGTAATTGAATGACTCAAAATTAAAAACAATGATACATACAATAAGAGTGTTAGGGTGTTTGGGGCTTGAAACTAGCATATCTTTTTTTTATTATTTTCTGTATGATGATATGTCTTTCATAGCTTTGAAATTCACAATGTAAGATCAGTCGTGAAGGCCACTAACAGTAACCTTTAAAGAATTTATGAAGTGAAAATATCAAATTAGAAAATTGTAGTAAAGATAAGTATGATGGAAAAGAAGTAAGAAAAAGTAAAATTATGGAGGATGAAATGTATCCTTAGAAAATTTGGAAATATTTCTAGGAGGTAAAAGATGTATTACCAAGATTAAAAAATTGAGCATGCTGTAATGTAGGAAAAGTACTAAAAATTTTGAATCTATAATGTTTAACCAAATCATGATATCATTACACAACATCAATCCTACTTGATAAATTGCTTTAAACGTAATGGACAACACCGACAAGCTACGGCTGAAACATAACAGTCCAAGTCGCCCCTAATAATGGCGCTGTCCCAAGAATAGGCTCTTGAATATATGTGTTTCCGATCAAAACCAAGAATCCTGGTCCAGAAATTCTTGAACACGTGCATAATTTTAGAATTCAAGTTCAAATAATTGTTCTTTCTCTTAAACAGGGAATATCATCCCCTGTTTAGTTTTATCATAATTCCAACAAGCGTCATTTAGCGTCTATCCAACTATGTAGAATAAGAAATGTATGTATGTAAGAAATAATAATGTAAGTATTTGATTCTCTTCTTTACAACCCTTATTGTCTTGGAGGAACAACTACACACACACAACTTTCGAATTAAGTGAAAGTGTGTTTCTTCAAGGTAATTTCCTACAATATACAATTTTGCTTTTAATTGGACAGAGAACAACTAAATTTCTCCCACTATCGGTTTGTGAATTCGCCTTGTAAAGGACAGGTATCATTTATTTATTAATGGATTTTTTGTACGTATAGTACCTTAATTCATTTCTCGCTTAAACATGAGAATGAAACCGAAAGTCCGTCGATGAAATACCAGCAAAGGGACTCTTTTCCAGCGTGTGAGCTTGAAGCTTATTGTACGCCTCTTTCAGCACAAAGCTGCCTTTCGGCGGCGGAAACGGAAGCCAGATGCGAAGGAGAAGAGGGCGCTCGATGGAGGGTGACCCAGAAACCGCAGCGGCCCACTTCCGCGTGCCTGTGCCCCGCCCCTCGCGAACCAACTCTCCGCTCCGCGGCGCCGCCCCGCGCGGCCTTTCCCCCCACGCCCTCGCCTTCCTTTGCAAGTCCAGCCTCCCCCACCATCACGTCTACCCCTCAACCGTCACGCCTCTCCGCAATCACGTCCCTCGCCCATCACGTCCCTCCCCATCACTTTCCCGTCCTCCGATAGCCCGCTTTCCTATTCCCTCGTATCCGTTCCCGAACACTCTTCCTGTCGACCTCAGTCATCAGTCCTCATTTCCCTCCACATTCTCCACGTATCCAGCACGCTTTCTTCATCATTTCGTGGCCGAGTGGTTGTCCGTGCGTTTGCTGTCAACGTACTCACACCATATCCCTGGCGATTTGATGTCCCACTCTCACCCCCAACGGGGGACAGCGCGTGTGGTGAATCGCTGCTGACGCCTCGCGGCTGCCCGCAGGCCGTCGGCGCCTGCCAGGGGTCAACGGCCGGCCGTGGTGACCGCCGCCGCAGCCGCCAGCGCCGCCCGCGACCGCACCTCCGGTCCCCGCTCGCTGCCGCATTGATCCGCCCCAGGCCACGCAGGTGAGGGCTACCGCCCCTCTGCCCCCGCGGCCGCCGCCACCCCCACCGCCGCGTGTGCTGTGTCTCGCACGGGTGCCGCCGCTTGCTCGCTCGCGTGCACTTTTGCGCAGTCTTGCTGCCTCCTATTTTTCATCTCATCCTTTTCCGCCTTCTTCTTCTCCTCTTTCATCTTCTCCTTCTCCTCTTTCATCTTCTCCTTCTCCTCTTTCATCTTCTCCTTCTCCTCTTTCATCTTCTCCTTCTCCTCTTTCATCTTCTCCTTCTTCTCTTTCATCTTCTCCTTCTCCTCTTTCATCTTCTCCTTCTCCTCTTTCATCTTCTCCTTCTCCTCTTTCATCTTCTCCTTCTCTTCTTTCATCTTCTGCTTCTCCTCAATCATCTTCTCCTTCTCCTCAATCATCTTCTCCTTCTCCTCAATCATCTTCTCCTTCTCCTCAATCATCTTCTTCTTCTCCTCAATCATCTTCTTCTTCTCCTCAATCATCTTCTTCTTCTCCTCAATCATCTTCTTCTTCTCCTCAATCATCTTCTTCTTCTCCTCAATCATCTTCTTCTTCTCCTCAATCATCTTCTTCTTCTCCTCAATCATCTTCTTCTTCTCCTCAATCATCTTCTTCTTTTCCTCAATCATCTTCTTCTTTTCCTCAATCATCTTCTTCTTCTCCTCAATCATCTTCTTCTTTTCCTCAATCATCTTCTTCTTTTCCTCAATCATCTTCTTCTTCTCCTCAATCATCTTCTCTTCCACTTCCATTTTTCTAAATTCTCCCTCTTCTCTCCTAATTCCTCCTTTTCCATCTTTTCCTTCTCGTTTTCCACCTTATTTTCCATCTTATCCTTCTCTATTTTCTTATACTCATTATCCATTTTCTTTCACCACTTTTCTATTTCATGATTTTCCATCTTATTTTTCTCCTTTACCATCTCGTTCTTCTCGTTTTCAATAACACCTATTTCTTATTTTCTTGTCCCCTTCTTCCTATGAACCCTACTTCTACTGTAAACTAGAGAAATCCGTGTTCTTTAAACTTTTATGAAGAATTTCTTTGCAGCATTTGACACAAAAGCCTTTTCTTGAGTCATTACACTGTAAGAAAACCGTTAAAAATAGACTAGTCCAAGAAAAGAGTTTTATAGCTTTTCGTAAAACAATTTTTAAAAATTAATTATTACTACAACACATTTGCCTTCTACTTGTCAAATACGACAATGCTATTCAAAATTTACTTTTTATCTTCCATTACAATTATTTTGTAAGTTAAGTATTTTTTTAAATTATGTTTCACATTTAAAATTCACCAAATAATGTAAACTTCCTTCATGATTTAACCTTCTTAAAAGGAATATAAAAATAAATAATATTTCACTGATTTTTTAAAATTAGCTGCAATTCGACCTATTTTAATAATAAAACGCAATAATTCACAATATTTTATGATCTGATAAATTTTGTTATCGATTAAATATTTGGTAAAAGCTTAAAATTATAATTTAAAATTAACATTGACGAACAAACACGCTGCTCGCATCTCTGGAATAATCATCAGTTTTCCTTCAACATTTTCAGGTATCCTTTCCAAAACTCATTCAAGATAAACTTATTATATGAAGTAAAGGCCTATTTTGCTGTGCAGTTTTGAGCTTACAAATCACGTGTGTCGTTTGAAGTGACTTTCACTGCTTTTTTATAATTGCTTGTAGAATAGTTTGTTTTCTCTCTACTACGCTGGTTTTATGTGGGATCTGAGATCGTTGAATTTTGCACATCAAAATTTGCTGGTTCACCCATTCCGTCCCGTAAGCAGGGACATCAGAGTACCATAATGTACTTGATACCTTGTCAAATTCAACGACTTGGATGTTTCAGAAGCGATTATAAACCTTTATTCAACACGCATTTTAATTTCATTAAATACATAAAACTAAAACAATTTTATAAAATTTACTATTTTTCCGCACACAGTTAAACAAAGACAATTTAATGTGTTCCATCAATTTCAAAACGCACTATAATTACCTGGTATGATACAAATCATGTGTTTACTTCTACAGAGAATGTTCTTGAGAATTCTCTTGGTCTTGCTGAATGCCAGACTGGCTTTCATTAAAATATCTCTAACGGTCTACTATGCCCCATTATCGTGTGTGTACACGCACACCGATCGATATTTCTATGGCCACGAAACCTTTTTGAAACTCAAAGTACACGCAGCAAGCATCAGCTCTAGAGACTTCATTTTTTCACCAAATGAAACGTTGCTGCAATTGTGAAATAACCGCATTCTACTCTTTGTGATGAACATTGCCATTACCGAAACAAATTTATTAACCCGGAAATAAATCACAAGGTTAAAACATTAAAAAATAAATTAAAAATTACATAGAAAAAGAGAACTGAATGTTACACAGTTCTAACTAATATGTGTTTTTTAAAACACATTTTTGGGCATCGCATTTCCGAGAGAAGAACACTTGTTACAGAATTAAACGTTAATATTTGTGAGAGTTAAGAGTACGAAAAAAAATTACATGCTAAATCATCTAAATAACAAAAATAGCGTTTGTAGTATCCTGAAAGTTGACAATCTAGTTTTCCATAATTCGCAAGAGAGAAATTTAGACAATTTTGGTTTGAATGTAAATTAATTTCTCGCTAAAATAATTTGCACAGAAGTACATCACAAACGCTGTGAAGGTAGCCGAGAACTTTCTCCCCCTCGAACCACGCACTCAAAACCCAATGTTCAACCAGGGAACATGGGAGGAAGTGAAAACAAAACAGACCTGACACTCCCAGAGAACATGCACTTGATCATCATTATCACTGTCGAAGTCAAGGTCATTCCCGGCGTCCCAGTCCCAAGGTAATTGCGCACGGAAAGAAGACGTTTTCCAACTTTCAATTGCAGGAGCCGTGAGGGCGGGGTGGTAATCGAGCGACTGCCTCGTCGTGCGGGCGCGAGCGCCGAAAGGGCCCGCGCGACTTCCTATAATGGGTCACCGGGTCCCCTCCCTCGGCCGGCCGCACGCGCGTGTTGCCCTCCGTTGCTAGGCGCCGCGCCGCGCCGCACGGGGTCGATGGGCGGCGATTCGCCATCGCGACAGCACGTGGGCACGACACCCTCCGCCCTCCCCTCTGCCATCTGCGCCTTCCCCCTTCTCTGCCCGTTCCCCCGGCTTCTCATCCCTTGAATCTGTCTCCACCCTTCATCCTTCACCTTTATCCCTTGCCCTTTCCTGCGCCTTCAGTGTTTCTCCCTTTGCCATTCCTACGCCCTTCTCCGCTTGTCTCCTCTGCCTCATCCTCCTCTTCCTCGTCGTCGTCTTTCTCTTACCTCCTCCTCCGGCCTCCGCCAACTTTTCGTCCTCTGGCAACCACTCCCTTCTTCTCCTCCTGCCTTTGTACTCTTCTTCCCCTCAGGCCTCCTCGCGCTTCACCTCCTCCGGCCTACACTCCCTTCTCCTCGTCCTCCTCTATCCACCTTTGTCCTTCTCCCCCCTCTCCTTGTACACCAGCTTCTCGCCCACGACCTCAACCCTCTTCCTGCTCTGCCATCCTTCCGTAAAACGTTAGAGTTGGCATTGCAAGTGTTACATGTACTCGTATACTGGGGAAAAACTTCCTTATCTCCTGAAATACAAATTTCTCGAGTATGCCCTAAAACTGACTGAAATTATGTATGTGGTTCACGTTTTTAGGAAAATTCTTATTTTTTCATTGCCTGTATATTGTTGTTACGACAACAAAAGCAACGTCAGTTAACTCGTGCGTCTAGAGAAGCTTGTGGATAGGTTGTTTCAGGCGTTGATAAATGATAGGCGTTAGGTTTTTGATTGTGTTGCGAACGACTCTTAGGGCACTTTGGAGAGCAATCCAACGATCTAAAAATGTGTAGAAACGTTTCTAAAGAAGAAGAAACTTCTAGGTATACTGCAATAAAAGCGAGCACACAGGAGTATGCTTCGGATTTCAATTCCGATGCATACATATGAACTCAGTCCTAATTAATCTTATTTAATTGCATTTGGAACTAATAATCCATAAAAGGTTCACTAACTTACAGATTAACAGAATGTGAACAATTCCATCTTTCTTATAGAAAGCAAGGAGAATAGTGTACGGAAAGAAAACAAGGAGTGATCGAGGTGTGATAACCATCCAAATTAGAAATTATCTTAGAAAGGCAATATGGGATGCGAAGCGCTGTTCAAAACGACGACTGCTAAACAAATATAGAAAGTAATCTGCAGCATTGCATTTAGGAAAGAGTCAATGCGAAGGAAAACAAATCGTTGCTTCAACGCTACATAGAAAACAATGACGTAGCACTCCTTCCACTTACGACATTTATAGATCCATTCTCTTCCTCGAACGAATCACGGCACGAGTAGTCGAGGTCAACATAAAACGTCTAACAAAGAAGTTCATGGAACCTTACTCCCAGTTGAAGACAATATTATTCCTTCCTATAAAAGAAATGGAAAGTTCTTAAATAGGGATACGCAAGTCTTCATGAGAATTCCAAGTAAAGACACTCGTAACTTTCATAGAGATGCGCGACAGGTTATAGAGTGAATGTTTCCCTGACAACAAAAGGTTTTGAAATAGAATTAAAAACAAGTGAGTAATGATTAAGATTTTTTAAATTTATTTTTATGTTGCAATTTGTTTGCTAACAAATATTTGATAAAATTGCTGAAATTAGTGCATATTAGTAACTGAGAGGAGTAAAATCCAGTGATCGTACTCCACTAATATTACTGCAATAATAGTAGTTGATAATAAATATATACAATAATAAATACATAGAATACAAATATTTTGAAATGAACAATTTAGAGTCAATAAGCAAGGTCAAAAGTGTGATGTTGAAGTCGTCTGGTGGTGTCACTATTGTCTAGTAAGTTGATGGCTAAAATATAGGGATGGTTATGTAGTCGTAGATATTTTGTTCTGCTCTTGTTGATTTCTTCTTTTATTGTTGGGATCTGTAAGTCTTATCTGTAAGTATTGTTGAGTTCGTTACGTACCACGGGGCATTTATAAATTTTCGTAAGGCTGCTTATTGGAAGCAATTATTAAGATGAAATTGTAATGTTATAATTTGTTATATTTAAAACAAACTTGAAAATTAATGTACTCATATGAGATGAGATTTCGTTGATAGAGAAAAGATTAAACAAAAATATTTGAAAAAGTTATGTTATTGTAATGACTACTACTCGTTCCGGTTGAAAAAATAATTAGGAAGTAAGTGTTTAACAAGGCAACGCTTGTTTTACGAAGAAAGCACCCGAATTCTACACTTTTTATCTCAAAATTAATAACATAAAGCAGATTAAAATAATATTTCTGGCAAACCTATTTCAAGCCCCAAATCATAAGCGCTAATGGTATACAATCAATAGGTCTAAAAGCCTACACAAATCCTAACAAACCTATACAATCTACAACACCGTTCGACATTCATTTAAAAAAAGATTCTGTTTACCGGCTTCAAGCATAAAAAATGACCGGGTTCGTGGGATGTTTGTGTGCCTTTAGTTCGTCTTCCTGCTTCCCTTCGTGTCGTCAAGGGTGACGTCGTCTTTCCGCCCCGCCCACGGCGCGACGCGTCGCAGCCAAAGGTCCAAGGTGAAGGCCGGCAGGCGCAGTGGGCCGAAACACCGAAAGGCCACACCTGCCCTGCTAGTTATCAACAATATTCTTTGGAGAGAAGCAAGTAAAAAGTGAATACGTACGGAACAATGTGAAACGACACCATACTGAATCGGTAAACGAATAGAGAAACTCGCACTCCAACCTCATCGCTAAACGCTTTCAATTATTTACCACCTTGTTACAACATTATAGTTACAAACAGTAATCGCAGTTAATCTTTATCGTGTTTCGTCAACTATAAATATCTACCCTATTCGAAAAACATTAATTATTTCATCCTATTGACAAGTTATCGATTTCGGGGTGACAAAAATGACGAATAATGTTCTAATTGACTATTAAGGTTAAAAAAATATTCAATGCATCCATCACGTTCCTTTACCATTCATTTAACAGTTGCCAGACGGTATTTCCGACGTATATGCCAGACGATATTTGGAGATATCGGAATCACCCTGTAATGTATAACTAAATAATTATAAAACATTTTTGTTTCGTTTAACTAGGTATGTCTTAAAAGGCAGGATCCAAAACCGCTAATAGCAAAAAACACGAATTGCCGTACATTATTATTTTATTTCTAGTAATTGTGATCATTTCTGAGTTGCTTCCACTGTACTGAGTGTTGCTTTTTATTCCAGGTGTGGGTAGCCCTTCAGAATGGAACAATATCTTCAGAGAGGAAATATGTTTATAGCGTTACGAATACCTTAGAGTTTCAAATGTGTAATGTTTTGCGAACGTAATTTTAAATAGCCCCTACTTTTATGCGCCTTATCTGCGTCGTTTCGTCTCAGTGCCAGCAGCGCGCGGGGGCAAAAACTGACGACCTTCTGCGATCCCCGAGGATGGCCTTCATGTCTAATGTAGCCGGTAAACATCGGCCTGCGCCCACGCCAGCACCAGCCCCGAAGGCAAACAGCATGGATAAGCAAGCGCGGCCGCTAACGGATCCGCGCCCCGCGCTCTGCTCCCCTGACCCGACTAGACACGACCCGACTAGACGCGATCCGACACGACACGCCCCCCCCCCGAACCGAGCTGACCCGGGCCGATTTCATGTATTTCGAACCGACCTGATCCCAATCGGCCTGATCCAACTCAACCCGACGCGACCCGACCCGACCCGACCAGACAAGACCAAACAGTCCCAATCCGGCCTCACCAGACCAGACCAGAGCCGACCCGACCCGACCCGACCCGACCCGACTCGACTCGATCCAACCCGATCCGATCCAAGTCCATTCGGTCCAGCGCGTCCAGACCCCTAAACGCAACAAGGCCGAAATTTACGGAAGAGTAAAAATATTAATTCTAAGTGTTAAAATAATAGAAAAATGATTCCGTTTTGTATTTACATTAAAAGACATCATCACTGTTGGATCTTTTGATGAAATACAATTTCTTGACCACTATTTGCGAATCCAGAGTTAAGTTATATTGCTTACAATTTTGTTCTGTCAATTTTCAATTTCTCTAAATTACGTTATTTTAATATATAAAATGTAATAGCGGAACTAATGCATAATATTCAACTACTATCAGCCAAATTAGAACCTGTTTTAAATTTGTTAAACTAGTTTTGAAATAAAACCTTGACGATCATAAAAAGCACCTTTGAGGAACTAATACGTACATATCAGTATTAACTCAAATATTACTATGTATGCTATAAAATAAACACTACGAAAAATATTTCCAACAACAGGCCCCATCTGCCCCTTGGAAAATTAGTAAGTCCACTTAACATAGGCAGTCTACATAGACAGACATTCTAGTGGGTAGTGGGTAAAGTTCCGAATTTGTGGATTTATGTGAGATATTCTGTATAGAATATAAATGCACAAATAAGAATTACATTAAAAGATTTAGTAACATATATAGTGCTTTAGAATACAATTTAAAAATCGCCCTACGCGCATTTCAGGCCACTGTGCGCGCCACAAGCCCGTCGCTGCCACACGAAAGGACGCGGCAGCGGGACTGATTCGTTCCTTTGTGAACCTATTTTCCACACGCACGCCCAGGACATTTGCGTCGCAAGCAGCTTTTAGCCTTCGGGTGACAGACGTAAAGGTCGCGCAATTCGTCTTGTTCTAACGGTTTCCAGGGGAAAAAATAGTAAATAGATGGCCACTTCAAATCCAGAAGTTGTAAAGACTATATTCACTCATAAATGAAATTTACAAATACCTAATGTTGACAATATCAACAATTTTGTATTAAATCTACTATCGAAGACGGAAAAATTTGACTGATTGATTTACGCATTTAAAAGTTTTACAGGAAAAATGATGTAATTTGGGGAAAAAATCAATGTCGAGATTCGTACAGAAGAAACGTTTTGGAAGTCCCTAGAACCGTTTATGAAAGAAAGCTTGTTTCAAGTAGCTGTGAAGAGAGCGCTCTGGGAGGGACAATGAGAACAGATTGTAAACGAAATAAATAGTACACACTTCTAATGCATAATAAACTGAGGAAGAAAGCAATGAATAGAAAATTAAAAGAGGTTGATGAAAGCAGCTGTAGAGCGAAATATTCAGTTATAATGAGGCTTGTTAATATATTAGAATTTTTTTGAAAACATTTACTGCTCAAAGATGAGCCTTGACATTTATAACTGAATAACGGTAGGTTCCATTCCATTCAATGCGCGATTTGCACCAAAAGGAAACGCTACTCATTTGAATGGAACTGTTTTTCAATTTTGGGGTTGCTTGAATGATATTCACACAATATTTTCCTAATTTTCTTCATAACGGTTGGGAGTGTTCCAATTAATTATTTGTTCTACAAATAAACTTTCTTAATAATGTAACAGTTTTATTTTCATTAAAACTTTAGATTTGCGTAATTTAATCATGCTCAATTCAGTGTATCTCAAATATTCTAAATGACGCCGGAATATTTTTATAAGAAGTTACATTACACAATTTTGAGGATGGCGGAAGAGCTGTACAAGACTCTGGCACGTTGCTAGGGCGAAGGATTTTGCTGGCGATCCAACAACAGTTCAATTTGAATGAAACGAGTCAAAGAATATGCAGGTGAGGTGTTCTGAGTAGTTAAGGGTTGTTAAGAAAGAGAGATTTTAGTGAAAAATTGAAATATTTACCGTATATTGGCAAAATTGTTTTTACAATTTTGCTTCTTAAATATTGGGATGGTTGTGCGACGCAGTTTTGCCACAAGTTGCTAATTAGAGAATTATGACATTTACGAATTAAAACGCTGAATCATGCTGATGATATCATTAATACCATAATCGGTGACAGGTGGCGCTTCATGAATTGTGGTAGTCGTATTTAAATACGAATCGTATTTAACGTATTTAAATACTGTGGTACAACAGCATATACTTCTCGCATTATTGCAAGTAGTTACATAATACTGAAATTAATAATTTTTTAGTATGGCAGTAATTGTATTTGTAAGAATTAATTTTAATTGGTTGAATTGAAAAGTGAGAAATGTCTTCTGTTCCTGGTTATCGAAATAACCGAAGATACACAAATGTACTTTTACAAATGAAACAAAAATGAATAAATTCAATTGTTACATTATTTGCAGCACGTTATACAGAAAAAAGAATAATATTTCCCACAAGGTTGTCTTGATTACATCCAAGTAAGCTAACAATATCTCAATACCATACTCAACTAGCAAAACTTCTTAAATTAAAGAAATGTATCACAGTCTCGCTCTAGACGTCGTGGAGTAAGCATCGCATCGCTCCGCTTATCGCTGTGCTTCGGTGTTACGCTCAAACTCGTGTTTAGTGCAAGTACAAACGGGCGCCGCTACCAGCGGATCCCCATATTTCTAACAGTGATTGTTTTTGGTGCAATAGAATTGTTTATTGCTATTAACGAAATATTGTGTTATCCAGTGAAAGTGTAGTGGTGCAGCGAAAGCTGTATGTTCGCAACAAGTGCCCCCGCTTTTGGGGGCCAATTGGTGGCTGCAGCCCACGTTTTAAATGGTGGCACACCAGATCAGTTCACAGCAATGAATGGAGATGTGCTTCCATTTCCACCACAAATGGAAAATATTCAACCCTTGGAACAGTTCAACACATCACAACCGCCTGCCCTGCAGCTGGATGGAGAGCCGGAAGGGACTCTGACCAACCTTCAGTCAGTAAGCACTAAAGATGCTTATTATAACAGGTATGGTGCTGCCCCGCAACAAACAGTTATTCAACAGTTAACCAGTGGTTTTAATGAAAACAGTAAAAATCTAAAACGCATGCACGTAGATTTACCAGATGAAAACAATGCTTCTAAAAGAATACTGTATAACGTGACCGTCAAAAATAGATACCAAGGTCTTCAAAATATGACCGAAGAAAATTCGCCAAACGAAAGGGAAGAAAGTGAAGAATCCATCATTAAAATACCCCCCTTTTATGTCCATAAAGTACTCGATTATCCCCTATTTATCAGTGAACTAAAAAGTATTACAAAAAACAATTTTTCTACTAAATTAGAAAAAGACACTATAAAAATTAAATTCAACTCAATAGAGGACTATAGAGAATATCGAAAATTCTGTGAAAAAGAGAAAATCGAGCATCACACATATAGGGATCCTACCCAAAAAACTTTTTCAGTTGTCATAAAAGATCTGCCAATTACCTATTCAGAAGAGGAAATATTTAATGAACTTTCGAAAAACTTTGAAGTGTTAAAAGTTGTTAGACTGTTCGGAAGAGAACGTAAACCGTTAACTACCGTTGCGGTCGATCTAATTGATAATGAAAATAACAAAGCAATTTTAAAAATAAATCAGTTTATATATGGCATTGTCAGAGTTCAAATGCACGTAAAGTCTAAAACTCCAATAATGTGTAAAAATTGTCAGACTTTCGGTCATTCACAGGCAAATTGCGGAAGGAGACCTAGATGTGTGAGATGCTTAGAAAGCCATCATTACTCGAAATGTGACAAACCTAAACATAATAATGTACCAAAGTGTTGTAACTGCAATGGGGAACACACGGCTAACTACAAAGGCTGCAAAGCTTACAAAGAAGCAGTTAAAAAATATAATTTAAATCAGGCTAATCATAAATTTTCAGCTTACAACCTGCCAAATAGGCAGTTCTCAAATCGCCAATTAAACCAAAACACACAACCTTATCACTATGCCCCACAAGAGTTTCCTCCTCTGCCGCTTAATTCAACGCCCTTGCATTCTTTTGCTTATCGCGCTAGCCAGCCGCCTAGGCCAGATAACAGGAATTCTCCCCCAGTCCTCCAAAATATGAACGTAATAAACGAAAACCTAATCCAAACAATTATAAATAATATTCTTTCTGCAATCATTCCACAGTTGCAACAAATGGTTCAAAAACTTATTTCTGTTCATTTCAATGGCTCAAAATAAAATAGAAAACTTTAAAATTCTCAACTGGAATGCAAATGGCATAAAGCGCCAAGAGAACGAACTAAGATACTTTCTACAAGTCCACGACATAGATGTTGCGTGTATTTCAGAAACACACTTAAAGCCGGTAGAAAAATTTTCGATCCCAAAATATTTAGCATACCGCAATGATCGAATTTCGCATATAGCATCAGGTGGGGTAGCAATTCTCATTAATAGAAAAATTAAACATACACTGATACAATCCCCATCCTCAAATGAAATAGAAACAATTATTATTAATATCGAACTGATCTCTTCTAACATAACCTTGATTGCTGCATATAAACCTCCCAACAAAAAGTTTCCGTCAAATTTCTTGAAAGCATTGTTTGATGGTAGGTCTCAAATAATTTTAGCAGGAGACCTAAATTGTAAAAACCAAATTTGGAACTGTAATTCTACTTCATATAATGGAAAACTTCTTCATAAATTCGCATTGCAAAGAAATCTTAATATACTAGCTCCTCCAGAGCCCACATACTACCCTTATAACCCAAATGTAGTTCCTGATATTCTAGATATACTTATTACACAAAATTTAAACATTCCGATTTACCAAAATGTAAAACCAGAATTAGACTCAGACCACAATCCAGTAATAATTTCTTTCAAAGCCGAACTTCAGACTTATCAAAACGAAAAAATTATAGAGGGTAAAGTAAATTGGGACATGTATAGAAACATACTAATAAACGAATGTCAGTTTCCTGAGAATCTTAAAACATCATCTGATATCGACAGTTGTATCAACTCTCTCGAAAACATTATTAAAAATGCTATTAAAAGGTCTTCTACTAAAGTTAGGAATTTCACCAAAAATTATATTCCGCTTCCTAAACCACTTCTAAATTTAATTAAAGAAAAACATAACCTTCGTAGATTGTGGCAATATTCACGCAATAAAATAGTGAAACAAAAATTAAACAGCATATCGGTAAAAATTAAACAAGAACTACATAAAGTGAGGTGTACACATTTCCAAAATTTTTTAGGCAGCATCCCTCCAAACTCCAGGACAATGTGGAACACAATTAAAATGATTACAAAGGAAAAATTTTTCATCCCGCAGTTATCCTCTAACTCAGGTCTCGCAACGACGGATTTCGAAAAAGCTGAAACTTTAGCGGAACATTTTGAGAAAATATTTACAACTAACCCGGTAACCGACTTTGATTTCCAATTAAAAGTGGAAACAAACTTGTCAATACCGCGATATTCCGTCCCAACAAAAACTAAATTTATAGCCCCGTCTGAGACATATCAAATAATCAAGGCTTTAAAACCGAGAAAATCAGCAGGACATGACTTATTAAATAATAAAATGATGAAAGAATTACCTCGCAATGCAATTGCAGCATTAACAGCGCTCTATAACGCTTGTTTAAGATTAGGATATTATCCAAAGACCTGGAAAACTGCCATTATAACACCAGTATGCAAGCCGAACAAAAATCCACAAGACCCTCTTAGCTATAGACCAATTAGTTTGTTACCGACCTTTGCCAAAATGTTTGAAAAACTTATAAAATCCCGACTATCTAAATTTTTCACCGAAACCAATGCACTTCCAAATACGCAGTTCGGATTCCGTCCAAACCACTCCACAAGTCATCAACTATTAAGAGTAACAGAGTACATTGCTGAAGCATTTCACAACCGAAAGTACACAGCTGCAATTTTTCTCGACATCGCACATGCCTTTGATAAAGTGTGGCATCATGGGCTACTTTACAAGTTGCAAACCTTGGGAACCCCCGATTATCTCCAAAACATCATTAAAAGCTTCCTGTCAGAGAGGGATTTCAAAGTTAGTATAAACAACAATAAATCAAGAGCACATATCATCAAAGCCGGCGTGCCGCAAGGTTCCCCACTTTCTCCCTTATTGTTCAACATATATATAGCTGACTATCCACAAATGACTTACTCAGAAATAGCACTCTATGCAGATGATACAGTATTATTCAATGCAAATTCAAACATTACCAACGCTTGCAAAGATCTCCAGTCGGACTTAAATGAATTTGTCGAATGGACATTGAAATGGAGAATTGCCATAAACCCTACCAAATCACAGCCTAAAATATTCTCACTAAGAAAAATACATAAACCACTACAAATCAAAATTAATAATTCTGCAATTCCTTGGCTTAATAATGAAACGCCCGTAAAATATCTGGGTGTATTACTGGATCAAAAATTAACTTGGAAAAACCACATTCAAGAAATAACGAACAAAACCTACGCAAAAATGAACAAACTTTACCCAATAATTAACAACAAATCATCGCTTAGTCTGGACTGCGCATTATCAATTTTTAAAACGATAATACGTCCCTCATTAACATACGCCTGTCAAATTTGGAACAATATAGCAAACACACATCTAAAGAAACTACAAATCATTCAAAACAAGTATCTAAGAAAAGCCGTGCAAGCCCCTTGGTTTATTCCAAATATGCAAATTCACAGAGAGCTCAACATTCCTTCCATTAGCGAATACATTCAACGGATGAGTAACAGATTTTTCACCCTTCTTCCGTCGTGTACAAGTGCACAAATATTTGATCTAGGCAAAAATGCTTCCATCCCAACCCGCATTATCTCTCGATACCCCAAAGACTCTCTTAAACCACCTTAAATTAGAATAATTTCCATCCCCTCCCATTAATCAATTCCGCTGCTGAAAAATTAAATAAATACATTAATTAAAATAAATAAATAAATTAATAAATTTCTTTGAATTACTGCTCTGCAGACTTTGTTGACGAGGTAGCCGTGTGGTCCTCCTCATATACTGTCAGCCGAATGGCCAAAAAATTCTGTAATTATAAACTGTTAATTAAAACCCCTGAAAGGCATACTATGCCGAACAGGCAGGAAAATAAATTTAAAAAAATGTATTTGTTAGTTATTCGTTAAATATGTCTTCTTTAAATCTATTTCATTTTGTAAGACTTTTGTCTATATTATATGATCATCACGACAGGCAACAATGACAATCATTTGAATATAATTTGAAATTGCCATTTTCCGTAAAAACCATCAGTAAACATCAATTTATGATTCTTTAAAATCATTTTTATGTTAGACCACAAACAATGCTGAATTGTCTACATTGACAATCAAGAAATTTTAAGTAATTATTTTCCTGATTTGTCCCCTTTCATAAAAATTTTCTTCGCTTTTCTAAGCAGTTATATTAGAGTATCATCTTTTCTGATTGGGCATTTCAAGTATCGTTCATTCCAAACCAAAATGTAATAAAACCAGAACTTTACCCGTTTGTGAGGCGTCTTCCATTAGACCGCCTCGAGAACTAGACCACGGCGTGCGACCACTCCGCCAGCCTTTCCAAGAACCTTCTTCGCATTCCATGAGCCTCGTGGGAGAGAAAACCCACTCCCCTTCCCCGTGTGGACTCGTGCACCGCAGGAAGGAGAGGGGAAGAAGGTTCTCGAAGCGATAAGGAGCGGTCACGTGTCAGCACGCGAGGGCTCTGGCCGCCTTGGGCGCATCTCGGCCACAGGGATGGCGGGGTGAAGGGGTTTTGGGGTGGAAGGGGTGAAGAAGAAGGGGAAGGGTGGGGAGAAGTAGAGGCGGGCTGTTGCCGTTTGGGGTCACAAGAACGCCCGCGGAAGGCACTTCTCCTTATGCCCCGATTCAGACAGATGCCCCGCGCGGAAACGGATGTCCTGACTTCGCTTCGTATTTGATTTTTATGGGTTTATGGGATGACGTAGATTTGCATTTTGTATAAATTGCGTCACAAACATTTACTCCTTTTTGGGAAATGAATCTCGAAGGCAAGAACAATATTTTGTTTCATACCAGCCCTGAGGAAGACCACGACAAGATGGTCGAAACGTCGGCATAACAGCCTTCGACGCGGCGTCACCCGGACAGTCAAGATCACGCACATGACTCTGGCCGCGGAAGCCTACGACTTCATATTCTGTATTTGCTACGATCATTTAAAAATTATTTATATTTGCATGGATGACGAGAATCTGCACCTTGTACGGGGAATGCAGTGATGGGAAGACGAAGCAAGCCTATTTTTCCACTTCTGTCTTGACTTTCTGAATTTTACTTCCAACGTTTACATACTTTCAGTTACATTGAAAAAACACAATAATGAATTCCTTATCCATATAGGTAGAGATCTTGTGTATGCACATTCACGAATACAAGCAATTCTAATATACATTCACAGTGCTTGAAATAAACATTAATGAAATCAACTCATAAAAAATATAGTAAAGAATACTAAAAGGAAAATATTAGGAAGAAATTTAGAGATAATATTCATTTAGAGAGAGGTGACTTATAGTGTATCTACCTGTAGACTGCTTGAAGTTCTGTGAGTGAGCAAAGTGAGATAAATAGGGCATGTAGTAAACAAAACATTGAAAGGACGTGATGTACACAAAATATTTTAGAACCCTAAAATGATGACAAAATTGGTAAAGAGAAACCTCAATAATTTCATTTCTAACTAAGGATGGGAACCCGGTAAAGATGTTGCCTCTTTCCTAATTTTAGTTAGAAGATACGAGTAATTAGAAGATGCTTTAGAATGTTTTAAGAAAATATTAATTGAATACGAATAAAAATAAAAGGAAATTGGTGTTTGTTTGTAGATAACCAGTAAGCGTGTCAAATGATGAATATATTGCGTCTATGATGAGAAAACAATTCATTGAATATTCTATTAGATACTGAACATCAACACGAATATGCAATACCTTTCCATTGAAACAGCAGGTGTAGATTTTTGGATACCCCTTACAATCGTATTAAAAAATGCAAAAAAAATTAGGAAGTATCTTCAACCTCGAAGAATCAAGTGAAGATGACACACGACACCGCATATGTACAGTTAGAGCAACTAAACAATTATTACCGAGTGAGATGGCCGTTCAGGGCATCAACAGATGTCAATGCAGTCCCTCTGACTGGGAGATTCTAGGGTTCGAGTCCCAACAGTAACTGGATTTTCGACACTAGTTACGAGTATATAGCTAGGTCGAATTCAGCCGGTGTCTGGACGAGAATTCTAGTCGCCGGCGACTCTGATCGGTAGTTTTCCGTGGTTTCTCCGATCAACACCAGACGAATGCCGGAGCAGTACCCTAAAAAACATGCCACGGTCCGTGCGCTATCTCACCTTCCTCTTCCTTGTCCTATCTTCACCCCACACACACATACACACTTACACTAACACGCACTACACTACCACACATGACGGGAAGAGTCATCTGGAGCGAAGAGCCTGTCCCAGCTGGGGCGGTGCCTGACTGGTGGGAGATACCTTGTTGGGGTAACCCCCGCTAGCCGACGGTAGGTCGGCGTCGGATCTCGCCGTACAGCGGGGGTAAAGATCACCGCCACCTTCCGAGCAAAAACATGCGTTACACTTACGGGACTAATGGCCCTGATAGTTGACGTGCCCGGAATCCCCAAACAATCAATAAATCAATAAACAATTATTACTAAATCCCATCCTTCGGTCAAGATTAAGTGAAAAACAAAAACAAATATGTTCAATATCGTTGAAAGTATTACAACGTGCGGAGTAGAAGTATGGATAATCACGAAAAAGAAAGAAAAAATATTGAAGCTGTAGAAAAGGATATCTTGAGAAGAGCGTTCCAGGTATTCAGACTTGAACATAGCTATGTTGAAAAGATAAAGGAAAGAATTGAGAAAACAGACTAATTTCCATAGCATTGTGGGCTAACAGCATTTTCTATAAGACCATTTGAGAATAAAAGAGGAGGAAAAGATACCAAGAAAAGATTTTCTTTAATTCGTTAAACAGAGAAAGAGGGGAAGACCACGGCATTGAATTCAAGACTCTCGCTTGATGATTATGATGATGATAATGATGATTATGTTTTTTGAAAATTAGAAAAAATTAACAATGCAAAAGTACAATATTGAAGATAGAGATGTTGATCTTCAATAGAATTATCAAAAAATTAGATCTTTAAAAATGGTCATGTAATTTTTTATAACATACGAAAAGTCTACAAATAATATCTGCTTCAAGTTATTGCAATCTTTTAAAAAATATTTATGGAAAACTGATTCAATTTCTTCCTTGTATTTTTCCACTGATATATCCAAAGGCTCAGATCTCATTTTCACGTCAGGTTGAACATTATGAATTTTCGAAAATTGTATGTTAGAAATAATGGGAGAGACCTTTGGCTTTTAAGTGTCGAAAAATACGTTCACCCCTGGGTCACCTGCATGGTGTAACGATAACGTGCTTGGTCTGCAGTAACGGGCTTTGAGCGAAGAACCTGAGTGCGAATCTCAGCGTGAACAAAACCTTTTTGCTGGTTGAATGCAATTTTGCATGTTAATGCGGTAATATAATACTTCGTTGCAGTTACAAAAACTGAGAGGAATTACTTCCTGTTGTAGCACAGCTAGTTTTATACCAACATGGGAGTATTTTTATCGATGTCTCAATGCTGTCATTTGTCCTGCATTGACATCGGCAGTGTTGTTATGAGAAATAGAAGTACTGACACATCGGAAAATCGTATTATGTGCGAGCACCACTTGGCAAACCCCAAGCGGGAAGGCCGGGGTAGTGTAGAGGCCCCGCATTGGAAATCCCACTGGCCTGCCCATAAACCCACTTTCTCGCCCCACTTCCATGGGTAAGTGAGGTGAGTGAGGCGGCGCCGTGCGGCCGCGTGGCCGGGTTCAGCGCCCGCGCCCTCCTGTTGAGTCACCTCTCACCCCCGCACGCGAACCTCTGCGACCCCAAAGCCATAAAGCGCTCCGAGGCAGACTCTCCTAGGCCGCGCAACGGGGCCAACCACGTGCAAACGGCCTCGCGTGCCAATCACATAGGTATCGACTTCGTTCGATACTCTCGCTTCCTCACTTCACGACTGACGCCAGCTGAATCTCGTTAGGAAATACAGTTGTTTCAATTGCGCTGACATCGACTGTTCGGACATCCTGATGGAACGAACACTCAGTGGAAAACCGAAAGTCTTGAGGTATACTGGGAAATGTGACAGTATAATAATACTGTATTTTTTTTGTAAAGATCTGCAAATGCTTTTTACTCTATTGTACTGTGTCTTCACTTTCGAATATGTTACTCGAGATGTCCAAATAATTTGTTGTTAATGACAATACAAGAACATTTATTCTTGATATAAGTAGTAGTGAACTGGAAATATATACCAGTTAAGTGTAGTCCCACGTGGCACTATATTAACAAAGAATATCCTGCCACAAAGCGAGAAAACCTCATTTAATAAATTCAGTTCTCCGCAACCTGTTTGACGTTAATATTCTCATACCAAGTAAAAGATATGTTTTCTCCTCAATCTTCCTGAAGTTCTGCTTCCTTTTGCCTTCGGGGGCGCTCCGGGCCCCGTCGGCGCCTGGGTATGCGATCCTAGCTACGCCCCTGCTGATTTATTTATTTACGTCAAAAACAGTTAAAAACTGTGTATGACGTGCTATGGGGAGAAGTTAATTTGAAGTTGTCCAGAAGCCAAACAAGGGGCCATCTCAGCATTTTCTCGTGGATCAGGGAAACTGGACGAAAACCTGATCGAGATAATTTAAAGGTTCAAGGCTTATCGCGTACAAATCAATTCGAAACCGTCATTTTGTGCAATCGATTGGTAGAAACTCCGTTGTTGTTTTTTTTGTTGACAGCCAGACCATAAACACGTTACAATCCTCCTTATATTTTGGGGTCCGCCTGACACACACCTCCCATTGGTGTTCTCCTTGTAGCGGAATGGCATTTCTACGTTTCAGTTAAAGACCTGCTCTCTTCCATAGAGCAGGTGTGACTGGGCAAAAAATCTATAGAGTCTGCAGAGTAGTATTCTCAAGATTCGCGTTTTCTTTATAATTGGTATCCCAGAAGACATAAATTCTCGGCTATCCGAGAGACGCCGCGTCGTTGGCTGGGGTGCCGACGTTTCGCCTGACATGTCGCAGGCTTCCTCAGGGCAGTGAGTCTCAGGACAGTTTTCAACATGTCACATCGCGACATTCCCGTGAGCACAGTATGATACGGCCACCGAAGCACGTAGCATCGCAGCTGTGGCTGATCAACCAGCCGAACTTATCCCTTCCTACAAAAATTAATAAATTCAAAAGATACCACGATATGTGGCAAATATTTCATGTATTCGAAGTTTTTATTTACTTATGGAAGTATTGTTGTGAAAAATTATGTTAATGAGTATTTAAAACAGTGTTGCAATCTTAGAAATGGGGGATGTATCGGAAAAGCCCATAGGGCCCTGTACTTCATTCTTATCCTCAGACGCTCTTTTTTTATAGAAATATTTTAGTTCATTACAACGGTGAAATGAACAGCGAAGAAAATCCGGAAATTGTGAATTCTTTCACATCAATTGTCTACTGCTTTCACTTCGCCAACAAATCACTGTTTATTATCTATTCACGGGCAATAACGTTAGCTTTTGGGTCTCTCTCTCTCTCTTTCTTTCTCTCTCTCTCTCTATATATCTATCTCTTCTCTTTATCTCTCTCTATCTATCTATCTATAAAATTGTAAAGGGTGGATAAAATTGTAAAGGGTTTCGTTTCGCCATAGCGGTATGGTTTGCGAACGACTTCGAAGAAGCGATTAAGATAAGACACTCAAATTCCGGCTGCAAAGTTGGGCGTTTCGAGCGTCCTCAGAAGAGTAAGAGGGGGATCGAACTCTGCGCTCGACGCTGCGTGATCTCAGCGAATTTCACTTGTCAGCTGTCACTCATTGCTCGGTCCCTTCCACAGTCTCAATATACCTCGCCAACTAAAAATACGATTCCAAGAATTCTTGCAACTCAGATTAGTCAGAGCTCATTATCGCTTTCTCCGAAGCAGCGAAATGGGAACAACTGAAGCAATTTGCCTGTCTACACACGATTCAAAACAGAAATGGATTTACTGCACAGTCCAGTTTCTTTGTTGTACATCTTCATCTCATAACATTGTTATCTTGTTAAATGCGACTTGGAAATTAACTAAACAATTAGATAATAAATCCATTGATATTGCATTCAACGATCTTTCGTATTAACGGTTCTTTTAACATACTATGATTCATGTATTACGATTTGTAATGTAATAATATTGTATGATTGATTGGGTCCGTCAACTGATATGGACAATAGACCCTTTAGTTTAGTGTATTCCTCTTTTTTTCGGGAGGTGACGATGATGCCTTCCCCGCTGGATGCCGCGATCCGGCGCCGACCTACACGTCAGCTTGAGGGGGAATTCAAACTTTGCTTTAACGCATCGTTTCCGTGCGATTATAATGTGTGCTGTAGTAATCTGGTTTGTTCGTAAGAATCTGCAAAATTCTATTGTCTTCGTCTTAAATATGTTCGATGCAGAACTGGGCAGAAAAATCCTATACATCAGTAGCACATTTAGAATGTTTATATCAATGGTTCCTTACAAATGGTCAAAATTCGACGTCTATCCTCAGCGTATGATACTCGTGTATAGAGACTCGTGTTACTTCTTACAAACTATTTTCTCCATTATCCTACTAAGAAATAGTGACGTTGAATATTGTCAGGAGTTCCATCTCTTTCTCGACTTTTTCCATTCGTTTCGACAATTACAAATGTACCACATTTAATAAAAGTGTAAATAAGAAAATGTAAATCACAAGAGGGCATTTTTATTCGCCTCTCAAATAAAGCTTCGCGCCACTTCAGAAATACTTTTCTCGTCTTTTGCATAATCAAAGAACTTTCTGTCTTGACTTTTGACATGTAATGAGATTCACAGGCAGGTGAAGATCAATTAAGCATTCTCATCTGTCATCACTATATACATATACCCAATAGCTTCTAAGCTAAAATTAGAACACCACTACACACTATCTATTAAAAGTAGTAAATAAATAACGATGACACGAGCAATTAAAACACGGGGATTTTCAATTGAGTGATCACACTTTCCCTTCCACATGTTGAAGATGCAACCAAGTTTCTCTATTTACTTGAGGTTCTAATTATTTTATTATAAAATATAAGTAACATATTCCGTGGTGGTAGCAGATATCTTGTGGTAATCCATGGTATTGTAAAGGAAACTTTTGTGGAGATTATTTCCTTTACAATACTAAGTAACATATGTTCAATTTACAATTGTGAAAATTTAGGCAGTACCTTAAAATGGTTCTAGTTCCTATTCGCAACCTAGCAGCAAAAGTAGAAATGTATCTTAAGTTAAATAGATAACTACTAAATCCTGACTACACCAAACTTCAATAATTGTAAGAATTAGTAATAATCCAACTACCCACCCCGCACGCAGAAGGCCTTTCCCCTTAATGGGGATAAACCATGCTAATAATAATAATAATAATAATAATAATAATAATAATAATAATAATAATTACCTGAACGTTTTTGGTAGCTAGTCGGTCACAGATTACATCTCAGTGGAAACATGTGAAATGCTCTTACAATAAATACCAGAAAGGTCGCGTATCATAAGGAATTGGACAATTTATTTGTTCATATTATAGATGTTTATTAAAAACACCTTTCGTGACGTAGCGTGAAGAATGGAGAACGGATTTCTGGGGATTATGTTCGGGTTATCCTAGCGATACATGAGGAAACGTCGTTGATGCGCAGCTTAACGGAAATAAAGGAATAATATGTCATTATTCCTACTAATTAATCTTCCTATTAATATTCTTATTAATAATCTGTCTTAATTCCGCTTTACAATATAAAACGGAAAAACAATATTTTCTTCTCAATATAAAATATGCTAAATAAAGATGAAAGTTTTGTGCGATTTGTAAGGTATATAATACGCCGTCGACCCCAAATCCCGTAAATGTCCTATTGATCGATAAAGAATTAATACTCAGTCTTGTAGCAAATATATTTGAGATGAAAAATTTCGAAATTTATAGATTTTGTTACAAAGAAATCACCGCATATGCAACCTGCATAAAAAATCATAACATTTCGCACACTCATCGCTTAATCAAGAATTGCAACGCACACTGATCTGCAACACCCTGTAGGATCGTGCGTTGCTCGAAAACTATGTCACTCCTGGAAAATCGTGTTTTCGGACTCGAGCTATATTTCTAGGCTTGCACAACATGCAACGTTGTTGGATCTATTATTGGAGATTTAGCTAGTCTAGAAACCTCCACTCCGTAGCACAGTTAGAAACGGGCAAAATCTCCAAATATATTTCAAATGAAAATGAGTATTAAAATGAAATAAATATTCTGAGCAATTTACTCATACAAGTCAAAGTCTTTCTCTTCGTTCCTAAACGATTAACTTTATTTGAATAATAACCCAAGTATCGTTCTGGCCCGCATATGATGTATTCCGTGATATTAGGGGAGGATAATATACCACCCATGTTAAATTTGCTACTATTGAAGTATCTTTTATATAAAGTTGTTAACTACATAATTTTGATATTTTACACACTTAAAGATAAAAGATTTGTTATTATTTTGACATTTACTGAGTCGATTAAAAAATATTTAGCACTTTTTTTCAATTATAACTTTTTCCCTCATATTTTCAGTATTTTGGGACAAACGTTATTTTTTTTACCTTTTTTATTATTGAAGAATGTTTATACAAAAAAGTTAATTTATTGCCAGTACTATGGAGAATGTATCCTGTAAGTGTCAATAAATTGTGAATAATAGTTTCTAGTAAAAGATACATTAATTACAAAATAAGTTCATTTTGGGGAAACGCCACTTGAATGAAGTCTATACTTGCCGCTGCTCTACTAGAGCATTCTCCATTGTATTATGGATAATTTTCTTCAGGGTAAAAGATTAATGCTACCAACTATTGAATAAGAGCATGTTTCAGTAACTCATTTACAATCCAATATGCATTCAGAATTACGAAAACATAGCCGTACATACATGCAGTGTCAAAAAAGCGGTCATGGCTCATGCGCACTAGGACATTTAAATAAGAATTAAAGGGACCTAGATGAAAAAATGTCCTAAAAGAAAAAAAATTGATGTATTTGGAAAGAGCAAGATTTGGACTATTTAGGCAAAAAAACTAAAATCGATAATTTGACCCTTTTCGTGGTACCTTCTCCCTCTGAGGCACGTCTTTCGTTTCTCTGATTTCCAGCGGTTTTTGTGCGCTGGACTTCAAAACGCCACATTTGTTCCCAACTTAAAATAGCGTGACTTTCACTGCTAAACGATGAATTAGCATATCTCTTAAAAGATAAGTTGCTTTACGCATCTTAAGAGTTCGTTAAACCTTTGTGTGAGATATCGATTTACCCACATTACATTTCTTATATTCATATGGAAAGTTACTTCCAAAACTTTTTAATTTAATACAAATGTGCTAAGCTTACATACTAAGTTTCGTTATATAACATCAGGTATTAAACATTTTCAAATTTCTGTGATTTTCGTTAATTGATGCTTGACGAACAAGAATTAAGTGATGTGCAGTCAGCAGTGGAGTTGGGCTGAAGTACTTGTCTTCAAATGTTTCATAAGAAACACATCAATTGGGGAAAGTGATGGCTAGTGAGCGGAGAGAACAAGCTTGTGTCAGAACTGGGAGTGTAAGCAGAGGGACCGGTTATCCCCCCACCCCCACCCTTCAATCCCACTCCATTTCTTGCAGAATGGCCCTGTTGCATATCTTCAACGTTATATTCATAAGAAATAAAATATTTACTCACACTATTATAATCTTTACATATTTATAATTCTTCCAGATAAAGAAATAATGAATTTAGTAGAACAGTACAATGAAAACAAGTTTTAATATGGCACTTGTTAAATTGCAATTTTATTACTGAAACGCATTACTGTCAATTGACAGAACTTACTTTGACAATTTTTCCGACAAGACTCCATGATTGCCTCACAACGCAAAAAATACCTAAGCATGAAATACTTTGTCCAGGGAAAGCACAACTCTCGACGCTTCACATACTGTTGGCGCACAAATTAAGTGTCACATTTCAAGAGGTGTCGTTTTGCGAAAAGTGTGTGTTTTAAGGCCAAAAAGAGTGCTTTACTTGAAATATTGGTTGTCTAGAAAACTATCTTTACAACTTGTTAAATATCACCTCTACCCGAAAATGAAGGACTTCTAAAGTGTCACTTTTCTTGTGAATGGACGATATTATTTTAAATAAAAGTTGTTCAATTAGCAATTGTTACTTCTTTCATACTGGTTCTGGCAATAATCTTTTACGGGATGCTTATTATTCATACAACCTAAGTTTATCTTGAAAGTCAGATTAATACAAACGCAGCAAACCAAGGACAAAGGTTTCCGGGTTGAATGTGCTTTTACCATATTCAATCCGCTGAAAATATATCGTAGGTGTTTATTTTGCCAAGCTACATTTTCTTTCATTTTTTATAAGCCGTGAATAAGGTTTAAGAGCAATAATTACCACAAAAACGTCCATCAAACGCCATGCTTGCTAAATCTTCTTCCTTCTCCGCATTCAAAGCGTTCAAAGCTTCATCCTTCAAAGCTTTATCCTGAAAAAATTACCGTCCCGGAAGACAGTTCGCCTGCAGGATTGGACTGAGAAAACGGCCGTCCGGCCTTCGTCTGGCGTGCATGAACCTCGGAAGCGGTCAGCCGCAAGATGGCCGCCGGGTGATATGCAAATGGCGCCGAAGGCGGTGGCAGCAACAGCTCCGAGTCATTAGCTGGAGCGTGAGGGGGAGAGGGGAGGGTAAGGGAGGGGGACCGGTGGGGAGGGAAGGGGTTGAGTTCCGCTGCGGCGGAGGCGGTGGTTGCGGCGCACGCAAAGGCCAGAGGTTGCGCGATTCGCCGCGGGAGGGCGCGCTAAAGTTAGCGCCGTGTGGAGCGCTGCCGTCGCCGTGGAGGAGCCTTCGCACGTGCGGCCGCGCGACGTGGCTAATAGGCGCCAGCGTCCACCCACGCAGCGCCTGGCGGCCGAAGCGGTGCCGGCGGCACGCGATCGCCAGGGCGACCAGCTGGGGGATCTCTCTTTTAAATGAATGCCGGTGATGTCGAGTAATTTACGTAAGAGAAGTCACGTTGAAAGATACAGTGACTGGGGAAATATTCCTTGGTATGGAAGAACTACAGCAGAATCGTGGTAATCCGAGATCCCGTACAGTCAGAGTCACCAACCAAGTCACCAAACAAGTAAACAAGCAGCGATAATCAATAAATGGTCATTGAAGAGTTGGCAACACTGCGTTAAGGTCACATATGTGGCAGTCGGTGTAAGTGTCAATCTGTCTGCGACATTGTTCTGATCGGTTTGTGCTCATGTATGTATCCGTAATTTTAATTGTGTTTTAATTGTGAACATTGAATTGAAATGCGTATACATTATAGATGAAATTTTCGGTATATGTTCCCCTTTTTTTCGTGTAATCCGAGTTTTCTGTAATGCGAGGTTCCATCAGCCCCAATTACCTAGGGTTATCGTGACTCTACTGTACTTAGATATTTCCATAATTTAAATGACTGTCATTGTACTGCCTACTAAGAATATATTAGAGACTAAGAAATGAGAGCGAGAGAAAAAATAATGCGCTAAAGTTGGGGAAAGTCGAAATGTACGTACTCGTATCAGCTGTTATGAAGTTAGTACATTACCAATTTGATCCAGACGATTTCGGCGATGGCATTGTTCTTTCCGGTCGGCCTTTTCCATGGTGACCATTGAGAAACAAGAGGGGCGTCTCCGGAGTCTTTAGAGAACTGGGATGAGACCATCCGTGCCATTTGGCGACGATGTAAATGATTCAACATAAAATCAATCATATTTATTAATGAGACCAATAAAGATATAATTTCATTCACATTGTGTATTTTAATAACTTGCTACTAAAACATCATATGTAAGTAAAAACATTTTGGAAAAGGGTGCTCAGACATGTAATTCAACCCTCCTTGTTTTAGGCTGTGCACAAACAGGGAAATATTACTAGGTCAGATTTATTTTCAATTAATGAAACATGTTCAATATCATTTGGTCCGTCTTGTGGCGCAGGGACGTGAGGCTTTGCGCCAGAGTACGCGTCACACCAAGGCTGTTGATTCGAATCCTGCAGAAGATACGAATTTTAAAAATGGTGTTGAAACGTAGTGTGCATTCCCAGTATACCATGCGTCACCCCGAATCCGAATTCTTTCTGTAATTTCTTTCCCTTCACCGGCCGCAAGCACCGTATATCTGAATACCCGATGTACGCGAAGAATGGGACTACAGTCCCACGTGTTTCTTGCTTCTAGATGTAACCCAGCTCCCTTTTTCTCAATTGGCCCCTGTGCAATGGGTAAACGAGCTACGCTACTCCGTGGATGGTACTCGGATGGTACTGCATGGTACTCTGACAGACTCACGAGTCACAATCGAGTCGGCGCGACGGATGGGGAGACTGGGGAGATATCTATCTATAAATGGTATGTGGAGTCACTAGCATCAGCACAGGGGGAGGGGGCGACGACCCCCCTACACACACACACACACATACTCTCACACACACACACACAAACAGAAGGTCTTGAACTGGCAGAAATGTTTTAATAACAAATATTGCCATGGTCAACATTTTAAAATTTAAACAATACTAATATACTTGAGAAAAAATGAAAATAAAACAATAAAAAAGTATATTCATCTATGTTTAAAACGTACTTTTTACGGCAGCAGAATTTCTAAAAATACGGTCTCATATTGAAGAATCGTTTCAAGAAATATGTGAAAGATTTCTTTCCAGTGAATCAGCAGTTACAATTATAGAGAACTTGGGTCGCAGTGGACATTGCGTGAGACATGTTAGCACCGCAGCGCGTGCTGTGCAAGGCGTCTGGGTGAAGACGAGAATAGCCGCGTCGGTGTCGAGGTGGCCTAAAGACGTGGGCGACGCGACGCGAGAATAGAGGGTGTTCGCTAAGAAGTGGGATTTTCCGCGGAAGGAAATGTCCACTGCAACCGACAAGCGATTTATGTCGTGCTCCAGAGCAGGGTCTGGGGGATCATGAATACAAAGTGCTCACTTGACTGTCGTCTGCAAATTGTTCAGATAAAGGTTTCCTCCAAATAACCCGATGTAAAGAAAAGCATATTGAACGAAAGAGGTTATTTAGAGACACTCAACCTTAAACATCAGAATTCCGAATTCGTCGGGTAAAATGCCGGGGCCCCTTATATTTATTCTCAGACATTGTTGCAGATGACAGATACATACACCCAAATTATACGACTAAAACGTCCTTTCTGCGTCTATAAATATGAAAAGTCTCACTTGTTGTCATTTTTGGGTTTTTATTGTGAAGTAAAGAAGACTATCAAACGTGGTTCCAACAAACTAAACGTTTAAACCCTTTTGCTGTCCGCAAATATTTCATTTTATCTCATAGCCCGTGTCTGAGCATAAACATACAAATTAAAATAGAATTTAGTCTACTGCAAATCGTGTGTGAGCTGTACGTTTTTGCGTTTACTTAACCAACGAATCTGGAGTTGGAGAGAGGTCAAAAAAAATTACATCACGTGACAGATAAATCGTTTAAAAGTCCGCAAGAGAAAGGTTTAGACTATTGATTCATGCGTCGTTTTGTAAACCTTGAAGAAATGTAACGAAGCCTTTTGGCACATTGACCGCCAATTTGCTTCAAATTTACCGCCTTGTTTTTTAATAGGGCATTTTTGATGTTCTTTGAAGGCGTTTCAGAGGCAAGGACTATCCATTTCAAAATTGGCGCTTCGGAGATTCTTAATCTTCCCCAAAAATCCGCGCGAATTTCTTCTCTGTTGACCAAATACTCATTTCTTTCGTGCAAGGTTCTTTGACGTAGATTGTAGTTTGTCAGCTGCTTCCTGTTAGTTCGGAGCGTCACTGAAAGATCGCACCAGCTCCTGGGCAGCCCCGCGTAAAATTACTATTGTCAAAATACTGGGAAATCACCGATTTCTACCTCAAACGCCAGCTCGCATGGTCATCACAAGCTAATGCATAAAGCTGAGTAAAAACGTTTTGAACGCCTTCAAGGTTCGATTCAGTGTGCCAGGCACTGGATGCAGTTGGAACATGAAGTAAACACCACGAAATTCGTAAGGAAAGAATTCGTAATTTCGTTTGGACAGAGGTAACTATGACAATTTCTTCAATACTCGTTAATTCTTACTCCAAGTAACAATCTTTGTCAATTGTGTGTCGTCTCTTTTCCAGAACACTCTTGTCTGACAAAAACGTACTGATAGAAGAGGAGATATTTCGTTGCAGTTTCTACCAATAGCTCTCCCAACTTTCTTCTTTGAGTATTTCGCCACCTCAACAAAGCCAAAACAATTAAAGATTTTACTAAATTGAAATTAAAATGAAAAGTTGAGGTGGGTGTAAATTTGAAAACGTTCAAAAAGTGTCAATAAAAAAAGGCGATCCCGTAGAGAAGCAATAAGAGTTATGAGAAGCGAGAAAATACTAGACACGTTTCGATGAACTCTAACAAGCCCTGTAATCACCTACAGAGGGCGTAAGTCTCCTTTGGGGGCCATGTACAGCTGCAGCTAAGCACGTTGAGTCATTGATCTACTTGACCCTTTCAAAGGCTACGGCGGCTGTTGTTGGTTCGGTTGGACATTTTTATGGATTTCTTGTTCAAGTCAAATGTAAACACTTTAAGTAGTAGACCTATCCGAGATACTGATTAAGAAAAAACGAAATTACGAAGACGTGGCAAAAACATGTAAATGATACTGTCGCCCGCAACATAACATACTTTTGGTAAATATAAAAACTAAAATATGCCCAGATTTTCTATGGAATATGTTCAACCTCAGGTAGTGCTTGCTGATTGGATATTCAAGGCACGAAGAGGTAAATGGTCCTTTCAGTTACTTTATTACCTAGTCAAACATAGTATCTCGACGACCAGTGGTCAAACGTATAATATCTGAATAAGAAATTGACAGTTCAAGTACTGCTTTTTCGTTTGTTTGAGAAACACAGTTCTTTTGCCTACTTGACTGTATATTTAGTTGAAAATTGAATCCAGTTTGTTTCACGAAAGTAATTTACGAAAGTGCATACTACAATTCCTATAAATAATTTATTTTGCAGCTACTTTCAGCAGCAGCATTTCAAATTTCTAGTTCTCATGCAAGTGTGCCAAATGCTCATCCATGTGTAGAACATTTCAACTAGATAATTTAAGTGTATGGTCGCATCTCTTCTTGTCGGATGTTTTTTGGGCCTTGGCCACTATCCATCCTATAATATCTTTTTGAAGTCCTACCAAATCCGAATGCTCCCACCAGGAGAGGTGGCACAAGTCATCGAATGATGTCACTCCAATACCTCTGATCGAGAGGGCCTAGGTTCGAGCCCCGGCGCTGGAATGATTTTCGATACTAGCTAGAGAGCTAGGTCGAATTCAGTCGCTGTCTGGAGGAGAATTCTGCAGGCGAACCACAGGCGAATGCCGCAGCAGCACCCTAACCAACGGGCCACGGACCACGCTCGATCTTTCTTTCCTTCTCCTTGTCCTATCTTCACCCCCTTACTTACACACACACACTTACATACACTACAGTACCACACTGGTCGGGAGCTTAAAACTTGTCTCGGTTGGAGCGGTGCCCCGGTTGGTCGGAGATACCTGGTTAGGGGAAAACACCGCTAGCCGACAGGAAGGTGGGGTAGATCATCACAAAACAAGCATTACGATTACGGGACTAATGACCTTAGTAGTTGATGCGACTGAAATTACCAATCAATCAACCAATCGAACTCTCCCAGAAGAGCTTTTTAGCTGAACGATATATTATTTCAGTATAGATATCAGGTGGCTTATTAAAGAACATTTTTACATTTGCAAGCTCCTACATGTTCGTTTCTTATACATTTATATTAAAATATTATTTTGTAGTTGAAATTATCCTAAAAGTGGGAATTATCCCATTGTCATGCACGCGGCACATGACAAAATTATCCGTAAAACTATAATTACCCTACCGGGTGGCTAACAAACGTTTCCCTTATTCGTGAGCTGCTCACACTAACAGCTGTGTCCTAGCGATAATGATTCGAGTGGCCTGTGACATTCATCGCCAGGGTGGCGTAGGATGGTAGCGTGGGCCACCTACCTGGCATCACATTCAGCTGTCATCACAGCTGCTTTGCTAAGGCCCGAGAGCGCTCTCTTGGCGCAGCGGTGGTGATTTCGAAGGTTGGCACGCGAGGAAGAGCACGAGACATTCTTTTCTCGATTGATTGACTGTTAGTGTTTCCGGATTATGGTAATTCGTCCCGTAAGTGTAATGCATGTTTTGCATGGGAGGTGGCGGTGGTCTTTCCTCGCTGTATGGCGAGATACGGCGCGACTTACCGCCATCAAGCGATGTTTTCCCCAACCAGGTATTTCCCACCAGCGGGGCACTGCCCCAGCCAGGACAAGCTCTAGACTCCCGACCGGTCACCCGGCATGTGTGGTAGTGTAGTGCATGTAAGAGTAAGTGTGTGTAAATGATGATAATATAAGGAAGAGGTAGGAAAGATCTCGCGCGGTCCGTGGCCCGTTTATTAGGGTACTGCTCCGGCATTCGCTTGGTGTTGATCGGAGAAACCACGGAAAATTACCGATCAGAGCAGCTGGCCGCTAGAATTCTCAGTTAGCTAAACAGAACTAGATAACAAGCTAGTGTCGAAAGTCCTGCCGTCAGGAAGCGAACCTAGGACCTCCCGGTCAGAGGGTCCGCAGTAACATCATTTGATGCCCTGAGAAATCTCTCCCTGTCTTTCTTTTCTTGTTAATTGTGCATTTTATTCACGATTCGGAAATGTACTGGTAATGTTAAACAAGTAGCTTGAACAACTTTGTTCCCATAAAAGTTAGTTTCAGGCATTGGTTTCAGGCAATGAGTCCTAATACTTGATACTCTTATTCTGTCGTTCAAAAATATCCCAACCCCAATAGCTTTGTAGTTTGCCTTCCTCGAAGATGAAAATAATATGGTAAGCTAACAAAAACTAAATATACTATACTATAAACTAATATAACTAAGCTAACGTAGAAAATAATTGAGGAAACACAGTGCAAAGCTATATAAAATACATATCGTTGCACAAACTGAAGAACTTAAATTTGTAACGAAGATGTTATTGTTTGTGTTAGATGACTTGTCTTTATCATATCCTAATAACCAGTCTTCATTTCGCGTTTGAAAAATTTTGAACGAGTGATACTTTTCAATGTATATAACTCAATAATCGAAGTACTTTTCTAAAAATTGTATGTTTCATTATTTAATTAGGTTTTAACTGTCTTTAAACTTAGGAATCCTGTCTTAATGAAACACGTTGAGCCAAAAAAGACAGTAATTGTAGTCATTCACAGCGTTTCTGTGTTGCCGACCTGTGTCAAGAATGTTTTACAAAGATCTGGCTGAAAAGTACCAATCCATTGGCCTCGAAATAGGTATTGATCACATCTGCAAGTGCCTTAAAGCCCCAGAAAACACGTTTTAGACGTCACACGCACCCTTTTGAATAATTCTCTTAGAATGTCCTCTTATGATCTGAAAAAAACGGTCAGTTCCTCACCAAGAAATCGAGACACGTCGAATGACACCTCATTTGCCACAAATGGTGAACCGGAAGACGTCTAACCATGAATGGTGGATAGACGGGCAGATGGACAGAAGACAGTCGAACGCAGGTTACTCGATTACGAAATACCTTTTATATCGCTATAAAAATAAATTACTTTCTAAAGCCATTCAATGAAATCACAGTAAGATATTTTTGTTAAATGATCCAATTATTTCAGTCCCATGAGATATATCTGCCGCGCAAGCTCCTCCTTCTCCGAAATGAACTTCCTCTAAAATACCAATTATGTCGTTTGAATGGGCATCCTTTCTGTTCGTCGCCAATGAAACTAATTTTTATTTGCATTAGGTACCGCATGGCCACCTATTCTTAGGCACGAGCATTTGGAAACGCAGGCAGTGAAAGCGCCGTCGCTTGTATCTAATAGTGCTGTGCGGAGGGGGGGAGCGATCGCGTGCCGAGCCCGTCCTGGGAGTCGAAGGCGGCTCCGCGACAGCAAGGTAGGGGGAGGGGTGGGCGCAAGGTCACGGCGGCCCCGCACGCGCGCCAGGCGTACGCGTCGCCGGCAGGAGGTGGGGATGGGGGCTCGGGGGGGGGGGGAGCGCAGGGGGTGCGACGCTCCACAGGATGCGACTGCTATTTCAATATTATAAACTAAATAAGAACGTATTCCCTTTAAATAATAAAGTACACAATTATGAAGCTTGAATTATGAAACAATTAGAAACTACATGCATAAATTAATCAATTATAGAAAAGGTAGATTCTCTCAATTTCACTTATCCGTAGCGTGAACGGGACACAAGCGTAGCGTGGCACATAAGCCCTGGGAGTCATGCGTTAAAGTTATCTAGCGGGCAACGGACGTCAAACGCTCGCCAACGTGCGTTTCACGTTGTACACGTAAGCTTCCGCGGCTCGAGTTCATGACTTCTTGGCTGTCCGAGTAACGCCGCGTCGTTGGCTGAGAGGCCGACGTCTCGCCTGTCATATCGCAGGCTTCCTTAGGGTAGTGACCCTGGGTACGCCCTCACTACTCGGAGGAAGCCTGCGATATGACAGGCGAAACGTCGGCCTCTCAGCCAACGACGCGGCGTCACCCGGACAGCCAAGAAGTCGTACGTTTCACGTTGACGCACGTTGTAGCTTTATTAGGAAATGTTTCGTTGTTGGCATACAGTGCGCGTTGCGACGGCCGATAGCAATAAAACCCATGTTGTAGGGCAATCAAAATAGGGTTAGAACAGACACGAAATCGAAGGAATTGTTAATTTGTCAAAGTAAATCAAAACAATATGCATGCAGGAAATATCTAAGATTGTTTTACTCTACATTCCAATCGAAAACCAATGTGGAAAAAATCCATCACTGTCTTCTTGAAATCGACGGAAGCGATTGTGGAATTCAGCATACAAATAACAGTCATTATCTATCGGATGAAACAACCACCATCATTTTCCACTTTTCATTAACTTCACTAGCATATAACCTACAATTTGTGCTTTCATGCCATTCATTTTTGTTTACTATTTACCGGCAATCACTACAATTCTAACCATACATACATACATCGTGTGCGCCCTGTGAAAGAACGCACGTACTTTTGACGCACGTTGACGGCGCCAGTTGCGCGACGCTCGTGTGCCACTAGCCTCAGCGCAGTTACCTGTCTCGTGCCCAAGTGTCATTCGTGTCCAAGTAGTTCTTAACAAGACCCCCGTCTTTCTTTTCCGCCGTTATCATAAAACTTAGAAACTGGGCAACGCATATGCCAAAGAATTTTTAACCAAAACACTTACTAAAATAAGCAGCAAACTTTATTAATGCAGATGTCTGTTCTTTAGCTAATTATCAATTCTAATGCCGTTATATCTCTTGCTAATCCAACATCTTTATAATTTCTTTACATCCAAACCAGGCGCAGATACATGAAGGGTGGCAATGAGGAAAATTCCACCCCCTCAAAAAAAGTATTTTTTTCAGTAAACTATTAATTTTAACTTCTCACGAAACAGAACGTACATTCCGAAAAGAAAGACATCGAAAAGATTTTGAATTTTTTCAATTTTCAAAAAATCAGGGTATTTAACCAACATGAAACTAACACCATTATCTTAATCGTCCTTCAGACTATCCACCGACATTTCATCAGAAAATACTCAAATTTTCGAAACATTGCAAATGACCTTATTTCAAAATATATCTTTAAAGAACAGACAGATTCCATAAAGGGAAAAATCACTATCTTTAATATTTTAGTTGTAGGAAAACTCCGAAAAAAGTTTAGTTTTTGCAATTTTTCAAAAATTAGGGTTTTCAACGAACATGAAACTGCACCATTATCTTAAACATCCTTCACAGAATCTAACAAAAAATCATCAAAAATAATGGAGCTATTTTTTTTATTTGAAAATATCTCATGCGCTTCATGTAAAGTACCCCCTAAAATTAAAATATTGGTTTCAAGTTCACGACATCAGCCAGATAGATGGGAGAATATCACATTGGAGAAAATCGGCTGAGCGGTTTAGCCACTAACGTTGTGCACAGACGGCCCGACGGACGTTTTGCCTTCATTCGATTTTTCGCTATCGAGGACCTACAAAACATGGATTCAGGCTACACCACATGTAAGAGGATTTTTTCCAAATTTGGCAACTGCATTCTTTTCTGGCACTCTCACTTGCCAGTAACTTGTAATAAGAGTTTTTCTGCTGAAATTTGGCCGTTTTTCGCGCAGCATTACATAACCTTCTCTCTACTACGCAAAAATATTTTCGGATAATCATTAAAACGAATAATATCGTATCTACAAATTGTACAAAATAGCAAAGTTCTACAATTTGCATATATCTTCCAGCAAAATCAAGTCCATGGTTTCCAAAGTTCTCACTCCGTAAGATGAAAGCTCGTTTTAGGAAATAGGATAATTGAACAAGTTAATGCTCTTAGATTTCTAGGATGTGAATTATCTTACCTCGGAGAAGTTGATATTGAAAGAAAGATCAAGAGATTCAACCTTACTATGTGTGGCACCATTAAAAGGACTCTTAGAGGTTAGTACTTAGAGAAAGTACGAAAAGTCACAATCCTAAAATTTTACGAAGTTATGGCAGTGCCTATGAAAGTGGGTTATAAATTCCAAATCCTATAGCACAGTACAGGCTGCTGAAATTAGATTTTTGACGTTGATCCTAGGAGTAGCAAGAAGAGACCAACTGAAAAACGAGACCATCCGGGAGAACCTTCAAAATTTTCAATCTAAGCGACAAAGTCGGAGAATATAGAAAGAAATAGAAAAACTATGAACTAAGGATAGAAATCGTTTACCTAAGCAACTCCTCTTCTACACACCTCGAGGGAAAAGAAGCATTGGCAGATCCAAAAGAAGATGGAGTGATCAACGAATCGCAACGGACCAACAAATCTAATGCCTGAGAGAGAAGAAGAAGAAGAAGAAGAAGAAGAAGAAGAAGAAGAAGAAGAAGAAGAAGAAGAAGAAAAACAAGAAGAAGAAGACATTTTACATCGGTACTTACAGGTAATTAAAATATCGATAACTTTCATACTCTACATCCAATTAAGTTTCCTTCGTTTAATCAAACCATCGTCTCGGCCGCTCTCCCTGTCGTTTTTTATCACGTGATCTCTATCTTTTTCTCGATTCGTCCAAATTTAGAATATTTCAAAGCTTTTATTAAGATTATATTTATACATTTTAAAATATCCCTTTTACGTTTTGAAGTATTATATTGCACTACAAATAAATCTGCCACATACTATTCAGAGATCTTACAAATACAGTCGTGCCTCATGTTGAGCTTAATCTTTCAACATACCATATTTACGGGCCATCAAATCTAATGCGAACCCCATATTTGAAACTTAACATTATGAAGAAAGGGTTTGTATCGAATGTAATGCACATCAATGACAGAACAATAGGTACGGTAATTTAGTCACATTTATGTAAAATAACAAAGGATCTTTTCCGTTTGCCCTCAATATTGTAACTAACAACCCTCAATAATAGGCTAATGATAAATAATATGAAGTTGAATTTATAAACTCTAGCAAACCATTGTGGCGTAATAAACGAAAAAAATGGAGTTGGCGTTCCACGAAGCGGATTTGTACTCGAATCTAATGCGCGCCACGATTTTGAGTACTACATTTTGTAAAAATTGGTGCACATTAGTTTCCCGTAAATACGGTACTTTGTTGCAAACATTATAGCACTTTAAAAAATAAAAAAGTTTCCTTCAATATAAACGAGCAAGAACAGTAAAACTATACTTTTTAATTATTGCTAGAAATTGGTCTTTAATTAAGGTTACATTTTTTTTGGGGGGGGGGGAAATCTTAAAGTTTCAACGAAGTGTTCTTTATTGTCATCGACGCACTACTTTCACGAGAGCACATTCACAGCTGAGCGTGATGGCTCAAAAGGGTTCGCATCGATTTGACATTAGTCATAACTCACGAGTGAAATACGTATTTCCAGAGCCAAATTCGCTGACAAAGTGAAACATTCGCAAAACTCGTAATAGTGAAAAAGTGAGGAAGTGAGAAAAATACTCAATACCACACGACTGAAATGTTTTACATATACGTACTGTAGGGAGCTGTCGCCTTGTGAGCGGGTTGCATTGTTTTAAGGTATGGGGAGTCATCTTTGCCACTTCGCCAAAACCGTCTTCGCAGCAGCCAAGAGAGGCCAGGTGCGTCCCCACAAGGACAGGGCGAGGGCGAGGACGAGGGCAAGGACGAGGGCGAGGGCGAGGGCGAGGGCGATGGCGAGGACCTGGTGCCTGGAACGAGCACTTACCACGCAAAGGGGCCCGATCCGAGTCGCCGAGCGCAGGGTTGGCTCAATTTCGTTAGACGAGATAGTTTCAAAAGTACACAGTAGTTACAGGACGTTTATCGAGGAAGATGCTTACGTTCCTGGGTTTTGAGTTGACGACCAAAGATAGACTGTTGTCAGCGGCTGTTGTACAAAAAGTTGGCGTTGCAGTTCAAGGGCTCTGGTGTCACTTTTCACTCCTGTGGCTTGACTTACTCCAACCTTTTTTATTCAGCAGTTCATAAGTGGGTCATATCCATCTGCATTAAAGAACAAACTACTCTTACGACATGGCATGGGGTTAAGGAAATCAATATTGCATTAGAATATTACGTTTCTCTCCGTCTGTATTTTCAAGAAACGACTAACGATCTCTCACGATGAATAATCACAGGAAAAAGTATAGCTTCATTATACATTATCCAAATGAGCATTCTCTTTCTCTCTTTTCCTCTCACTGTCTCATTCACTCTGTCAATCTCATTTTTTCTAAATCTCACTCTCTCTCAATATCACTCCCACTCTCACTCCCACACTCACGACCCTTCTATCTCTCACTCTCTTTCATTCTCTTCTCTCATTCCCTTCTCTACTTTCCTTTCTCTTACTCCCTTTCTCTCTCTCACTCTCTTTCGCTCTCCCTTCCTTTCACTCTCTCCGTTATCGTTCTCCCTTTCTCTCTCCCTCTCCTTTATCGTTCTCTCTCTTTCAATATATACAATTTTCGATACCGCGTAAATTGTGAAAATTACAATTTTTTTAAATTCACATTTTCCCAAACTGGAAATGGCAAACGTAAAGTTATCCAAGTTTTGAATTACTCAATACAAAATGCCAACTGGAAAAAGATATATCTATTAAATAAAGTGCATAAAAAAAAATTAGAAAACTCAGGCTATTATGTGTTAATGTTATCCATGGGTTGCTCTTCCGAAACACTTTATAATAACATGTTCAATATTTGTACAGCCGTTGTCTCTAGGCTTTATGATTTCTCTTCCACCATCGCAACTTCATGTTTGCTAATGAACTTTGAACTTCCTTAAAATTCAACATTCGTTTTTTCATTTGATACAAATGAGATCTTTGCTAAGAATTATACGTTTGAAACTATTAAAAAATCACATTGAACGCGCATTTTATTAATTACAATTTCGTATTTTGAAATTAAATTTTCAACGGGAACAAATTCTTCTTCAGATTACGCAATAATTACAAATATTCGATTTGAAAATAACGTGAGACCACCTATGAAATAACACGTGACCTATTTATTGGTAGTAAATGCGTCCCGTAGTAGCAGACGAAACGTTTTGAACACAGAATGTTCGATAGACCACGGCCAACCAGCCCGGAAGGGTATTTTAATAGTATATCCAGCAGTGGAACCCTACATTGCTTCAGTGAGCACGCTGTTAATTTTTACATAAAGGCTAATTCAGAAGACTGCGCGTAAAAATTGATAGTTTACAAACTACAAAACTGAATAGGTCCCGCCGTGTCTGGTAAGAAAATGCACGTGCGCCTAGAGTTCGGCGTCCGCAGCGCCAACGACGCATAGCGCAGCGCTGCATTGGCAGTGGCAGGCGATCCATCACCTGCGTTGTGAAGCGGCCTTGGCTGCGCCGCCGATATCCGCAGACACCCGGCCACGAGCAACGAAATAATCCAATTTATCTGCGGCCGCCTACTATTATCCAGATGGCGTGTTGGCCTTCGATAAGTCTAAGCCAGGAAAGGCAAACCTTTTCTGAGTAATGCGCCACGTTTTTCTCTTTTTCAAACTTTCAGCTTGTCACCTCTTATTGCCTTTAAAAAGTCACAAAACCATATTTATGTAAATTTAACATAATAGTACATACCTTCGCTTAAGTTATGATAATTGCACTAATTTAATTAGCTTATATGACTTGTTTAATTGTAATTCTCAAAGTAAATAAACACGAAAATAAAATGGCTAATGCATTTTTAAGTAAATAAAAATAAAATTATTCAGCATTTTCCAACTTTTACACATATTTTACGCAACATAAATTGAAAATGTAATAAATCCAGCCCTCTGACTACATATTTGAAATACAAAACTGTGCATATATTTGCACGCATTTTTGTGTTCCAAATATAAATTAACTAATAAGAAACTTGTTGCTGAATATTGCTATCCAAGATATGACAGATTTAAAATGTGTTTAATAATATGAAAGCTGAACTAAGATCAGCAACAATCCGATTTCTTACAGTTGATTTAACAATGTTCGTAGCCAAAAAGAGTTGCTTGAAGTCGTACAAAGAGGAAAGTACAAGTATTTTAGGAAGAAAAAACGCATTACTTAATTCGTTCCCGAGACATGTTTGCGTGACACGAGATGGAACAAGTGTCTTAGGTTCACCACCCCTGATCTAGATCGTTCAACATGTATGACACTTTAGAAACACATTTCTACATAGTTACATTGTTCAATACGTCCAGTTACATCCATTCAAGATAGGTGCACACCTAAGGTGTCATTCAACCGTTTTCTTTTCGTCTTACTATTCTTACGTGAAAATAAATAAAAAATAATTTTAAATAAATAAATTTCGTCTTAGAATGTAACAAAGATCATTGGTCCTTTTCGTCCATCTGACCTCAACATACAGGATCGACCACCTAAGTTAGCCACAGCGAATATCTTGAAAACGGTTTAAGGCAGAGAGTATAACGGTTTAAGGGAGAGAGAGCAGAGTTTAAGGTATCAAGATGCTATTTGGCTGATGTTGTTGCTGCTTACAAATGTGCATCGCGACCGATGGGAAACACATAGAGCACATGACCTGAAAATACAGATTTTCTGACGCGCTGACTTTTTTCGAAACGTTTAATATCATCATGTTATTTTGAATATTGGTATTCCCTTTATTTTTCAATTTCTCATCTTGTTTTGTTTTGTTCGTTAAGAATACCTTCATTAATATTTTCTTCTGTTTTGTATTATTTCAACTTGCAACTTTGCAACAGAATTGTTATACAATTATTAAATAAAAGGAAATAAATATGCTGTGATTTCTCCTCAGTGTACACGTGTTTTTTTTTTATTTTTCCCTGGAATACGACAGGCTCCCCAAATGTGAATTTAATAAAGGTATGTTTTGTATACCAACAATATACACAATCTCTTATGGCATCGAAAATCGAACAGAAGCTCCAGGGTTTTGAAACTAGTTCAGTTAAAATACATGTCATCAAACAATTGCTGGTAGTACGGCGTTTTTATTTACTCGTTTACACAGAAAACAATCACAAATGAACAAAAAAATTCTACGAAACTTATCATTAATCAACTACCTCACTAACTAACCATTACTCAAAAAACATTTATTAATAATGAAAATGAATGGGCAGTTCGAAACATTCGTATAAAAAATCTATACCATCCTGAAACTGTTGTTTCATATGAAGTGTGAGGTTTTGAAGGTGCGCTTGTGTTCGGCGTCTCTCCCAAGATACAATTGTCCTGGCGATTCGAATCTTATTTGCTACTGGCTCCTCAATGTATTGTTCTGCGACACTAGTTGAACGCCATTTTCTCTTCCATCCAAGTTACAAATTTATCATATTCTATTTCATAATTCAACATGTGCGCAAATGTTCTTATCCCTTGTTTATTCCTACATTTTCACTTTGTTTCTCTTTTTCTTAGAGGCGGGAGTGAGGCTGGCGACATCGCCATTGAGCCGAGAAGAGGCAACACAACACAATCGTTAGTTTTTTCTTCTTATTTGATAAAAAGCACGTGATTTTTTGCTTCTGCGCAAATATATTTCTAGTATATATGTATATGTATTAATAGATAAATCGGGAAGGAAAACAACTTGAAGGTGTAATTTGTGTCGAGACACAAAGAAGAAGGGGGTTACGCAATTGTCGATTGATCCCACACGATTGGCGCCCTATGTGGGTGGCTCATGGGCTCATGCATCATCTGTTACTAATCACCAACGCGTGGCGATATAACGTTAAACGATCCAAGAGCTTCCCTCCGACAGCCGTTGGCTATAGAGGAATTACAGACAACTAAAATTTCATCATATCCACAGTGGAATATTTTTCTACGTGGTTCCGCTATAGCAACTTTTTTGGACAAGTTGTTGATTCCAAACCTGTGTCGTTGCTGTTCGTTTCAAGGAGTGCCATCACATGCAGCTTAATTAGCCCAACTTAGTTGCCGATCCCGAACTAAGGCCTTTGAACGAACAAAGAGCGGTTTATGTCATTGCAACCAATTTTATGAACCGCACTAATGAACGTATTGGCTGAAGACAATATTTACAAAAGCAAATGACTAATGAAGCTGCTGGTATATCCTGATGAAGACCCGTCAAATTCCTGTAACAAACAATTACACTAAATGTCGAAATTTGAAAATAACTTGATCAGAAGCTGCACAATTACGTACTCAGTACGAAGCTCAAGTATCACAAATTCTAATTGGCTTCTGGATCCATCCTCTAGGAGACTATTGAAATCAGACAGACTGTAATAACATGGAATAGAGAGAGTGTTAATTCGATGAACGACCGATTCAAACTTGTTAGCGACTGCCGCTCAGTACCAGGCAATTGACTTCCCATCCAATCATTTGACCCAATTGCTTTCGATCTAAAGTAAAGCGCTAGCAAAGCAAGATTATCGAATAAATTCACGCGGGCCCTTGTGAACGTCGATTTACGCGAAGAGGTCGCTTGTTCATGAAATGAAATGTGAAAGCCTCTTCATGCCAATGCGCAGTAGTCGTATGAAAAATAAATTTCGGTTTTATTCACCGGTTACATTATCGGTCCCGTATTTTTGCATGGACTATTTTACGAAGCTTTCTTAAAAGTAAAAATATTTTGGGGCTCTCACGGAAAGCTAAAATCTGTCAAGCATGGTTGTCTAATTACTTCAAATGTTTTTTAAGGAATTTCTGTGAATTATTCCAAGAAAATCTGTCAAAACACTGAATAATCCTTTATTCAAAATTAGTTTCCACCATCAATTTTATTGCTCGTTATCTATTTTATATTCAATAAGTACATTAGAAGTTACCTTTATACTTCTTTTAAACAAATAAATACGCTTCTTTAACAACTTTCCCTCTTAATATGGAAATGGGAGGGTAGAGAAGAGAGAGGAGTTTAACATGCGAGCGTTCTCGCACGGATACGTTAGTTAGTACTATTTTTCTATCATTCTCTATAGTGCAGTGTAACAGAGCTGTCGTCTAATTGTGAGATTTAATAATGTCTTTGAGAACCACTGTAAGCACAAATACATATTAAAAACAATTTGTTGTGTAAATTGAAATTTAGCTTCTGAAAAATATAATTTACTCAACAAAATGTGCGAATTTCAATGCAGGAGGTCACAGATCTAATGTGCGGTAAAACGTTTGTGCTCTCTGTACTGTAGTCGTCGACTCCAAATCAACGAATCCGGGATATACCAATAAAGACAATGCATCCACTAACAAAAAATAGTCAACCCTCAGTCAACTGACTTTCCTTCTCTTGCATTCACTTTTATAATTCCACATTTCACATACACACAACCACATCTTTCCCCTTTTACATTCGCAAATCCCTCAACCAAAATAATAACGATAACAATAGCAACTCCAACTTTGGCGATTACTTAACTAAGTAAATTACTAATTTAATAAATCATTTAAACCAGTCATACATGCCATCAATCATTAAATCTATAAAAGTTCCATAATCCATTTAATAATAGTTTTACCAGCTGTCAGTTTTTTTACCTTCATCCCCAAGTGGATAAGCAATAGTATTACACCTAAAAGTTATGCTCTCATTCAGAGGTGGATTTACGCATAGGCACAGTAGGCACGTGCCTACGGCGGCAAATTTTCAAGGGCGGCAAATTTTCAACGGCGCAAAATTTTCTTGATATTTTCTAAAACAAATTTAGGTTCTCTAAAAACTATAACAGCTTAAGTCATATTTTTATTTTAAAAATATCATAATATTTAATACAAGCTATTTATTTGTCTACTTCATTAGAGTATACCTTATGATTTCAGAAGTATATGAATCTGAAACTAAGGCCCGTTGACGAAAGAAAACATGTTGCAATTCTAGTTGTCATGTTTTAGTTTCCTTTTAATGTTAACGTTTCAGTGTTGAAACGTTAATAATGTTGAACGTTACTTGCTATGAAGATACAGTTTATATCCAAAATTAGCTAATCCAAAAAAATATTTAATTTAAGAATACAATGTGCAAAATATAATGTTACTTTTAAAGTTAAAACGTTTAAATTAATGAAGAATTGTTACTGAAACGTTACAACTTGAAATGTAACATTAATGTTAAACAGGGGGCGGCAAATTTGATGTGCCTACAGGCGGCAAAAATATTAATCCGCCGCTGCTCTCATTCACTTTTTATTACCTCACAAAATTGTAATATTTCATAAAACATAACTTGTAATACTGAAACCCATCTGATTTCTTCTAAAACATTATGTATTCCAGGTTGCAAGTGCTACATAAGAGATTATCCCTATCGGCGATGTGATGAATCTAATTACAACTAGTATTAGTAGTTGCCCCAAGTTCTTTCTCTTCACTAGTAGAGTGGAAATAATGTCAGTGAAGGTTTCTTTCATGAGGGGGGATTGAGTAGTCATCTCGGCTATCATCTCGGTACTCGCAATTTGGTTCTCGCATCTCGGTTACATGCCACCGAACAAATCACTCCCTACATTATATTTCTGGACATTTCTCTCTTCAAATATTTTGTACTAGCTGAATGTGGCGTCGCCGACAATTTAAACTATTTTCAAAATATTTTCATGTGTTAAAAATCAATTGAATGGTTCTTACATCCTCGGGTGTTATACGTAAATATTATATATTAAAAATTACAATTAAATAATAAAAATATTTTTAAATGTCTAGTCGCAACTTTTCTGGTGTTGGAGAACCTAACCCGAACCCTCCCAGAAGAGTTGTTCTGAGGAGAGCAGTCTTCCAGTGGTTATCAGGAGGCTTATTAATGAAAATGTGTATAATTGCAAGATCATATTCAAGAACAAACCGTTTGTAGATTTATGTTAAAATATAATTTTGTTGTTGAAATTATCCTAAAAAATAGGATTATCCCATTAACACTATCGTATATACTACACATATAATTATTCTTTAAAACGATAATCCTATGTGGTGGCTGCACTGACTTTTTCCTTCGGAGTAATCCAAACCCTGCACAGCATCCTGTAAACAGCGGCGCCTGGGCAAAGAATCTCTTGCAACCTGCCTTTCATCGCCTAGGTACGTGGGCCGACGGATTGATGTCGTATCAGCTCTCATCACAGCTGCATGACGCCAATCCGGGGCTAAGGCACGGAGCTGGGTGCATGGCGCTAGGGCACGTAGTTCGCGCGGCCGTCATTAGATCGCAGTGCTAAAAACGAAAAAACACGTTTATGGAATTTTTTTGGAATCTTCTACACGGATCCGAAACCAAATCGTCAGTTCCTCGCCAGGAGAATAAGAGGCGCTGAATGACACATCATTTTCTCTGGAATGGAGGACGAAAAGAAGTCTAAACGCGAGTGACGGACGGGCTCAGGTCACTCGAATACAATTTTTAGAGGATATCGTTTGGTAACCTAAATGCCATACGCCAGGGCCTTTGGAATCAATTTCCAGAAGAAACATATTTACACGATCTGTGTCTAAATTATGATTTGAAATATATTTGCTCCGGCGACCCCACACTCTTCTCATACAGTACGATTTGCCTTCCAGACATCATCGAGATAGCTAACACGGCTAGTCCTATTCTCCACACCTGACGGTGAAGGTTCACAATCCAGTGACTGATTGCCAGCACGACTCGGCCTCTTATAAGTCACCCACTATGTCTTTCTATCTAAAAATCAACTGTAGTATTTTCATGCACCATCTCCCATCCTATGTCCCTCCTATTAGAAAGCTAAAACCACAATCGAAAATGGACCAAGTCACTCTCGTGGAAAAATTACTATTAAAGAGACACCGTAAAATTGTATTCCTTAATTATCTTATTCCTTCATTTAAATTTAGCTTCTCTAAATCACTGCACAAGTATCCAATTATTAAATCTTACTGAAAACATTCACGAAACATTGTAACATTATAGGTCATCACTTACTAGCAGTATTCCTTGATGTTCAAGTATTAACAGAGTATGAAGGCCTCAAATACAAACAGATAACACTAGACACCCCAAAGTACTTACTCAATACTCTCTCAAATTTCATAAAATATATCAAAGTTGTTTTAGTTGATTTAGGCTCCTTTTCATCACGAATATTGTTAAGCAGGGGTTCCTCAAGGTTCTCCCTTTGTCACCAGTTCCCTTCAAAATCATTATCTATTAGAATATCTAAGACATTCCAGCATTTCCGATGGTTACGAGTCTAGAAACTGAGCTACCGCAGAACTCCGAATATGCAGCCGACACCGTTTCCATATCTTCCTCCGCAATCTGGCAGACAGAAGATAATGAAATTAACCATACTTTAGTCAATAATCAACAAATATGATCTTCTCTTTATAACCCGTATTGCTTTAATTCTTTTGTTTAAGGGAGGTTGCCATAGTTATCCCCTTCGTATCACCTTTCTTTGGAATGACTTTATTTTATCAACTGAAAAGCCACGTGGCTTAGTTTTGTTTTATCACCACATTTTGCAATAATAAGAAAAGGATGTGGGTGATACTGACACCTGGTGTAAGTGATTTACTCCCGTCTTATTAATACCTGAATTGCATAAAATTGTGCGTCAGTGCATCCAACAATTAGGTCAAAAGAGAAGCGTAATACATATTGTAGAGAATCAATATATTCAACAAAGACAGATTTGAAACGTTAGTGTTCATGACGAACTGCCTGCAGAGAATGAGGAGGTTTGGCGGCGACGCGAACGTGAAAGGTCACGGATGTGACCTCCGCGACAGCATTGAGAACGTCACGTCATCTAGAATTTCCAGCACCTTTGTATCATCAGTTTCTTCAATAATGGCGATTGTATACGTGTGTCTGGAAAATTATGCGCGGCTTCAGAGCGAAAGCAACGGGGAATGACATAAATAGACCCCTGCTGGCATCCGTGAAAGAATAAGGCGAGTCCGTCCGAAATGACTGCATGAAATTGCTCCGTTGTTAAATCAAGGTAAGTGTTGCGGATGAAAGCGCTGTAGAGAATATTCATTGTGCTTGAAGGCAAACAAAATTATCCATCGCCTGCGAAGGAAATCGATCGGTTCAGATTACCTTGAACTTATACAATTCGAGAAGCAGTCAGTGTTATTAAACGTTACCGTTTGAAGAGGCTACCTAATCTACCTAAGGAAAAGAAGCACTTCTTTCATTTTCAAATTCATTTTTACATAATAATTTCTAAAAGTGTGAGAATTCTATAGAAGGCAATTTTTCGAAGGAGAGAAAATGGTACATTTGCTAAGTTAATTGTTAGTCCGCTATTTTCCTTTTTGAATTTCAATGTTTCTCGTCGGGCTCGTTCTTAAAAAAGAACTCATATTCCCATTTGTAGTATTTTCATAATTCATATCTTGTAATTTCATTTAAGTACCTCTGCACATCAAAAGGAGAGATCTAAACTTTTTGCGATTAAAATAAATTACATTTAGAAGTAATAAAGTGAACTTAATTGCTCAGATTCATGCTGTAGTAAATTAAAAGTCAATGTTTTCAACAAATGTTTTCAACATTGCCCAACATGTCATTTATTGTAACAATGAACAACACAACTACAGAATCATATCATATACCTACAGGTGTACCGCAAGACTCAGTACTCTCCTCAACACTCTCAACACTGTCGAATGTTTGAAACCATAATATTCCTATCAACTGTTATCCCGTCATATCATTATACGCTTATGGCGCCGCTCTTTTTTCGACTAATTCCTATATCTTAATAGGATAAGAACACATATAAAGTCATCTTGAAAAATACATAATTTAGTCACAAATTCGGAAAGAAAAAATTAATCCTGATAAAGGTGAGGTAAAAATATCCATCTTATGTAGTATACCAAAAGTCCAACAGAGTTAACAATAGTAGGAACGAATGGCCACCTAAGCAAAAAAGTACCTTGAAATTCTATTTGAGAAAAGGTTAACCGGGAAACCAGACATCAATGCAGAAACAATCAAAACTAGAATTAGAAAAATCAAAATTATTTTTTGTATTAAATCTGCACTCATCATTGAAAATTGAATGTCTACTGCTACTCTTCAACACAATTATCCTTCACACAATTACTTACGGGTGATAGCTCCTAAAACTATCAACCAGAAGCTAATCCAAAATAAATTTCCAAGAACTACTCTAAGTGTATCTTCGTTCTTTGCCAGTGTATAAATTCATAAAATTCGTGAAATAAGGTTTTGTTGAATGCAATCCGCAATACACGTTACGGATAGCAGGATGGTGTGGCTGCGGTGGGTCGTGTCGAATCAGATGGCTCGGGGTGGTCTGAGGTGGTCCAGGGTGGTCCGAGGTGGTCCGGGGCGGTCAGAGGCGGTCCGGGGTGGTCCGGGGCTGTCCGGAGCGGTTTGATGATGTTCTGGGAGCATTGGGGAGCTTCGGGAAGCTTCGGAGAAGTTTGAGAAGGTTTGCGGAGGTTCAAAACTGGCGGGGATGTGTGGGGCGGAGCAGAGCTGAGCGGGGCGGCCCAGGGTGAGAGGAGAGACAGGACTGATTTGTAGCGGGGAGAGCAGAGTGAGGAGGGGCAGGGTGGGGAGAGCGGGGTACAGATTAGGGAGGATGGAGCGTGGCGGGGCGGGTGCAAAGAAAGAAGTGAAGCGTGATGGGGTTGTAAATATTTTTTTCCATTTTGCACTAGAGAATTCGCCTCTCTTTCTACCTAATAGACGACGGTAATAAATAGCGCGGCTACACGGGGTGACTTCAACTAGTAGAACCAATACACACACAATGTATATGTGATATACTACTGTCGTACGACATATACTACACACACCATGGCGAGGTACGCATTTGCGAATTCCTTTCACCAGCCCTTCTGCATGTGTCCCGCCCCTTTTAAAACCCACCAGTCGCCGCCCACTGTGCTGCGTGCTGCTCCCGCCGCGGCGGCCGCCCACCGCGCTCTAACGAGCCAAACAGCGCTGCGCGGCGCGCAACTACTGTTTATCCAACACGAGGTAGCTAAGCAACGTCCCATCGACCGTCCCTTGGGATCGACAATGGGACAAGGTCACAGCCGCGCGCGACAAAGACTGCGGTATAAATAGCGGAACGGGCATGATTAGGGGGGAGGCAAGGAAGCAGGGGCGGAAGCACACACGGGGCTCCAAAGGGCACCGCAACTTCCCCTCGCCCCCCATGCCAGCAACCCCCTTGTATAATGAAAGACTGAAATATATCGTTCTCTAAATTTAGGGTCTTGTCGACTCTAAATTTGCTAGCCTTTTTATAAATGAGTACATCCATGTACGATTTTGCCGGTGATGGCCTGTTATCGGGATGATAAATTTCAGCTAAAATTTATTTTTGGATAGCGGTGAATCTAATTTTGGAACAAGCGACAGTGAGATTGTATTGCTGTCTTCAGGAATATTCCTGTGACAAATCATAGTCATGTGCTAATATTTAGGAGAACACTACGAAGATGATTTTTTTTCTCATAACTCACAAACTTTATATGCTACATTAAACATAACAGGTAAGCAAGATATCAATTAATCTTGAATATCAGACAGACACTTCAAGCCCAACAAGGAATTCATTAATGATATGCATTTCTCCAATATGGTTCTCAAACACAAATGCTACATATTCATACATTTATACATCTATGTTTTCTGTACCCAAATCAATCATTAACGTATCGTTATAAGGAAGACATTACACTTTCTTAAGCGTTCGATGAGCTTCAGAATAAAATTCATTTCTTCTTCTTTTGGCATTGATTTCACCCTGTGACAGCATAGTACTTCAGTCTACTTTATTAGTACACCTCTTTGCAAATTGACATATAGTAATTCCATGAATACCAGATGACAAGGTAAACGTATTGCTACCGTCGTTTATTCCTTTAGCATGTGATACTTTCTTGAATACATTCATACCACGACTCACACTATGCTTTAAAACCCATTAGGTCTAAAAAATAATGATAAACATTTTCTTCCTCAACGTCAGTGGTTCTGAAATCTTAGCCCTTATCTTAGATACACATATCGTGATTTCTTAGTATTATTTAGAAGACTTCAGAGTTACTTCATACGATTCCATTTTGGAAGTAAATTGTAACTGAATGTGATTATTTTACTGAGTAGTCTTTATTGGTATAAAATAATTCTGCAGCAGAAAATACTTTTTTGGAAGGAATGTTATGTCTTTGTGCTCTTAATATTGTCTGTCAACGCATTGTTACGTTGTAGGTGCATTACTGATAACGGTTTTTTGATATCTGGGGAATAGATTCACTTCGTTGAGTATTATATGTGCGTTACGTAAATCCATTAGTCCTCCATGCAATAGATAGAAACCAGGTTTAACAAAAATTGCTGGTTCTGAATGAAAAGGCACCCTAGCGGTAATTTTTCAGGTTACAAAAAAAGCTTCATACGAATATCCATTAATCGTACATATTTTGAAATCTAAAAGTCTAAGTAGTGAACGAAATGTTTCCCCCGCAATATTAAGCCATGTGAAAGTGAACATTCGCAACATATGCACTCTCATCTGGTTAAGCTCATTGAATTTGAGATCTTTCTGAAATTATAGACTAACAGTTAATCTGCTACTAGTTTAATTCAAAAGGTAAGTGAACAGAGCGAGTTCTCATAGATTCAGTGATCATGGGCTATACATTTGCGCCCGGTAAAGTACGTTTGTTGACTTGACTCGCATACGAGTACTATATACATGGTTACAACATTCTTTTTAGTAACAATTTTTTTGGGGGAAATGCAATTACTCGAGGAAACTCTCATCTTTATCTGCTCACACTGATTTGATACTTTCAGTTATTCTCATCTGGCGCTCTAGCTCATTAGGCCCACGAAGAATACATTTCTTGCATAGACATTAAATGACGCGCACTCATCTACTTTAGAACCTTCCAAAACGTCGCCCTCTGGCCTGAGGCGATTATATTGGCAAGAGCGCTGTACGATTGTTAGTGGGTGGCTGCCAGATCTCCTTTATTTTATTTGGTTTATACACTGGAATATGGGATTCTATTTTTTCTTTTCCTCTCCGTTTCCATGTTCTTTTCTCTTTCTTATTTTTCCTTTTCTCTTTCTTTCTTTATGTTTCTCTCTTCCTCCTCTCTTTCTTTTTCTTTCTTTCTCTTTTTTATTCTCTCATATTTTCTACTCAACTCAGCGAAACTAAACACAGATTCCTTCCAGTTAGAACACCCATAGCATGCCTCGCGTCATCTTCAGAGTACAAATGTAATGCATTACCCTGTAGAATGAAAACTGTTTAAAGTTGTGAGCAACGATAAGCTCTACTCGAAATTCTTAACTTGCGTCACGAACTTGAATTGCGAAAGCGTTCCGCGGCAAGTACAAAAGTGTCAGAACATAAACTTGCCAAGTGAACGATACGATGTGGGCGACGCACGTCGTCAGTGGCGCTGCCGCCGTCGCCCCTGGGAGTGGCGGAGTGATTCCCTCCGGATCCAAAGCCCGTCACGGAATACGCGCATCGCTCACGGAGGCGAGCACTTGCCCTCACCTCGGCTCAATGATCCTCCGCGGAGGCAAAGTTTTCCAGCCTTTCCTCGAGGCTCTTTCGGCCTCGCACAAGCTAACCCGGTCAATTTATACGTTATCAACGATCTGTAGCTTTATCAGGTCATCGACGGCATCCGCCCAGACAATTAGTGCAAAAGATGAACATTTATTACTTTTTTAATTGTAAGAAAAATAGTGGGTACATCAGAAATATCTGTTCGATTTCGTTCTCTCATTTATAACAGGGGACCGTTCCTGGTACCTTTTTCTATAATTATTCTCCTGAATTTACTGTGCCAAACTTCACATTTCCCCCGACTGTTGCCCGAAGGTTATCCTAAGATCGACCCGTCACGATAAAAATGTATATATGTGTGTGTCTGATATGCCGTCTATCCAGATATTCGGTAGCAAAATTCCTAGGAAAATGTTTCCTAGGATTGGGAATTCTCTTTGTTTTTTACCCTTAAATAAAAAGACTTACTTCAGTTATCAACATTTCGTTATGTATTAAGCACACACACACACGTATATATATATATATATATATATATATATATATATATATATATATATATATTTGAAAACTACAACAAAAACAATTTTCGTAAACACAATCTTTCGTGAATTCTCTTGTTCTCCTTATCAAATACTCGCTATAAATCCCTTCCTTTTTGCATGCATGGTCAAATTGTCTCATAATCATTAACTTATAAATTTTACATTAACACAAAACTTGATCTTCTTACAATGGCAAATACAAATAAAAATAAATTTTCCCCGCTTTGCTACTTCCCTTCCGAAGATCTGCCGCAATCTTGAACGTCGTTCAGATTCCATTCAGCCTCCATTTCCAAAGAATTCGGTCCATTCCAATCATGTTTGCGTCCTCCATACACGAAATTATATTTCCTTTCTCACTGTACTCATACTACCTTAAAACATTGTACATTTACTACCTTAACAAACTTACCAATTAGACTAATTCTTCCCGCAACCAAATAGCTTTCCCCGTTTACATCTGACTCACACCGTGTCAGAACATCTTCTGCGCCATTTTTACATCTCGCGCGCCCTTCATCTGTCTCTCATCTCACACAATTTCATGCCTGATTGGTCACACACATTTAACATTAGTATCTGTTTATTCTTTGGTTTCCTGCTCGTAATAGCTTCTTAATTATTTTCTGCTCCACGGAATTTGCTCACGTGTTCTTTCACTGCATTATTTATTAACATATTATTTTTCTCACTATCAATTCTGTTGATCTTTCCTAGTATTGTTTCCAAAATAAAGCTCGCCTCTGTTCCTTTTCTATACTCCCATTGTTGCTGACGTCCATATTTACAATTACGTCAATTTATTATACCCATTTCATTATCTTTGTGACAACCCATCATACATTTCTCTCTGAATGTTGCAGTTGTTAATTGTCAATTTCCCTGTGCAAAAAACTCAACTTCAAAATTGTCTCTTTGCTTGATATTGGTTTTACCGTGAATTTCTGCTAATTACCCACAAAAAACATTTCACTCTATATGAGGGCTACCTTAGGAACTTCTGTAAGATTTTCTTAGTAGCAAAATAAGTTGTTCTGAACTTAATTTATCATTTTACTAAAAAAAATTTTATTCAGATTCTTTAGCTTCGACAAAATATTACGGTCAATGAACACGGACATGATTTTCAATACTGCGGAGAAAAATCTGTTCAAGGCAGGGTGAAATATTCACAATAATTTCACTAAGTAACAAGGCTATTGTTTTATGAATAACGTACAGAGAAATCTATTCACGAACATATGTGAAGCACCACAAATCTGCACAATATTGTGTATTATCAAAATCGCTGACTGAAGTGTGAATTCCGCATATAAGAAGTAGATTGAAATTTGGCGAGTAATGGAATCTTCAAAATTGGAGCCCAACCATGCACCAGGCAAAAGGCAGTGCCATCGGCCGAGTAGAGAGCGGTGACAATACGGTTGCGTCGTGCCCCGCCGCGCGGGCCGTCCCCCGGCAACGCACGCGGGGTGTGCGGGGGGCAGCGAGGCGACGATGCCGGGCCCGCATCGGGCCTCGGGCGCCGGGCCTCCGCCCGTTGAGCGTAAACCACCCGACGCTGTCGCCGCCGTCGCCGCCGCCGCCGCGGCCGCCGCCGCAGCCGCCGTCAACGCCGCCGTCGCCGCCGGTACGAACGACGCCGCGCGCAAGCGCCGTCGCTGCGTGAGCTGCGCGGATTCACCGGCGGGCGAGACCGGCGCGGGGGCGGCGGCCCGCGTCACCCGCGTCCCCGTCACGGCAGGCGCGCCCACACCCGTCCCGCGCGGCACCCGCCCCAACGTTGCCCCCGCGCCGGTCAAGCCGCCCCCTGTGGCGCCGCCTCCCGGCGGCGGGCGCTCGGAGCCCGCGGGCGACGCCTCGCCCACGCGCGGATCCCCTCCGGTAAATGGAGTGGCGCGCTCACTCTCACACACACCTTTCCTGCAGATCCTGAATCAGGGAAGTCGAGGGAACCGCGCCATCTTAAACTCAGGAATCATGAGAAATAATAATGAATCATAAAAGGAACCAAAAGAATCGTGCCACGCTAAATTAAGTATCAACCCAGACTCTTGTTTTTGGCCAACAACAACTGAACATGAACATTTCCGTTGAAATTGCCTCTCCAATAAGGCAACAGGGTGGAGAATTGGATATAATTCAAAGGCGTAAAGCAGGAATTACGGGTTCCTATCACGATTAAGGTGACATTGAACAAATGTAATTGCTAAAAACGTTTACCTGCTCGTATACAAATTTAACCCGGGACGTTGACCTAGGAGGGTATTGGAGAGAATTTGGGAAGCTATAGGCAACCCGCAAATCATTAGTGCACCACAACTCCATACTTACCCCCTAATTGGTTGATTTTCTTCATAAAATTATTTACTGCATAGTACATAATTGACAAAAACAACACCTCGTTTATATCAAACAATTAATAGCCACGTACGTAAGGTATTAAATCATATTACGTTTAGTTCATATAATTAATATTTAATAAATTACAATTGTCTGACATGTGTTTTTCAGTATCAACTTCAACTACAGGTTGTTAAATGACAGGAGCCTAGATCATATTCTAGGAATTATCATTCCAGGCAATTATTGAAAATTCCCTCTCTTTTTTGTGTGAGAAAACTGAATTTAAACGATATGGTGGAGGATAATCTTTGGTGATGTACAAAACTTTTGCAGATTTAGAGTTTTAGAGGTTTAGAGGTTTAGAAACCCACCTATTTATCATAAGTTAAACGCACTTCTATTTATATGTCAAAAACGGAAAACGTTTCAAACATATATCGTTATGGATAATTGAAATCAGAATCCAAGTCTGATTACACCACTATAATGTTAGCCTTCTATTTAGAAGTAGGCTAATGACGAATAAAAACCAGTGCACATAATCATTCCTTTGTCGATATTATCTCTAGCCGTGCCGTTGTTAATGATGGAAATAAGGACAAAAAACTTAACACTGTTACACTGCAGGCATACGTGCGGGTAACAGACTAATAGTCTTTCATATGTCCTCATTTCATATTTCAACAATATGAGATACTCAAACGATACTTCACTAAAACCATTTAATGCAACGGAATGCAACGGACAAACACCGACTTGTAGACTAATGACAAGTTTAAAAATACATTTCATAAAATAATACATTAAACGTAAATGTGAGAGACTCAAAGAGACTTTAAATCTCTTGTCTTCGTAGTATTCAAAACATCTGGTATGGCTTTGTTACTTTATCGAAAACTATACCACAAAATCAACTAAGTATATTACCCGGTTCTTTACATTGCTTAATACTATTTGTTGTGGCGTATACAAAATTGCTCACATATTTCACAGTTTATAAACATGATAAATGTTTCAAATAGAAGAAAACGAGCAATATTCACCCAAATTACCTAATTTTATTCATTTAACCTTTTTTTTTCATGAAAGCAAAATACTTTTAAAAACCTACCTGATTTTCGAACCTTTAATAACATGTATTACGAGCCTAACGTTCTCAATACGTCTTTAAAGTGAGAAGTATTATGTAGTTCATTTTCATTTGGATGGATTTACTAGTGTTTTAAACGCGATCAATATCCACTCATAAAATAAAACTGCCATTCCCAAGTATTCATCCTGTGAAAGATGACAAATTGATGAAGTCGTAGGCTTCCGCGGCCAGAGTCATGTGCGGGATCTTGGCTGTCCGGGGTTCCCCAGGGGTGGTAACCAGCCCTGAGGAACACCACGAAAAGATGGTCGAAACGTCGGCAACACAGCCTTCGACGCGGCGTCACCCGGACAGCCAAGATCACGCATGTGACAAACTGATGTTGATAGTAGTTTACAGGAGTCCACGGATTTTTTTAACACTTCTGTTCTAGTGTTCTAATAATTACATTGTTGCTAATGGTAGGCTAGTAAAAATTAGAACATAGGGCATGGCTTGAATTTTAACTCTTATGTTAAAGACTCTTGTTATTAAGACAATGATTAAAGTTTCGTAAAGTTTCCCTTTAAACAATCAAAGGGGACATTCACTTAATACTTTAGTAAACAGGGAAGGTTATATTGGAAGAATCAAAAGTCCCTCTACAGTAATTCAGTAAAACTGAATATGTGGATGTGCGTTTGTGCGTATGTGTGCGGTTCCGTCACTCGCGGCTAGACCACTTCTCGTGCACCAATCGAGACGTATGAGGTGTCACTCGACGCGTCTCGGTCTTCTTATGGGGAACTGGTAATTTTTTTTCAAATCCGACTAGAAGATTCAATTAAATTTGCAAAAACGTGTTTTTTCGTGTTTTGTTGCTGAAATCTTAGTGATAATGGCGGGAATTAAATCAACGCCTCCTAAATCGATCTATGTAGGTGGCGGTTATTAAATACCACTACCAAAAGGCATTTTTAACTTAAAACGCCATAACTTTTTCACAACGTTGGCAACACTGATTATGACATCTTTAAGTGAACAATTGAATTACCAAGTAAATCGCACTGCAGTTTACTGTCAACACAGATTCCAATTACCATATTTTTAAACATAAATTTGCGAAAACCTACGAACAGTATTGCCTCGGAACTTATTAAACTTGAATTCCAAATGAATATGGAAAAAACATAACTGTGAGTAATTCTAGAGAATGAATGAACGTTTTTATGTTCAACTTCACATTTTTTCGTTCTTACGTAATTGTGAAAATACCGATTTCCAAATGAATGTGACCCACAACTTATTCTTATTAAACTTAACTAATACCTTATTCACATAAACATACATAACAGACGCCTTTTAATGTTAGATTCGCATGCAACGTTAGATTCACCTACCAAACAATAAACAGAGCTATTGCAGAAGTAGAAGTGAACACAAATTAGACTAAGTTTGTAATTTTTTAATCTCTTCTAAAATTAGGGGAGAAAAATATGGAAGTGTTAAGGAAATCCGGGGAAGAATCAAATGTAGTTGTAAAAGTTGTTGCGACAGAATTTTCGAACTAATTGGGAATGATCGGCATTTTTGCATTTAGCATTTGCGCTAATTTCAAATCTGTTACGTGCACATTATCAAAAAAGTGTAAAAACGTATCTATACTAAAATTTAACTCTTAGAGTAATGAAAACCTGCAATTGTTTGTTACGGCGATTCTAATTTCGAAATTGCAATAAGACCAGTTCTTATCCCGCATGGAGATAACATACAAGGCCATTGGGTGTTCGGAAGTTTAGAACGTGAGTATAACATTATCAGTTGCCACGATTCATTGGTAAGTCAAATGCCAAATACTAAAAGATTATATTTGAACAAAGCTGGCCATGAAAGAATGAAGCATGAAAACATTTTCAACACCTGAAACTATTTTTAAAACAGTTTACAGCGTCGGCAACGCCACATTTTACTAGGGGATTTTTACAATAGAGAAGCGCAACACAATGATTCCATCGGCTTAATTCTTCGTATTAATACCCTGAGGGTACAAGCGTACCCTTTCGAACAAGCTACCCCGCGGGGAGGGGCTCTCAGTTGCCCACGCATTCTAAAGTTCCTCGATTATTTCGAATGACTCGCTACATAATATATCTAGCATCCCTAGAAACTTGGCTATCCGGAAGACGCAATAAAGGCAAGGTTCGGCCGTCATACTGCGACCTTTCTGAGAGCAAAATGCTTACAGTTCCTGCCTACAGTGGCTGCATTTTGCCCTGAGAAAAGTCGCAGTATGACTGAGAAACGTTGGCAACAATGCTTAGAACGACAGCCGAGTTTTTATTGACTCCGACTGTGTAAACCTATGGTTTCATCTAGCGTTCTCTCTGCGAATCCACTAACCTCAATTCTAGCATAAAACGTGCTCCTCATCTGCACTATCTGAACCGACGTTTTTTAATACAGCGATCTGTACAATCGATAAACCTGTATTACTGAACAATTCGGAAGTATGTCCCTATTGAAATATGTATTTTATTTGTTTTCAATATGTTTACTGCCAGTTTTCAACCGACTGTTAGCACTACACTTTTACATTTTATTTGATTCAAATGATCAATTTTTTAGAAAAAAGTCATTAATTTTTCTTTTTGTACTTTTTGTACTATTTATTCGGTCGTATTAGCATTACCAACCTTCTTCATTTCAAGAACTCGTTCATAAAATGACATTTTATGACACAGATTATGACGTATTATTCGTTTATGGCAAGAATTGAAATATCAGTCACACACACAGTGAATAGCAGCTAGCAGATCGAAAGGAGGGGGCAGGAAACCACAGAACCGGCAACCCGTTTTCACACAAACGTCAAATACGTGTGAAGACATAATCCAGAAGATGCATTTCTAAAATATGTGCAAACTAAACAGTTTACTTATGAAATTTTGTTTTCCAAAATTAACATTGATTCTTTTTAAATTCATAAATGTTTAAAAGCGAATCTCGTTTATAATGCTGCTTATTGCATTCGTATAAATTTAACAACTCGCTTCTAACATCACTCCTTTCTAAAACATGTACTAACGCAATAAAGCTTAATATTATAAACTCGTTGCTTTAAAATAACGAAACAACCAACTATCAGGTGACCAAGTTATATTTTTAATCGATGTCATCTCGCTGGACCTGAAACGCTTCTGAAAATTTTCGATGTTTTACGATGAACACGTCAGAGTTGTCGGTCGGTTGTGTCAGAGAAACGGTTCTTCCGTTTCCGCTGCGATACATTCCACCTCTGCTCCATCATCATTCACTTGATCAATATTGCTATCAACTACTCGTCACATCATCACTGGAATGCTCAACAGAAATAAATAAATGAATGAATGAATGAATAAATAAATAGATAAATAAATAAATAAATAAATAAATAAATAAATAAATAAATAAATAAATAAATAAATAAATAAATAAATAAATAAATAAATAAATAAATAAATAAATAAATAAATAAATAAATAAATAAATAAATAAATAAATAAATAAATAAATAAATAAATAAATAAATAAATAAATAAATAAATAAATAAATAAATAAATAAATAAATAAATAAATAAATAAATAAATAAATAAATAAATAAATAAATAAATAAATAAATAAATAAATAAATAAATAAATAAATAAATAAATAAATAAATAAATAAATAAATAAATAAATAAATAAATAAATAAATAAATAAAATATACCAACAATATCAAGGGATAAATGACTGACCGACAGGGTGAAATGGCAAACCACGGCGGCGGGGTTCTGGGCTCGTTCCTGTCGCGACTGGTGCCTCTGCGGGGAGCGGGGTCGCAGCCGTCCCAGAAGGCGCCGTCCCTCAACAAAGTGCCGTCCAAGCCCGCGCCGCCCAAGCCCTCGCAGTTGCCCAAGCCCATGGAAAGCAAGCCCTCCCCCTCCAAGCCACCCCCGCCCCCGGTGGTCCTCCCGAGCAAGCCGTCCCCGGCGTTTCCGCCCAAGCAGGCGCCGCTGCCGCCCATCACGGGCGCGCCGCTTGCTGCCTCCCACCACTCCACCGGCGCGGTACGCATTGCGGTTGTCTCAACAATAATCGATTTTCGGTTATTTTTCGGTAAAATCCGGCGGTTATAACCGCTGAAGACATTGTTTTTTGGGTTGGATTTTCCTTGATTTTTTAATGTGGAAACATCTTACAAATCAACCGTATTTAAAAAGTGATCGTTGTAAAATGTTGTTTTCGAGTCTCCTGAACAGCAGAGGTAGTTCAATGGTAATATCATTGCCTCTGCACCATTCTTGATTGGGAGATCCTAGAGTTTTAGTTCCAACGGCGGCCGATTTTTGACACTAGCTAGAGAACTAGGTTGAATTTGAGCACTGTCTGGAGGAGAAATATAGTGGTTGGCTGTTCTGATTGGTAGTTTTAGGAAGAATCCTTCCCATCAGAAGAATTCTAATTCGTACCCCGAACGACACAAGATATTTTCTTCCTCGTCCTTGTTGCACACACACATATGCACAAGATTACCATACAAACTGGAGTTCAGAGCTTGTTCCGGCTGGGATGGTGCTCCAATGAAGGAGATTTCTGGAGAGGGGAAACTCGCAAGTTGACATGTATGTAGTGTTTCACGTTCCAGCGGCGGAAGAAATTCGCTACTTTCCGGTATATAACATGCTTACTATTATTAAACTGATTAATTGATGCTCCCTGAATCAAGACTCGAACAATCATTCCCTCACTCACTGACTCATTCACTTACTGACTCATCACTCACTCACTCATCACTCACTCACTCATTCACACACTCATTCATTTACTCACTCACTCACTCATTTATTCATTCACACACTCTCTACTTCACGTTCACTCACTCCTCCATGCACTCACTCACTCCTTCACTCACTCATCATTCGCTCATTCCCTCATTTACTCACTCACCCACTCGTCACGCATTCACTATCTCTGGTCCTCGCCAATTTCTTGTTGAGAAAGACATTTCATTACTGGGAGATGGCCCTATTGATCCCTATTTCCGAAGAGGCATTGATACTTTACAAAAGGAGTGGAGTGCATTTTCCTAAGCACGTAGATGGCTAAATCCAGTATATTGAAATTATCTCGACACCGATAGACGTCAGGTTATTACAAATGGCCATGTAAATGACATAGCTCAATATTGTTTTATCTTTTCGTTATAACCTAGCAGTTTTAACCCTTCAAAATAATTAGCTGAAAAAAATTGTCTTTTCAAAATGAACATACAATTTCATAAATTGTATGCATTAATTTTTCAATATCTTACAATGAAAACAGATAATTAACCAGGAAAATACAACTCAAAATGTGTTACTTGTTTTCATCTACTAACATAATTAATATACGAAATTTCCGTGCGCTCACCGTTAAAGATTTCCAACCGCCAAATTCCACCAAACAAAGATTGAGATTGACCAGAAATCACGAAACCTTAATAAAATGATATTGTGTGCAAGGGCGAATGCCAAGGCATGATCATGGCAATTATTTATTAACGCGCTACTAATTTAATCACGTGCCACTGATTTTTAATTTATTTAATATATTTTTCAAAGACCGGCAGAGTTTTGCCAAGAGCTCTTGCTGCTACCGACTCTGTCCAGGAGTTCCTAGGGTTCGAGTCCCGACAGTGTCAGATTTTCGATATTTTCTATATCGCTAAGTCGAATTCAGCCGCTGATTGGAGGATAATTGTAGCCGTCGGCTGTTCAGATCGATAGTTTTTCTTGGTTTCTTCTATCAATACCTTACGAATGTCGTAGAGTAACTTAACAAACGGGCCACGGAATGCGCGAAATCTTTTCTAACTTCACTTTTCGTAACTTGATAGTAAAGGAAAACCAAACGAAGTAAACAAAAAGATTAACTTAAAAAATTTCATAAAATCTTTCTTTTAGATTACAATACTTTCTTCATTTTTTGTAATAACCTTTGTTAACATGTCATAAGTAGTAGAGTTACAATATTAAAGAAGTTTAAGTGACTTTGGCTCTTTATTATCTTGAAATGCACCTGCAATATTTGGATGATTCCGCATACTCTTATTGGAATCGTGGAAATGAAGGAAAAACAAACATTCGGATTAGTGAGAATTTTTGTCATTGTGGAATACTTTTTGTCGAGTCTATACTGCGATTTTCGCAACTCTGCTCCTGGCATGTATCTGCAGTTGGCAGTTTCATCCAATCGGGAGGTTGAACGTCACTACTGTGACGTCACTATGGTGACGCTCAATCTCCTGACTGGATGAAACCGACAACAGAAGATACCAGCCAGGGGCAGAGTTGCATAAATAGCAGTACAGTAAGTTTGACTAGTCATTTCGACACATATCGACATCTCTGGGACGTATAGATTTGCTGTTTTCGTTATTGAATTGTCGAAGACTTGCCAAGGTAAACACAAAATACGTATGGGAAGGTGATTTTTCTCCAACGGTCCTTCATTCGCAAAACACGCTTCGTGCGTTCGTCACGCTCTATTACTGTCGACTGCCGCCATAGCAGAGCCGCTCGCCCAACTGCGCAGTGCGCGGTGGGGCTGGCGGAGTCGTCGGCCGCGAGCGCCGCCGCGGCCGCCGCCAGCGACTCGCTGGCCCGCGCGCACGTGAGCGCGGCGTCGCACCCGGGCGCCAGCGCCGTGTCCAGCATGGCGGCCGGCTCCAGCACCGCCACGGGCTCCACCGACGGCCGCAGCATGGACAGCTCGGGCTTCGAGCACGTGGGCGGGCGCGCGTGCATCCGCGTGCCGGCGCTGGGGCTCGTGTACATCGAGGGCGTCGTGCCCAAGTGGTCCGGCTTCCAGCCCGTCAAGTCAGTCCCGCCCCTTCTCTCCCTGTGCACTTGGCCAACAGCTACAGCTTATTTATAAACGGAACTCGTAATGGAGTGCACCCTACAGATCTATTATACAAAAAGTGTGAGTGATAGAGCGGCTAGACTGTCCGCCTTCTACTACTGATATCGGGGTTTCATACCCGTCCGATACATGAGGAACTTTGAATTGGAAAAGTGAGAGCGCGGCAGGTTTCATCGGTGATCTCCCGTTTCATCTTCCTCTCATTATACCATCAGAGGTGGCTCAGTGCAACAGCTGTGTCCACTGCAGCATCTCTGGTATGGAGGTCTTAGTCGGTGGCGTGCGGATTCCAACACAGCTATGTAGTTGAGTCGAATTCGACCACTACCTGGAGGGACGTTCTAGCGGCCGGCTTCTCCGACCGGAAGTTTTCCGTTATTTCTCCTAACAATATCAGGCGAATGCCGTACCTTAAAAGAAGATCATTGACCGCGCACGACCGTTCCCTCCTCAACCTTGTAAACTCCTCTCCCGTTACACACACACACATACACACACGCTTCTCTCCCGTTACATCACACATGTACGACCAGCCAGGAGCTTGGATCTTGCACCGGCTCGTGCTGTGCCCTAGGCGGATATAAGAGGAGAGAAAAAGCCGTGCAGGTCGGCGCCGGTTTGAGCAGGGGAGGAATAGTTGCGGGAAAAACGGGACACATTTACGGGACTAGTGACCATAGTAGCAGACGCTCCCGGAAAGCATAATAATTAATTCATCCTCGTCTCCACATCCTTGCCTATTATTCTCCCCATTTTCAAGTCATCATCATTATTACATCTCAACACAATTTTCTTAGGGGAGGATCAGATTGGATCCTTGTGCGTAGAAATACTATTCCGTTGCAGCTGGTAATTAGCCGGTGGAGGAACATAGCACTCGTAGACCCGTAAGAAACGCATCATGGTTAGAGATGCACTATCATCAACAACACATTAATGTTTTAAAATATCGTTGTACGAGATTAAAACGTCAGATTCAACACCCCAAAATCATCGATGTACTGAAAACTGGTTTAGGTACCTCTAACACTAAAGTAGAGTGGGTGAAAACTGAATTTGACTGCGACCTTATCCATTCATTTATAATTAAAACTTAACAGGTAAAGCAAACGTATTAATAATAATAATAATAATAATAATAATAATAATAATAATAATAATAATAATAATAATAATAATAACGCCGATCCGATGGCCGACATTGCTAAGGCAGTAGTGCAGTGGCGGTCTTAGACCAAAAGATCACGAGCTCGAGTTCTGCCGTGGGCATGGTGTGTGTGTCCCTGTATGATTGTGTGTGTCTACTTCATCTTTCATCATCATCATCGTCATTTCATCCCATCCCCCAAGGCTAACAACGCGGAGGTATAAAAATGGAATCAGCATTAAAATGCTCAATCCCCCCCGTATATAAAAGCAACGTGCACCCACCCCGAGCCCCGGAGGGATGCATGTATCGCGTGGTCCCATGATGGCCGATTCGCGAAACAAAATAATAATAATAATAATAATAATAATAATAATAATAACGAAAACTGAGATACAATCAAAGCTGTCAGTCTTATCTCAAAGGGTCAGAGATTTAAATTCGCCGTAGACGGGTTCGGAGAGCAGCGGGGAAACTCCACGCCTGCGGCGCATTCTTCGACCACTTTTCCGCGTGATAAATAGGCGGAAAGGCGTACCAGGACTTTGATGGTCATCCCTCAGGCGAAGGATAGCCTACTCGATGAATTACAAACAGCGATCCCCTCATCCGAACACATGCGCTGAAGTATTATAGTCATTTACTTCATACATTAACTTTCACAAAATGTAACAAGATTTTTCTTCCTTTCACAAAGAAAACTTCGAAAACAAAAAACGGAGCGTACACATTGATGTTAAAACACATCGGGTGAATAAATCGATGTTTAAAATATCGATGTTTGTAAAAAACTTATTTTGGAAACACACACTTCGATGTCGCATCCTTAATCCTGCAATAGCCAGCTTCACATAGTGACTGGAGGGCAGGTACTATGGAGTAGCCCCCCATATGTAGTATCGTGTCCGTATACTGTGACTTCCGCAACTCTGCCCCATGCAGGTACTGCGATTTATGCAACTCTGCCACAGGCAGGTATCAACTGTTGACAGTGTCATCCATTCGGGATCTTGAACGTTTCAATAGTGACATCACAACGGGTGGTGACGTTCAAGCTCCCGATTGGATGAAACTGTCAGCAGCTGATACCTGCCTGTGTCAGAGTTGCAAAAATCGCAGTATAGCTAACTGCCCGGGCTCCTATGCCACACTGGTAGGCTATTCTGAGATGTTCTTTGATAGGTGGTGAATGGTAGGGGAAAGCAGATTAAGATCTAAACCCATGTAGAATTAGAACCCGCAGCCCTTCTTGATAGATCACCAGTGATGACTTAGTGATGTCAACCATCTAGATCGATCATATTCACGTAACTAAGTAAGCAGTTCTGACGCATTACGTTTGAATAACCCCCATCAAAACAGAACGTTGTGTATTCCATTTATCCATATGTTTTAGCTGTTCTGTCAAAGTCACTACTCACTTCCCACTATATCCTAAATTTATTTCTATCCAAAGACTTGAAGAAATTTTAAAGTTCACGTCAATACCCTCTTCAACTACATTTTTTAATAACGGTAGAGGTACTTGGTAGTTTAAATCTAGCACGCTCCCGAAATAATAGATCGTAAATTAGGAGGCCCCGGGCTGTACATTAACAACAATCCAATTCAGTCTTCTCTACAAAAAATAAAAGCTAAATGAGGATGTTGGAAGGGATGTCGAATGCTTAAAAAGGTTGAGAGACTTGAGAGTCGCAATCTAAACTAGCGCATGAATTACAGGAGTTTCCCGATTCTCCAATACCCGTCCATAAATGTGACACGACTTAAGCGTTCGTCGATATCGTTGATGAGACGTCACAGCGGACGCTGAAATGTAATCATTCGGCAGATCGGTGCCCATAAAATCTTGGAACCTTAGTCTGTACGAAGCTCAGTTTCTCTACTACTAATTCTCAAAAAACGATCAGAAATGTTTTTTTTTCGTTTTTCTCATCCATCTTAAACTACGCTCATAATTCATGTCCTTTATATTCTTTACACACTTCACTAACAAGTATTGGATTTAATACACGTCATACACTTCATTATGTTGCTTCTTCATTGATATTTTTCTTGCATTTTGGGCACAGGTTTAAAACGTATAACAGGTAATACCACGAGTGCATTGGAAATTGTTGATTAACCTCCAAATCATGATGCGAGGATGGAATTTATCTGAGTATTTACAAAGCACGAGTTAAATTTAATAGGACTATCCACGAATGAAACTACGTCCAACAGAGTTCCAAAATGCGCCAAAATTGAAAATAACTGAAAGCTAATTTTAAAATAAAAGAGTTTATTTTATATCAATTACACAGTTAGTTATAGGATGTCAACATAGCAATCGATATATACCACCTCCTAGTATAGATGAGTCACAATTTATGATTGGCCAGTAAGGTAGAGCGGTATGAATAATCTAATAGAAAAAGCAATAAACGTTTTGAGATACACCTCCCTGATTGGGAACTTTTGTATGTATAGTTAAACACTATTGGTTTTAATTTCACGAGAGGAATATTACATATAAATTACTCCTATATTTAAAATAATTTGTCACAGTGGCCATTTGTGGGGATATAACCAGTAAAATAAAAATTAGCACAAGCATACGAATTCACTGAATTTCACAGTTCCCTAGAAGCTTTCGTTCAGAAAAGAACGCTCGGAGGTGCCCACTGTCAATTCTCGACATGCTACCCTCAAAATGGGTCCGAGAAATGAAACCGTGGCAAAGCGAGCGAAAATAAAATCGCGTGACTCTCACACTTATTTGCAACACATCAGGACCTTGCGCATTTCCTCGGAGTAATGGACTGCGGATTGTGAAAGGTCAGGCTTCAGTCTGAATTCGCTTCTATATTTACATATTTGATGGGTTTTTGCCCGTGCAACTGTTCACATAGTGAGAACAGGTGGTATTAGACAACATGGCAAACACAAATCTGGAGTATAAATGAACACAAACTAGACGTGAAGGAAAATAAGAAAAAGTGTAAAGCACGAAAAAACACTACATTTGTTCGACTAACATTTTGACAAACAAATAAGATATTTAGAAATGAATTCAAAAATTAATGTAACAAACACTATTATTTGCAATTAATAATCGTTAATAAGTGCCAATATGTCGAGGCAATTATTTATTGCAGATGTCCTACCGAAGCTCGTAAGGAAGAACCAGGAAACAACAGAAATATAGTACGTTTCGGGAGGAATTACGTTGGGATTGATAGCTATTCTGGAGACCGTAAATTCAGGCGGCTAAAGGTCATTTTCGAAATCTCCCCTTTACTCCATGTGGCTTTGCAGGGAACCTTCCTTCTGTGCGCTAACAGCACCCGACCACCGTCCGTTGCATCTACTTGTGGAAAGGGGAATACGTGGTTCTTGCCGCAGAGAAGAGACTGCAGAGAATGACGCTTCTAGCGGCTGCGTATTGGGCCTTTCCAAGCGTTCGGTGTTCACAGCCACCTTAAGAGTTCGCTTCACGTTTGTGAATTGTTCACGTTTGTGAACAAAATGAGGGCGGCGCTGAGAAACATTTCCCTCTCCCCCATCCATAGCCGCTCTGAGCATGGGAATGTGTTCTCGCATGGTTAACGCAATTTACCCTGAACACTGACCGCTTGGAGGTATTACGTTGAATAAAGGAGGAGGGTAAAGTTGCCTACATGCGTCAACATTTACACACTACTACTTTGAACTCGCGTATTGCAATAACTATAATTGTTACCATTTCCATCACCTTGTTGGATGCTACTACGCTCGGAGAATATATTCCGCAGTTGTAAAGAAATCCAAATTGTGGCCGTGTTACTGAGTAACAATGCATTTAAATAATTAAATTTGTTCAATAGGATTAGAATGTTTAAAAAAAGAACAGTAAATGTCACAAAAATCTATAACAAAATCAACCTACCTACGGCTAGTTGATTAATTATTTGCTATGGAGATTGGGTAAGAAACCGTCTTGAATGAAAGAGGTAGAAAAAAAACAAAATCACTACACTACATGTGGAAGGAAGGAGAGATTAATATCTCTACTTTTGATGTTTGTAATTTACATATTATTGAAGGAGACAATGCTTGATAAAAGTATATGATCGAGTTTAATCCCGACATGTTAAGAAAGAGAAATAATATGGAAAAACCTTTGTAATGTTCTTCTCAAACTCCAGCGAAACCATATTTTTTTAGTTTCTTCGCAACAAATGCATATTGACCCAATATTACTGAATTTCTAGAATGATTCATAAAACTGACAATACAAAACTTTAATGTCACGATCTAAATTTTTTGTTTGTAAGAAAATGGAAACAAACAATTTACGTTTTAGTTAAAAATATAACGAATTTGAAAAAACATGGTCAATGTGATTTTTTTATATGAATTATGGTCTGCATATCTATGCTGGATGCTCTATATTTCAGAGAATTATCTCAATGAATGCGATCAAAAGCACTTGCATGCTGTTTTAGAAGTCTTAGCGTAGTTTTTGTTTCACATTTGGTAAGTATTAAGCAAAGATAATGTATTCGTAGTTGCATGTTGTCTGGGAGTGGAAAAATATTAAAAGGAATTTAAAATAATCGCACTGTGAAACGAAGCGTTACAATGCTTTATTTACGCACGTAATTTATAAAGAAAAATGTAGGACATTGAATTACCTTACTTGAAAAAATATTAGTGTAGCATTAAAAAATAACACTACAGAACTAAGTATACAGGCACAAAGTGTCAGTAAAAGAAATGAATAATAAAGCTGTTGGGCAGAAGTTGATACCTTTGAATGAATAGATTATGAATGAATAGACACAACTTTGTCTAGGCAACTTATTTATTTGATTCAGTAATCTGCGACTTCTTAGCATTCTTTTTTAGAAATGGAAATTTATGAACATCGAAAAATGAATGTTCAAATGAATAGATAAATCAGCACATATAGGTCATTGAAAGAGATGAGCAAATAAATAAGATACCTAGATAACACTGGTGCCTTTATTTACTCAATAATAATTATTGAATTATAATTTTTAAGCCTTATATCGGCTTAATATTATTATTACTACGAACAACTTATTATCATTGTTATTATTAGTTTTGTAAATTGTTGTTATTTCATTGCCATTACGGATGTAACACATATGTGTCTATGTTAGTATAGGAAGAGGTAGATTTTAATGACAGTACTGACAATACTACTGATAGTAAAATTATTTCATTGCCCTTTGTGTGTCTGTGTGTTAGCAGGACGCGTGCCACGTCACGCGCCATGGAGCGCTACGAGAAGCTGGCCAAGCTGGGCGAGGGCAGCTACGGCGTGGTGTTCAAGTGCCGCAACCGCGACACGGGCCAAGTGGTGGCCATCAAGAAGTTTGTCGAGTCCGAGGACGACCCGCTCATCCGAAAGATCGCGCTCCGAGAGATACGTCTGCTCAAGGTCAGGCACCGCTCTGCAGCCGTCATCTCCTCCGCCCTCATCCCCACTCCCGCTCCCGCGCTCGCCCTCGTCCCTTCCCTCTCTCCAGCCGTCCCCCCCGTTGTCCCTTACGATTTCATGAAACCTTAATCTTCTCCTCAAGGTGAGGCACCGCTCTATATCCGCCCTCTCCTCCTCTCTCATCACCACTCCCGCTCCCGCCCTTACCCTCTTCTTTGCCTCACTCCTCGCAACCACCCCCGCCTTTGTCACCGCTCTCACCCTCGCCCTCTCCCCTGCTGTCACCTTTACCTCCACCGTTGCCCCTGCTTTCATGAAATCATTCTCATTAATTTAAGCCAAAGAGTAAATGCAAAATTTACAGTAATAGAATTGAGCATTATTTTTATATACTATACTATAAGGGACCAACCCCTCTCATCCTTAGTTTCACAGGAGTTACACACAACATCAATTACAACAAAAAAAGGTGTCAGACCAAAAGACTTCAAACATACTGTTTCTACACGGTTCTTTGTAATACATTATATTTACTATTACTTCATTGTTCGTTTTCATTGTATTTATTATGAAATATTTAATGTCACTTCATTTTCATTTGTACAGTGTAATTAACTGGCTACCACCTGGCAAAGACGCCAATTGTGGCCAAAATAAATATATTATTATTATTACATATATGTCGCTGAATCTGAATCCGAAGCAAGAATTGCGTCACCCTCCTATAGTTTCTTTTTTAAATCGGAGGGCATTCTGGCTTTAGATTCAAATTGAGGGCGTTAATATACGTAGAGGAACTTGCGTCAAATCTTTCGGTCTGACAACCTTTTTTTGTGTGCCTGTGTTATTAAAACAGTATTTGTTTGGATTTATTTGAAAAAGTACCTCGGTAAAAACATTTACGTCGATGTAACACTCACACAATTGCATAGAAAAATATATGCAGTAATTTCTTTCTGTTTGGTTTGCTAGTATAATTTATAAATTTTGACATGACGACGTTGCCTTATCGCGTAAACTGTTTTCGTTAGGACAACATACGAAACATGCCCCTGAAACACTCGAAGCAATGGATTTAAGCCGTTTCGAGGTGTGAGGCCAAGCCTTCAGAATAAGGGTGGCAGAGACCGCTTCTTAGTTGAATATGACCGCCCCTTCATAATGTGCGACTTCCTCGATGCTACCAGCTCGGTCAGCTGATATCACTGATGTAAACTGATGCACTGATTTCTCACGAATTTCGTTGGTGTTGCGAATGCCGTCAATTCCTGTCTTTCGCTATTACACTGTTCACTTTCAGTCTCGAATTATAATCCATGGATCAATTTTAATACCTCTCTCGTCATTTCAAATCGTTTCTCTCTTACGTCGTTTCTCAAATCGTCTCTCTCCTTACATATTCTATTCGCGTAACTCGTAACCACCATCCATCTCAATATCCCAAACTGACTCCTATCCCAATACTGCGAAGTATGTTGTTTAATACACTGTAATTCTTTCTCTGTAATATGTTATCTACCCGTTTCCTAATACTCTGAACCCTTCTCTCGATGTTCTTAGCTGGTTTTTTTGCCATATAATTATCTGGTCACCTCGTAATTCCCTTTGCTTAGCTTTGGTAGGATTTCTGAGCGCGGGAACTTACTACTGTTGACAAGGGGCTACTCGTTGTCATTTAACGCTCTTGCTACTCTTATGTGAGCGTGGACGCTATTCGCTCCTGTTTCTGCAGTTTCAAGATTATGAGGGTCTAACACGGATACCTCTTTAAAACCACTGTCAATACGTTGGTTGTTTTTTTCTCTCTTCGGGTGTCTTAAAGCCAGCGCGTTCAATGCGCGAGAACCCCCACTCCTGTGGCTTCTGAAGCGTCTGATTGTCGGCACTGGCTCAGGCCGTTGGTCGAGGATGGTCTTTTGTTTCGAGGGAGCACGCGTCTCTATTTCTCCGCGCACGCGGAGCGTCGGGTCTCTTCTGCCTGCTCATGGCCTCTCGTGAGAGGTCGATTGTTTTTATTCGAGTTTCCCGGCGCGCCAAGTGCTATGCACATAAGTCTCGTAAGAATGGTGCGTGTTTTTATTACGGAACTTGGCGGTGGTCTTGCCCCGCGGAATGGTGAGAACCGGCGCCGACCTACATGTCGGCTAGGGAGGTTTGACTCAACCAGGTATCTCTCACTAGCGGAGCACCGCCGTAGCCGGGACAAACTCTATGCTTCCGACAGGTCTCCCGACATGTATGGTAGTGTAGTGCTCTACGTGTGTGAATACGTGAGGGGTGAGCATAGGACAAGGAAGAGGAAGTAAAGATCGTGGGTGGAAAGTGACCTGTTTGTTAGGATACTTCTCCGGCATTCCCTGTTCGTGATCGAAGAAACCACAGAAAACCACCGATCAATTCTCCTCCAAACATCACCTGAATTCGACCTAGCTGTGTGGCCAGTGTCTAAAATACAGTCGCCGTCGGACTCGAATCCTATGACCACCCGGTCAAAAGCACTGAAATAACATCAGTTGATACCCCAGCCACCCAGGCCGGTGTGAGGTTGACAGAGGTCTGGCTTTCGGTGGTGTGTTGTGAAGTGTGAATGCGGGAGGGTAAGGGGGCAGCGATTTCCGACCAAGTACTATTCTTTCGAGCTTAATTTTCTTAATATACTAACAACTGTTCCTGAATCTTGAGGAGGCCTTCGTCCGCAAAGGATTGAATGGGCTATAATAATAATAATAATAATAATAATAATAATAATAATAATAATAATAAGTTAGCGCTTGAATCGATTGTCAAGCTCCTAGACCACGTGTAGATGTGATTGAGTGCTCATTTGAGAGCGTCAGACGCGGAACAATAAATTGATTACCACCTTTACCACCAACGAAGGGGGGATAGGTGAGCTCTCCTACAGTTTTCAGCGTGTGTGTGTGTGTGTCACGGTTCTAATGGCAAACCGCAATGCGCTGCGGTGTGACGGGTGAGGTGCGCGGGTGGGGCGGGCAGGCGGGGCATGATCAGGAGAGGTAGAGCAACGCAGAGGACGAAGCAGGGTGGACGGGGACTAAAATGGAGGACTAAAAAGGGCGAGGAGTGGGCAGAACAGCTATAAATATAATTAATTCCATTTTACACTGTACATAGAATTCATTCCTTTATGTGACTAATAAATGATTGTGATAAATTTCAATAACACCGAGTTACACCACCAAAAGCTGTATGTTATGTGTTGAATCATTTGTTCACAGAATTATTTGAACATAACGCTTTGTACTTCATTATTTTCCAATTATAAAACATTTTCAATTTGTGCCAAGCCCAATTATATATTTTACTAGCGGAATCCGGCTGACATCCCGCCCTCCATCTATCTCTTTCTTCTTTCCTCTCCCTTTCTCTCTCTGGTACCCTCACTGTCCCTGTGCCTCTCTGTCTCCGTCTCTCCGAGTCTCTCCGTCTCTCTCTCCGCGTCTTTCCTTCTCTCAATCCGTCTGTGTCTCTCTCAGTCTCTCCCTCTTTCTCTGTCTGTCTCTGTCTCTGTTTGTTTCTCTCTCTGCGTCTCTGTCTTCCTCTATCTCTCTCTGTAACTGTCTCTCCCGGGAGAAATTTCACAATCGCAATGAAGACGTCTTCATAATCGTACTTCAGGGCGCGGCGAGTTACAATGAGCGCCGTTAGCGTCCTGTCAGGGCGTTTGTGTCAGCATAAAATCATCATCAACGCGTATCTATATGTGTTGGCATATGCACATTCACATCGTGCAATGCCTATACTCTTGCCATAAGTTCCAGCAATAAGTTGACGAAGTTTTATCGCAATCGGCTGAACGGTACGGCAGTGCATTAAGCAGGAACCAACCAACCAACATTGTTTTTCATATGTTATATATTGCCTAATGTGTTTTGAATAAGTATCGGCATATTTATTCCAAGGAGGTTATAGCAAGCATCCTTAAATTCTGTGAAGACGTCGCGAGTTGATTTAGGAGAAGGAAACTCGATCACCTCGCGCAGGGTTGTCCAACTGGCGGCCCGCGGTGCCTTTTGTTGTGGCCCGCGAAAGATTTTTAGTCAAAAGTGAAAGTCCTTTTCATTCATGTCGGCCGAGAAAATTGTGCGCCTAGCGTACGCGCGCTGCCCGAGTCAACAGCGCCCTTAAGAATAGGTTACGTTCAAGTTTAAGGATTTTTGTTCCTAGTATATTCAGAAGTTCAAAATCGCCTCAATGTGTTTCACTGCGTTATGCGTAGTACGGCCTGTTAATCACGCATGGTTTCATTTCCACCTCCCCCGTTTCAGAGTTAGGCAAAATTCCGAGATCATCAACACAGGGAAGTCAGATATGGATCACTCGAGTACTGAAAATATGGCCCTTCAACCATATTAAAGTTTTTAGTTGTGGCTCATCAGGCTTTGCAAATTGGACGCCCCTGATCTACCGCATGAGAAGGGAACTCTCCAGTGGGACAGCGTGAGGTTTCTGCAGGAACACTTGTTTACCGATTCGCTCGCAGCTGCTGCTCCGCAACAGAGTGGCCGTCCGTCTGAGAGAGGGCCGGACGGCATCCTCCACCAGCGACCTCGATTCGAGAGTGTGAGAGGTGTGGGAGACCTCAGAGAAGGGAACAAGCGCGAGCTTCTTTGTATTAGGTCCTGCCTTGGAATTTGATCGAGCAGGGTAAATGAATGCGCCTCGTATACAATTGTATGATCGGAATATGATGGGCGACGATATCTCGCATCGCAATAAATGATAGTGTTGATTTTGTTTTGTTGAGTAACAAAAAACATTAATGTGATTTTTTCGTATTGCTGCAATAAACTGATTTTGATTGCCAGTGAGGGAAATATAAGGGATATTTCTCTGGGGGGACGAACATTTTCTTATTAAATTTTCAAGCACCGATGAGTTTTTGGCCTCAACTGGGATCCAGTTTGTAGTTGAACATCTCTAAAACATTATTGCCGGAGCTCTGGGCAACGGAGTTCGAACAGCGTGCAATCCTTCTATCCTCAGCCGTGCTGAGCTGATAACCCTCCTCATTTGTTCATCCCCCATTGACATAGGAAAATCAACAAAATGAAGATTATATTTACAACACCATATGTGTCTTTTTTTTGGTTGTTCCTACATAAATAGTAACTTTACTATGAAATACTGCACCCGAGTTAATTGGAAGAAACAAAGTGGCAACTTCACGTGTCAGAAGACATGCAACTTTGTGACATGAAAGTATCATTCTCTGTATTGAATCTAACAAATCAGAACGTAAATTATAAATACACAATGCTGCAATAATTAACAAGGAGATTCGACACAAGAGAGTAAAGTTCCATCAATGAAGAATTGGAAGCAAAGTGTACTGCTGCTGATTTCTAGAAATGAGCAAAGATAGCAAGAAACTGAAAAGTTGAATAATAGTATTGAGTCACCGTCGTAGCACGGATGTTATTTCATTTTCAAAGGTCGTTGCCGCTGAGAAAAAGGCAGATCAAACTTTCCTTAATTGCTTCTGAATAAGGACTGTCCTTGGAGTTCTTTGCCTCCGTTAGCTAGCAACTGTGTGACCGCGCGAAACTCGAGAAAAGGGTGACAGACAAAGCATCAAAAGGAAAGTCAAAATAACATTCAATCAATTATTCACAACTGTTATTTCAATTAATTACTAGCTGAACCCCTGAAAAGCACTTTTTTACTGAAAGATTACTAAAATATGTACTATAATTCCTTAACACAATTGCATTCTTCTTAAAAGTTTAAAAGTTGTAAATAAAGTGCTTTGGGCTCATAATCAAACTTTAGGTTTACCTACGAAAAATAATTTTTACGTCAAGTTGACTTACTTTCCTAGCGAGTTTCCAAGTCGCCTGCAAAGTTCCGGCCTTCGTCCGACGAAGTCGTGTACATAAAACAATCCTGAATCTGTGCAAACGTGTAATTTCCTATTATTTTATGCCAAAAAGGCACACAAAAATATATGCACATGGGAACCAGCGAACAATAAGCTGGCACGCTTACGGGCTGCGCCATCATGCCGTGTGTCCAAATAAATTCTTGGCTATTCGGGAGACGCCGCGTCGTTGGCTGAAAGGCCGACGTATCCCCTGACATGTCGCAGGCTTCCTCAGGTGAGTGAGGAAGTCTGCGACATGTCAGGCGAAACGTCGGCCTCTCAGCCAACGACGCGGCATCTCCTAGATTTTTTTTTATTTATTTATTTTTATTTGCAATTTGTTCATCTGAACAATAGGCAAATCTTTTAGCAAAGTTACAATGGCATGTGAAGGAACTGGGCATTCTCAGTCCTTCGTGAATTCATTTTCAGTAATGATCAAATAAATGGTATAAATCACAAATATAACATAGGACAAATATGATCAAGACAGAAATAAAAAAACAAAAAAAAACAACAGACAATATATAAATACACTGGCAATCATGAACGTAATTATGTTTTTATATATATATATATATATTGTAACACTTCCGGTTACCTGGGGAACCGGATAGCGGCCCTATCGCTAGCTCAAGTCGGTGATGGAAGGAATTGTTACATAGTACAATGGAAACACAAGAATAAACACTTGTTCACTGGTAAAAATTCACATTTATTCCTGGGCAATATGATTAAAATGCCCCAGGGAAGTTACACTCTTAAATTGAATAAAGTAATAGCGGGAAAATTAGATGAAGAAGAGGAGAAAAAAAAATGAAAAGTTAGTTTTAGGAGTTAAGCTTAAAAAACTAAGAAGAATTACAACTAACAATTACAATAGGTGAAATTACTACTGGTCAGTGTGTCAGAGCGTGACACCGCATTATGAAACATTTACACAATAAGGGCGGTAGCCCTAACGATACTGCCTGAAAAGGGTCTTTGTGCGGCCGGGGGCGGCCGTGGCGCGGGTGAGAGGGTCGTCTGGCGGCCTTCAAAAAAAATTGCCTCCGGGAAAGGCAACGACCTCTCTCGTCGCCAGCTGGGCAGCCGCCTCGTAGTTTCACGAAAAGGCCGCGATGCGTGGCTGCATAGGCGGTGTCTAGAAGTCTGGTTGAGCTGGCGGATCTAGAAGTTCTGGGAGAAACTGGCAGTACTAGAAGTTCTGGTCGAAACTGGCAGTACTAGCTGAGCTGGCCGGACGATTTCAGGAACGGAGTTGCCAACTATGCGTCTCTCTCTGACTTTTATGATAAGAAGTCGAACACAACTTCGGACAGTTTAAAATTCGATTGGAGAAACATTCGCCTCTCTTCACGACGGAAAACCCACCCCAGAGAAAATTCTCTCTCCACTGCAGTCGGCTCACAGCTCAAAACTCGCAGTAAAATAACATAAGTCCCCACATAGGCATATTCGCCCGAAAAATTCCCACCCCCATATAAGTTCCTCTCTCCACTGTCCTCAGTCTAATATTCAAACTCAGAAAATAATACGTTTTCCAGAGACACGATAGTCTTTCCCCGACGCCTAATACTCTGGCCCCGTCTGATTGATGAAGATTTTATAAGTCCGGCGAAGGCGAACTTTGCCTCTGACCGACGACTAGCTCCCCGAAAGAAGCTTCTGCCCCGACTGCCCTGCCGTTTCTCCTGCTCTGGCCCTGTCTGATGCCCCAGCTCTTCTGAAATTCTCTCCGTCGAAATCTTATAAGGTAAATTTTTCCCCCCACCCAATTCCTCTTATGTGCCCTAGCTCTTTATAAAAGTCAAGTCACTATTGGCTCTAGGTTGTTGCGCATCACGCTATTTTCAGCCAATCGCCACGCGAGAAGCCACAGAACTTTCCGCTCTGCGCCAGCTGCAAGCGTCCAGAATTTTCCAATTCCTTCTAGAACATCGCCCCATGCTTGCATCAGGGGGCGCGTTTGCGTGAAAGAAATTTATGAGTTTGGGATTCCCCGAAACGAGCGGGCGCTGTCGAAACTTCGCAGCCAGCACAGCGAACACGTGTGTCCAGTGAATCTGTCAATGCTAGCCCTCTAAACGGCTACGTTAATGCGCCGGGGGCGGGAGGGACTCTTGCGTTAAGCGGAGTCGCGCACGTGCGCCCGTCTGCGAAATCTCTCGGCAGGAACCTGGGTGGCCGAGTCTATTTGTTTAAATTTAGATCCAGTGAATTTCGTTTATAAAATAATGATGAAATCGGTTTCGCCACATTGGCCTTCCCCTCCGAATAAAAAAAATTAGAGTTCGAGAAATTAAATTTGGAAAAATGAGAATTTTTTTTGTTTAAGTAAAAAAAAATGGCGATACCGGAAATTAATGCTTTTACCCGTAGTTCTAATAAAATTCTTATTCACCATTGTAATTTAAAGATAAAAATGTGATTTCTAATTAAATCTAATAAAGTACAAAAAAATTGAAAAACTTAGTAAAATTAAAAAATTTAGGAAAAGAGAGAAACGTTTGGTAAAGCCAGGGTGGTTTTGGATTTTCTTTCTGCTTGCCCCAGAAACACAAGTTCTGCGGAGGAATCCACGAGAATCTCAGATCTAATACGCCTAGCGAACGCACCGTCGAGTTAATTTCCGTTCCCTTCTTTAGTCCCTCTTTCACTATCCGGTCTAAATTTTGTCCAATTTCCATCTTTAGATTTCCTTCCCTTCTTTTGATATTTCCCCCGTCGGTAATACCTAATTTCTTGAAATGCGGAGTAATCCACGATAATCTCAAGTCTAATGCGCCTAGCAAATGTACTGTCGGATTATTTTCAGTTTCCTTCTTTACTTCCACTTTCACTAATCGATTTAAATTTTGCACAACTTTCATCTTTAAATTTTCTTCCTTTTTCCTAACATTTCCCCCATTAATAATGACTGATTTCTCGAATTTGTCGCAGATTTGGCTGACTTCTTTGTCAAGTTCGGGTTCGATCCTAGTCAGTTCGTCGCTCATTTCCGACCTAATCTCGGTAGTATTTCCGATAACTGACTCGCGGTACGCTTCAATTTTGCTGTCACCTGCCTGGAGCTTTTGACTACTTTCTGCCTGAATATTCCCAGAATACGAATTTACATCAGTTCTCGAATTCTCTAATTCTTTGCTCAAATTTTCTACACTATTCTGAATTTTCACGAATCTATCATCGAGACTGTTCCGCACTGTTCCAATCCCACGATCAATTACTGCTTCTAATTTTTCTAATTTTACGCCGTTGTCAGCTAAGCTACTGTCCAGCAGGTCAAATCTCTGCGAATGTTTTTCGTTACTCTCCGAAATTTGTTCTGATAGGGTTTGCTTAACCTCTGAAATTTGTTCCTTATTTTCTGACATTAATTTCATGAGTCTGGCGTTACTTTCAGAATGTTTTTTGTTACTTTCTGAAATTTTTACGTTAATCTCCGAAATCTGTTTCATGAGAGTTTCCTTAAACTCTGAAAGTTGTTTCGTGAGGGTTTTATGCAATTCTGGCCTCTGTTCCAAAAAAGTTCGTAGGATATTTATGGTGGTGGTCTCGGACAGTAATTGTTCCCTAGGATTACCATTTCCTGCTACGTTGACAGCTGATTTGTCTAACATTTTGGAGGTTTTGAGTGAAACGCGCACACGATTACAACACACGATGCACAACACAATAACACTCACAAACAAAATACAATAGTAAAGCAAATTGTTACCAGTTTACAAATTGTTTCTCTCGTAACAATGTCCTTCCATCCATTTATAACAAGAATTTAGTCAACTTTAAAATTTGGGCGTGAAAAACCTCAATTATTCGGCCGTCGGGGCCCACGGTGGGAAAACCGATTATAACACTTCCCACCGGTTATTAGGTCGTCGAGCCCCACGTTGGCTAGCGCCAATTGTAACACTTCCCGCGGTAATTAGTTCATCGGGCCCCACGTTGGGCGCCAATTGTAACACTTCCGGTTACCTGGGGAACCGGATAGCGGCCCTATCGCTAGCTCAAGTCGGTGATGGAAGGAATTGTTACATAGTACAATGGAAACACAAGAATAAACACTTGTTCACTGGTAAAAATTCACATTTATTCCTGGGCAATATGATTAAAATGCCCCAGGGAAGTTACACTCTTAAATTGAATAAAGTAATAGCGGGAAAATTAGATGAAGAAGAGGAGAAAAAAAAATGAAAAGTTAGTTTTAGGAGTTAAGCTTAAAAAACTAAGAAGAATTACAACTAACAATTACAATAGGTGAAATTATTACTGGTCAGTGTGTCAGAGCGTGACACCGCATTATGAAACATTTACACAATAAGGGCGGTAGCCCTAACGATACTGCCTGAAAAGGGTCTTTGTGCGGCCGGGGGCGGCCGTGGCGCGGGTGAGAGGGTCGTCTGGCGGCCTTCAAAAAAAATTGCCTCCGGGAAAGGCAACGACCTCTCTCGTCGCCAGCTGGGCAGCCGCCTCGTAGTTTCACGAAAAGGCCGCGATGCGTGGCTGCATAGGCGGTGTCTAGAAGTCTGGTTGAGCTGGCGGATCTAGAAGTTCTGGGAGAAACTGGCAGTACTAGAAGTTCTGGTCGAAACTGGCAGTACTAGCTGAGCTGGCCGGACGATTTCAGGAACGGAGTTGCCAACTATGCGTCTCTCTCTGACTTTTATGATAAGAAGTCGAACACAACTTCGGACAGTTTAAAATTCGATTGGAGAAACATTCGCCTCTCTTCACGACGGAAAACCCACCCCAGAGAAAATTCTCTCTCCACTGCAGTCGGCTCACAGCTCAAAACTCGCAGTAAAATAACATAAGTCCCCACATAGGCATATTCGCCCGAAAAATTCCCACCCCCATATAAGTTCCTCTCTCCACTGTCCTCAGTCTAATATTCAAACTCAGAAAATAATACGTTTTCCAGAGACACGATAGTCTTTCCCCGACGCCTAATACTCTGGCCCCGTCTGATTGATGAAGATTTTATAAGTCCGGCGAAGGCGAACTTTGCCTCTGACCGACGACTAGCTCCCCGAAAGAAGCTTCTGCCCCGACTGCCCTGCCGTTTCTCCTGCTCTGGCCCTGTCTGATGCCCCAGCTCTTCTGAAATTCTCTCCGTCGAAATCTTATAAGGTAAATTTTTCCCCCCACCCAATTCCTCTTATGTGCCCTAGCTCTTTATAAAAGTCAAGTCACTATTGGCTCTAGGTTGTTGCGCATCACGCTATTTTCAGCCAATCGCCACGCGAGAAGCCACAGAACTTTCCGCTCTGCGCCAGCTGCAAGCGTCCAGAATTTTCCAATTCCTTCTAGAACATCGCCCCATGCTTGCATCAGGGGGCGCGTTTGCGTGAAAGAAATTTATGAGTTTGGGATTCCCCGAAACGAGCGGGCGCTGTCGAAACTTCGCAGCCAGCACAGCGAACACGTGTGTCCAGTGAATCTGTCAATGCTAGCCCTCTAAACGGCTACGTTAATGCGCCGGGGGCGGGAGGGACTCTTGCGATAAGCGGAGTCGCGCACGTGCGCCCGTCTGCGAAATCTCTCGGCAGGAACCTGGGTGGCCGAGTCTATTTGTTTAAATTTAGATCCAGTGAATTTCGTTTATAAAATAATGATGAAATCGGTTTCGCCACAATATATATATATATATATATATATATATATATATATATATAAATTTAAGCTGTTTTACTTAGTTACAGTGCAATTACTATAACAGTACAATTAATATAACAGTACAATATACATTTTGTTTATTAATGATCGAACCTATTTAAGAGGTCCAGGGAATGAAATCTGCACAATCTTCTTAATTCTTGACTATTGTCAAGTAAGTTTAATGCAAGGTAATTTGGATGGTTTTCTAAGCGCTTATAATATTTTTGGAATTTGAATTGGACTTCTTGGTTTATTGTAGGTATGTGTAAGTCATTGTGTAATGTTGTATTTGAAACAAACCACGGGGCATTGGCAAGCAAACTTAGAGTTTTTTGATTGGAATCGTTGCAGTATTTCTAGGTTTGAGTTAGCCGCAGTGCCCCAAAGTTCTATTCCGTAGGTCCAAACAGGTTTTATTGTTGATTTATAAATCAGTACTTTATTAGCCAATGAAAGAGACGATTTTTGCCTAGAAGCCAATAATATTGCTTGATTTTGATTTCGAGAGCTGTTCTTTTCTTTCTGATGTGTGTCTTCCAAGTCATTTTTCGATCTAGATGTAGACCAAGATATTTTACACAATCTGCCTGTGGTATATCCTTGTTGCTGATTTTAATTGGAGGACATCTATTTGGTCTGAGTGCAAACGTTACATGGACAGATTTACTTTCATTAGTTTTTATACGCCACTTTGTGAACCATTCCTGCAGCACAGTGAGGTATTCTTGAAGATTTTCTGATGCTTCGATGGCATTTTCATGAGAAGTTAAAAACGCTGTGTCGTCAGCGAACATGGCTGACGTGATGTCCGTTGAAACAGGTAGGTCGGCCGTGTATAGTAGATACACTAGTGGACCGAGAACACTACCTTGCGGTACTCCAGCTGCGACAGGATAGAATGATGATGTTTCTTCCTTAAATTTTATTTGAAAACATCTTTCAGTAAGATAGGAGCGAAGTAGTGCAAAAAACGGGTGGGGTAACATATTTTTGATTTTATATAAGAGTCCTGAGTGCCATACCTTGTCAAAAGCTTGGACTACATCCAAAAAGACACCAGAACAATAACGTTTCTTCTCCAGCGCTTCATTAATGACTTTTACTATTCTGTGGATTTGTTCGATAGGGGCATGTTTCAACCTAAAGCCGAATTGGTAGTCTGGAATGATGTTGTTTTCTGCTATGATTGGAAGTATCCGCTTGAGGAGAAGCTTTTCAAAGGTTTTTGACAAGATTGGTAATAAGCTTATCGGTCTATACGAGAATACTTCGGAAATAGGTTTCCCCGGTTTTGGTATGACAATAATTTGACTGTATTTCCATTGAGAGGGAAAATGTCCAATTCTGATGATGGCGTTGAAAATTGAGGTTACCAATGTTAGTGCTTTTTTTGGCAGGTTTCTTAGAACAATGCCGGTGATGAGATCGTAGCCAGGTGCTTTATGAGGATTAATTTGTTTTATTGCATATGAAACTTCGGTTGTCTTGAAATGCTTTATTGGTAAAGACATTTGATATGGTGCATTAATGAACTGAATAATATTTCTTTCTTGTTCTTCTTCATCTGATGGGAATGGTTGGAAAACTTTTGCAAAATGTTCCGCAAATACTGTTGCTTTTTCGTGGTTGGTTCTAGCCCATTTTCCATGTTTATCACGTATAGGCGTATAGGCGGCATAGGTTTGATTGGTCGTTTAATGCGTTTGGTGGCTTTCCATAGGGAGTAGTCGTTGTCTTTGGTTGGTGATAGTCTTTCAAATTACTCCTTGGTTTTATTTTCATGTAGGTCTTGAAGAAATCTTTTAAGATCCTGCGCTGCCCTGTTGAAGTTTCGTTTATCATTTGGATCATGCGTGGTTTGCCAAACTTTCTTAAGTCTCCTCTTATTTCTTTTCATTTCGTCAACTATTTTGGGGTATTTGTGAAAAGCTGTTCCGTACGTTTCTGGTGTAGCGTACCATGCTGCTTGTTGGATACTAGTAGTTAAAAATTCAACTGCTTCATCTATATCGAATTCACTTTTTAGAGGAACGTTTGCAGTAATATTTACATTAAGCCATGTTTGAAAGTCACTCCAATTCGTTTTTTATTGGAAATACTAGGTTTAAAATTATTTTCTATTATATGAGAGCTAATAGTTAATATTACTGGAGAGTGATCGGAAGACAATTCGAGAGAATTTTCAATTGATGTAAAGCTCTGATTTGTTCCTTTCATGATAAAGAAATCAAGTAAGTCCGGCAGCTTATTACAGTCGGTTGGCCAGTACGTTGGCTCTCCTGTCGATAGCGGTTCTGCGTTGAGTGACGTGACTACGTTGAGTAGTGTTTTTCCTCGTAAAGTCGACAGTCTTGACCCCCATTGCGAATGTTTTGAGTTGTAGTCACCTCCAGAGATGAACCTTGCACCCAACGTATCGAAATATTCTCTATACATTTCTTCCGTTATTTTATGCTTTGGAGGGCTATAGACAGCTGACACTGTCAATGAACCGAAACTGTCATAAACTAGTACAGATGTGGCTTGCAGGTAATCATTTTCAAAATTTGATTTCAAAGAATGCTGTATGTTTCTTCTTATTATTATCGCCGTACCTCCATGGGCTGTGCCATCTGGGTGTTTTGTATCATATATTTCATAGTTAGGTAGTTTAAAGAAACTTTTTTCCGTGAAATGAGTTTCTGAGATGAGCATTACGTCAATTTTTCGTCTTGTAGAAAATTGTTAATTTCTCTGCAATGTTGCGCTAGTCCATTGGCATACCATACACCAATACGAAATGTCTTCATAATTTGCTTATTACTTTGGTCATGAGGCTTATCAGGTTGGAGATTTGTTCACTTTGCTTGGTTAGTATTGATTCAAATTTTTGAAAAGTTTCTTGAACAGTTGATATTAGTTGTGCAATTTCAGTATTACTATTGTCATTTATGACTTGATGTGATGGAGGGTACTTGGCTACGTAGGCCCAAGTGCGGTGTTGCATTTCGCTAGGTACGTTACTATTTAAAAGTTTGTTGCTTCGATGGTGTGAGTGAGAAAGATACGAATTTTGTGTATTCTGGGGATATTTACTTTGTCTTATTTCTTGGTAGACTTCGCATCCCTTGTAGTTTGCTGGGTGGTTTTGCTCACATAGAGCACATTTAGGTGGGTCTTCTTTTCGCTTTTTACAGACTTCGGTCGGATGATTTTCTCCACATTTCACACAGCGATGTTTTCGATGGCAGTATGTCCTTGTATGTCCATATTCTTGACATCTTTTGCATTGTACGATTTCTTTCTTCTTTCGAGGTGCTTCTATTTTGATTTTGCAGTTCCGTAAACTATCTATGTTATAAATATCTTTATTATTTTTGCTAGGTTGTAGATCTATGAAGAAGAGAGGGAGTGGCGCTTTTGTTTGTCTGTGTTGGATATTATAAATTTGGCGAACCTTGTGGCCGTAACTTTCAATTTCCTCTTGCAGTTCCTTAACATCTGCATTTGCGTTCATTTGTTTAAGCACAACCCTAAAAGAACGCTCGTCTTTGAGCTGATATGTATGAAATTGCAATTTTTTATTTTCAAAATGTTTTATGAGCTTTCTATATGCTTCAACTGTACTTAATATGACTTTGACACTGTCACTGTTCAGTAATTTATAGCTGTATTCCTCTTTTTTTAATACTTCTTCAATGCATTTTTTAGGATATTCACGTCTTTTATTCCTGGTAGAAAAATGGGTGGAATTTTATTACCATTGGTTCGTTCGTTGGATTCAGATTTTTCTATTGTGTTGTTTTCTGGTTCTGTAGAAGAAAGAAGTTCGAATTTGTTGTAATTTGTAATACTTTCTGTAACTGGCATTTTCTTTAGAGCTCTTTGTGAAGGTTCACTATTTTTTCGTTTCCGCCGTCTCGGGACGACTTCTTGCCACTCCAGAGTGTTATCGCACGTACCTTCAACAGATGACATTGTTGATACGTCTGTTGTACTACTGCTTTGTTGTGCTAATCTATCGGTCTTCTGACAATCCGTATCTGCACTGCTTGTTGATAGCGGTAACTGTGGTTGCTGCGTCAGGAGTTGCTGTAGTTGATCTAGTTGCAGAGGCGGTTGTGGAGGCACATGATATTGAGTTAGAAGTTGAGAGAGTTGTATTTCTATCATTTGTTGCTGATGTTGGTGGTGTTGTAGTTGTTGCTGAAGAAGTTCTTGCTGTTGAAGTATTGCTTGATCTGGGATGGGTTGCACAGATTCACTGTTAAACGAGTTTTCACCACCATTTTCACTATAGGTAGCGTCCATTGCGCTTCGAATTAGTTGCCCCGTAACGGAGCAACTACTTGTGGCCATTCACTAGTCTAAAAATGATTTATTGGTTTTTACTACAACTAAAATAACACTTTTTCTGAACGTGGCACTGTTCGCACCGCTCACACGAACGACACTGGCACTGAGTGTTATCGCACTGATCGCTGCGGGTTCACCACTGCCAGAAAGCGATAAGGCAGAGCTACCTCGGTTACGAAGCGTTCGCCTCGGCGGCTCGGACCGGACTATCTGCATCTCCTAGATAGCCAATAATTTTTGGAATCGAGCCCCGGAAGCTTACGTGTGCAGGTGTCCAAATGGTTGTAAAGAATACACAGAATATACACAAAAAAATGACATCTCGGCAGATGGAAAATTATCTCAGGATATCAGATTGTAAGAGATTGAAACCTAATTTGATGATTGTTTTTCGAGAACGAAGTAATTGTACAGCGGTCGTATAACGTTTAGAGTATTGGATTGTTATACACAAGTTCTCGGTTTCACCCCCAATTGAAGGCGCGTATTTTAAAGGCAAAACCATATTTCGTACGCCTTACTTCGGAGGAGAAGTAAAGCCGTCTGCCCCATGGAGATTTACCGTATGTAAACGATCAAGAAGCCTGTGAGCTAAATTAAAATGGCCTGATTCGTCAGTGATATCTTCTTTCTCTGCAAGATAGCAAAAGAAGCGACATTTTCATGGCCAGGCAGAAAATCAAGCCGGATGGCCTGAGCTTCGCTACGTAAAATAAGGCATAATTTATTGAGTGATTGAAAATATACAACTGGATGGATCCGTGAAAACATCCCACAGTTTGTAAATCAGATCATTGTTATGCAACTGAAAATATCTTAAATATACTGGAATGAATGAATAAAGATGCCAAGCTCTTAAACGTGACTAGACAATGTCACCTAGGAGGTGAATGGGCCTAATCCACAATGAGCATGTTTTGATATACAACAATATGCACTTATGAGAACACTATTTTAAATCCTAAAAAGTTTTATTTTCGATTTGACTCAATTTTGTAAATCTATTCAAAAAGAACAATAGTTAGAGTTTCCAGATAAAGTAAATGGGAATAACCCAAAATTTAAATAGTGTAGGTTAGTACCCTTCACCTCCAAGGCAACGCTGATCAGGTAATATGTGGGATAAAATTCGAATATTGCTCAGCAACTGTTAACAAACAGAAATATTTACACCCGAGTAATTAAATTGTGCTGTACGTCAAATAGACAATTTAATATTACAAACACTTCGAGATTCTACATGTTTCTGACTATCCATGCTAAGGTGTGGGATTAAAATTCATTCAAGAAACTCAACATGATCAAAATTGATTTAGGCAAATAAAATATTCAAGAACAAGTTATTAATCACATTATTAAAACTGTAATTATTTAGTTCTCACATCAGCTTTTGATGTTTAATCTCTAGAAAATGATAAAATGCCTACTGAAATTACATTATTGGCATTAAATTTGCCCTCCATGTTTATATTTCGAATGCTTCAGTGCGATTCACTTATTGAATGTTGTCAGGGATAACACTATTAGGAATTGTAGCACTTAATCAATTAAATTTCTCTTGAACTTGAAATGCAGACAATCAATAATACAAATAAGGAAAGTAAGAGAGGAAGACTTGAATTTGATACGTCTTAACATCGCAAAGACAAGTAGCATACGTTTCAAATTCATTTGTATCTCATGAAGCTGTACATAATTAACCAAATGTATTTATGCTGTTTGCACTCTATCTAACGTTCACCAGAAAACACTAAATCGCTAACTCTGGATGAACAAAGAGGTAATTCTTTATTATTCGCCTTACTTTTCCCTCCACAAAGATAATTGCACAAGAAAAATTTTTAAAGAATATTCTCGACGGGGAGGGAAATAATTGGTCGGTTTTCCAAATATGTTCGCACAAGAAGAGGAAATAAATAAGAAATTCCTTTCGTTAAAGATATAAAAAGCACGTTACTAATAGATGATCAAGATAAAGCAAACGCAGTTGATGCCCACTTCAGTTCAGTTTTCAAAACAAAATCTCACCGCACTCAGATATCGACGTAGGCTATACCAAATCAGTTTAATATAGACGTAAATACCTTGCAAAAAAGAATTAAATTTATGAAAAACGGAAAGTCGCGGAGTCCAGATGTCATTTCATCTGACATAATTAAACTCGGTGGAGAGGCAATTTTACCTTATCAGATAAGATTATTTTATGTATAAATCAACAATTCAAGCGTACCCGACGATTGGAACCTAGCTACCGTTGTTCCGATTTTTAAGAGTGGTGACAGAACTGTTTTAACGAATTATAGACCGGCAAGTCTTACGTCAGTTGTATGCATGCTAATGGAACATTTGACAACTAGCCATATTAGTCAAGAATGGGAACAAAAATTGTGGCTATTTCAGGATGGTTTTAGGAATGGTTTCTCTTGCGAGGATCAGATAGTAAAAGATGAAGTTGATGATAGTGAGAGGTTGGATGCTGATAGATTTTGCGAAAGCATTTAATGTGTCTCACACGATAAACTGGTTTAGAAATTACTGCATTCGGGTATTGACACCAGAGTTGTGGCATGAAAGGATGAGCTTCTACGAGATAGGAAACAGAAATTCTGAGTTGGGCAACAATTTTTAACTGTAGCAAAAATAACTTCAGGGATTCCACAAGAAAGCGTTATTGAACCTCACATGTTTCTTGCGTTTGTGAATGACCTGCCAGATAATTTATTTTCAAACTACGACTATTTTCGTGTGATTGTATAGTATACCGAGTTATTCAATGAAAAGTGGACGTGGATATTTTGCAGGGTGATCAAGATAAACTACATTTCTGGGCGGAAAAAAATATCATGACAATAAATAGTTCGAAACGCAAAACCATCACGTTTGGTAGGAGACCGCTATTACAGTGAAACTCAATACCGTTAAAGAAATGAAAATATTCCAAGAGTCTTGTCTTGTAAGTTCCTGGGAATACTTTTTGATAGCAAATTAAGTTGGAAAAATCAGGTAAACTTTGTCGTAGGGAAAGCCTGAAGGTCTTTACTAAAAAAGAGTACTGCGAAAACGAGAGAATTAGCTTACTTATCTCTAGTTCGTCCATTATTGGAATACGGACTTGTTTGTTGGGACCCTTATAGAAAAGCACTAAGCGAACCTGTACTACGCGTATGCCGCTTGGAAAGATATTTTCATCCTAATCGATAGACCCACTTACTTTAGTAGAGCGAATCACAAGCACAAAATTCAGTTTAGGCCACGGATAACAGATGTTGGAAAATCATCCTTTACAAATAGAACAACAACGAAATGGAATAAATTGCCTGTGATAGCCTTGGAACCCTTTCCTCTAGGTGCTAAAAGATTTTAAAGTAAATTAACTAATGATATTTTTAAACTTTAGTAATTAGTAAGTTATGCTTATTAAAACGTTAATGTATTATTATTTTTATTATTATTGTGATAATTACTATTGAATGCAATGCTTTATTAAATAGACAATTATATTCAAAGTAGTATTTGTATTGAAGATATGATCAGATACAGATATGATCATAAAGTTTTGATTCTATCATTCTAATGTACATGTGTATATTAAATTTAATATGCGCTCAAGGTAATTACTTTAATTAACATTTAATTAAAGTAATAGAAGCAAGAAATTTCAGACAGTGTACACGAGAAATCTCCTTGCGTCCGAATGTGCCCCAGCAAAAATCCCGTGCAGGATGAGTTGCCTGCCAATCAGGAGCAAATGTCAAATTTTCAACTTCGTTATATGCATTTTTTCTCAAGATATTTGTGGCAAAATGTGATTATCTTCGATCCCACTGCATGTCCTAAAAGTGTGTAATATTCATTCCGAGACTAAACTGGGATGACAATAAACGATCATGAGATTTCTGGACTTTTATTTAAGTAAATGTGTCCTAAACAAAACTTTGTCATTGTGTTGGAGCTTCACGACACGGACTATCGTTAGTATGTCTGCTAATCCAACTGGCAAAAACAATAATTCCTAGTTGTGCAGCGGAATATTTTCACAAAAGATTGATCTGGCATAACTGGAGACTCTGTGGATTTGAAAACATCCTTTAATAATGCAAACTAGTATATATGATATGATGAATATGTACTATGTTAAAATTTTCCTTTAGACATCTGAAAATTAGATTTGCCACTACACGAGTCGTGGGTGCTATCCTGACCTTGCAAAATTGTTCGCGAATCCACGCCAACGACTGTTACTGACGAGTACAAAAATGTTTATTGAAATTATTTTTGGCAATCTTCGTTACATAAAAAATGTATAACAGCTTGTATTTTTTGTTTCTTTCTAGTACATTCTAGCTTGCATTTGAATATCGTTCTAAAATATGGGCTTACAAAAAAAATATATTTAATTTTAAATATACAACTTCACAATTACAACTTTAAATATACAAATTTTAAATATAAAACCTCAGAAATAAATATAAAAATATTAAAAGTAAGAAAGAATATGTTTTCCTTTGGTTCGATATTAACACAAAGCAGGGATGGATTGTTAAAGGAAATGATACAACGAGTCTCGTATAACTCTCATTCTTTTTTTGTAGCTACTCGAAATAAGGTCATATACCATTGTGCAGTTGCCAATCCATTATACCAGGCAATGAAGAAAGATAAACCGATTGGCAGACTTCAAGCTCGAAAGTAGGTCAACGAATGTTACCTTCTTTATAGCGTTCAGTGCTAGTGTTCCATTTCAATCAAGTAATCTGCAAACTGTGCACATAATACAATACAGACCATTAGATTAGCATCGGTGGCCTAAATGACGACCAATGAATTCTCGAAACTAAATATACTTTTTCATTCGACTATTTCAGTTCATCAACTGCACAAAACACAATCGTTTGAAGTATAGAAGTAATAGTAGAATTGATTAAGGTGAAAAGATTGCATTGCTTGCAATGGTGTTTCATTATTTTTCACATGATTTAAGGCTTTTTCAAGCTTTGGTCATAGACCTACATTATAATAATATTCTTAATAATAATAATAATAATAATAATAATAATAATAATAATAATAATAATAATAATAATATCTTCGCCGCACTGAACATGCCAATCTATTAAGAATTTATCCACGGCCTTTATTTGTATACAAATTATAAAATCACTCTTCTTTTATTTGTTTAATTATCCTACTATTCTATTTGACGCCAGAATTTTCATTCTCACGAAAAAAATTATAGGTGTGGGTACGATAGATCGTCTGTAAAGACTCTCAATGACAGAATATTTACGTACACGGGATTACTTATTCTAACATGGACTCGGGAATTCTCTAGGCCGTCCTCTGAAATAAATATACTTACAACTTGCAGATCAAATACAACGTTATTCAGTGCTGTAAATACATACATATATACATACATAATATTCTCCGGCTTACGTTTTCATCATCACAATAGCAACAATTGAATAATATTCCCTTTTTCAGAATTAATGTAATTTTAAACAAAGATGTTCATATTCTATTATATAAACCCCCCTTTCTTTCCACGCTTTGGCCGAACTATTTATGCAATTAAAAATTTATCTATCTTAAAAATTAAAAATACAACTTGATCTTCATTATTATATCGACATTATTTTCTGCAAACCAAAATGTCCCCTCAGTTTTACTTTCCTTTATGAAGCAGGTGCCGCAAGCTTGGCCTTTGTTTGGCGTTTCATTCCATTTCCATATCCAGAAAAGTTCAATTAATCTCGTCACTCCGGTTTTCCACATACGTAATTTTCATTTCATCTTAAAACATGCGTCTATATTCACTTTGTCATATTTATATCATTTCTGCACTAAAAAAACTTTCCTCCTCCAGTGTTCCATCTGCCCGTCTTTCCACAACCATGTCTGACCGAGCTCTCTCCCGTCTCGAGTTGCGCGCGCTCGTCTTCTGTTTTCTCCTGCCCGAAATCTTTTCAAACCACGCTTCTTCCTGCCTCTGTACGCGCATCTTGACCGCTCTCTCCAATGTGGTCTCCACTCTCATTGGTTACTCTCACATTTACATCCTAACTTTTTTCTTTGAATCACTTAGCTATTATTAATTTTCTCACATTTCTCACTGTTTACACGGAAATTGCTCACGTGTCCTTGTTTTTACATTACTAATTCAACTCCCTATATTTTCTCCCAGTAGGCTGTATTCCGCCTTGTTTATATTAATTCTACATGACATGTTTGTTTATGGGTCTTTTGCCCCACTGTTGTCATAGCCGTATTTAATATTTCTGCAAATAGTAATTTAGTCTCACCTTATGGTAAATCATCACACATCTCAGTGGCTTCTTTTTCGTATTAAAGACCGCAGAAAACAAACAAAAATATTTTTGTATCATAACTATTGTATGCAGCAACTATCAGTGTAACTCGATCATACAGCAAATTTCACGCAGTTCTGTCACGCAGAAACTATCACTACAACTCTTTTTATCATGCAGAAAGTATCACTACAACTCTTTCTATCATGAAGCACATCTATGAGTTCAACTTTTCTATCATGCAGCACAACTAATATATTCATGATTTTGTTTTCGTTGGATAGGATATTACATAGAAAAACTTTCAAGAAATTCACAAAGCTCTATTTCATAGACGGTTCTTGTGAGTTCTATTGGTCTGATGGTACCAGATATTTCCACCTGTAGGCGCTGCGAGCGCTATCCGAGAGTAAACAGAGCGTCCACGCCAAGGTCGCGCACGCGAAGGGCGTGGCAGGATAGCGTATGGCCACGGAAGAGACACGAGTCTCGACTTGTTTTTGCGAAATGATTTTATACACAGAGTACCATTTTTCGTTGCGACGCGCCCGGATCAGACAAGTAGGACCCGAAAGCGAAACTGGGATGTGCGAAGATATCATAGCTGGTCTTTAAGGGTATGGAGACAAACATTCAATTCCTTTCATTAAGAAATATGTTATCTCGTTATTGTGAAAATATTCTAATCTTTTCTTCAACAGACACATTCATACTTCTACATTTTTCAATAATTCTATTGTCTTCGACAAACACAGTAATACTGTTTTTTTCAATAATTCACTTTCTTGAACCTCTCAACTCAAGGTCATGAAAGTTTTGAAAAAACAGTATTTTCATGTAAAATCTACTTGAAAATGCAGTTTATCAAAACATTCCTCAAAAATCGCATAAATTTGTTTTCTTATTTATTTAAGGAATAGATCAAGGGATGCTTAAAAGAATGGTCTAGTTCACATTTTAGTTGACCTCTCTGAATTTTCAAAAATTGTGAAAGTTAGAAATAATACTAGAAATTGTGTGCTCCTGTGGCACCACGAAGTAACGTACTCTTTTCTCCATACCTTTTGTAACAACGGCGTCGCCGATATGTCGACTTTCCTTTTCAGAACTAATCGTCGCCAGGGCGACAAAATATTACACTGTGGCTGTGAGCCAGTATTGAACGATCCAAGACCAGCAAGAGGTTCATTAGAGACTCAACTTCGGGCAGAGATCGATTGATAATTTCATATATTCCTCTCATTCTCAACCTATAATTTCATATAATCAACTTTTCCGCAAGATATGTCGTTTCTTTTGCACGAAATAGCTAATTTATTGCATGATTCATTTTGTAATTATATGTACTACTTGCAACTAATTATCCTATAACATAACTGGAATGTTTGGAATAAGAGGAATGTTTTGATAACGGAGAATAGAACAAATTACGATTATTTTTTTGCAACCAAACACAAAGCTGAAAGCCTTTTTCCTAATCCCTAACGTTGGAAGCTCTATTTCAAATTCTTGACATGTGTCGTGAAAACTGGCATGCATTACTTTCCTGTTGGAAGTAATGATTTTAGCAAAAATCTTAAGTAAAATTACTCTTCACGTTTCAATCTCTTACCAATTAATCAATAAATATTTCACCTAAGGAGAGAAATTATTAAAATGTGTGCCTCGGACCCTCGATTAGAAACTGAACGTCTGTAACAATGATCCCAGACACCTGCCGCTTGCTGCGAATCACTGACATTTCAGCCTCATATAGTGAGACCTCTTGAGAGGATAAATCATGTAAATGAAAATCCTAGCTATTTATTTTCTTTTCTTTTCACAGTCCAGAGCAAAAAACATTTCATTTTACCATTTAATAAGAAACCCATTACATGTTTACACTAAAACCATCTTTAGTTCAAAGACAAAATTAAACAAGACCCAAAGAAAATGATTATCGAATCTCCCTATTTTTGGTAGTACAGCGCATGTAGTACGTGTAAATGTGAGTGTAAAGGAAGGAACAATAGCGAAAAGGAAGAAGTAGTAGTAGTATTGAAGCTCCAGTGTGCTCCGTGGCCCTCTTGTTAGGTTACTGCTCCGACACTCGCCCGGTATTGATCAAAGAAACCTCGGAAAATTACCGATCAGAGCAGCCGGCCGCCAGAATATTCCAACAGACAGCGAATAAATGTTACATAGATATACCTATGTGTTACTAAACCTAAATGTTACCTACGACGACAATATTCCATTGGGGAAATAATTTCATTGTATGGTTGGTCATTTAATGCGGTGGAATCCAGACAGACTAATTACGAAAGAATATCAGAGCATTTTGATAAAAATTCCAAAATGTAGGTTCGTTGGTTTACTTAAATAAACCAAAATAAATCTTTCTATATTTTCCATACTATTGGTAGAAGTTGCTTATCATCATAATATTGAGCCTTCTAACCTTCAGACACTTCAGCGATCACTTTACCAACACCTAACCAAACAAAGCGCGAGAGATTAAAAAAATATCTTTAATTTTTGGAAATTCAAAAGTTGAAATGAAAATGAAACGTATGACTTTAAAGATAATGTTGTTTTCTTAATCATACACGAAGTTCAAAGAAACAAAAAAATATTTCCTTCGACAAGCATACCAACGTGAACGCTTATGAGTTGGGTGGTTTGGCCACTCGATTATTATAGTGCCATCTGGATGCAGATCGAGTGAGCGTAGGCTTCGGCGGCCGGAGTCAGTATTTACTAGGCTGTCCGGGTGACGCCGGTTCCATGGCGAAGGTGCCGACGTTTCGGTCGCCATTCTGCGACCTTCCTCAGGGCGTGATGCCGACCTTCCTCAGGGAGTCAAATATGAATGCAGATCTATTACTTCTCACTGCTAATCACTGCTAATGTACCAGGAATTGAGGAGCTTGACAACATTCTCACAAGTTCACTCAAAATTCGTCAAAAACTACTAATATTTTTAAAAAGGTGTAAAAAGGAATAAAATGATTTCAACATCGAATATTAAGGGGAAAATTACATTAAAATGAAATATCTAACTTTAATATTCAAGGTGTACCAGATTTTTAAAGTACGAGTAAGGAAAAGTTTAATTTTTGCGATTTTCAATATTTCAGGGGTTTTAATGGAAATGGGCGATCAAAAATCAATTCACGAAAAAAGGCTAGGTATTTCGAGTTTTGAATCTAACAACCACTCAGAGAGACGAAGAGTTGGAAGATTTGCATGACCCATTGCTAGAAAAAATATTGATTGAATCGCACGTGAATCTGTACGAGAGCGGACGCGTGAGCCAAGGGTTTGGGTTGGTCCCCGCCAGTGACCTTGAGACGCCCACGGGTGTGTGATCGAGCCATGAGGTCGAGCGTCCAGCGCCGCGAGTTGCACGCGACATCGACCGAGCGTCCTGCCCACCGCTTCCTCCTGCGCCTCTTTTACAGCTCGATTATTTTGCGGCGGTGATGGTGTGACGGTTAGCGTACCGGACTGTTATACTCGCGGGTTCAAACCCGATCGAAGCCGTGGATTTTTAGGGCGACAAAATCCTTCGTACACCTTCCTTCGGAGGGGAAGTAAAGCCGGCTGTCCCATGTTCGTAGATTTACTTGCATGTAAAAGATCCTCAAGCCTAAATGACGCCTCTGAGCTAAATTCAAATCGCCTGTTTCTCGCCTAAGAAATACCTCCTTTCTCTGCTAGTTGATGAAAGGAGCGTAGCGAAATTTGCGTGGTCAGACGGAAGAGCGGGCCTGATGGCCCGAGTCTCGCCACGTAAAACAAGGCAAATTCAATTCAATTCAATTCAATTCGATTATTACTACTGTTGTTGCTTTTATTGCTAATAATGCGAAATGGTTTTTATTGTAATTAATATTATTGTTGTTGTTGTTGTTGATGATTCCATTACTCAGATCTTACTCCGGTTGCTTCTTCTTTGCATTTCTTTCCGAACCATGGACCTGAGATTCCCACAGAAACTTTACGCAGAATGGTTCCCATCAAGGCAGTCTTTTGCAGTTCGTTTGCTCGACCGCGTCAAGGCTTAGGGTACCAAGATTATTTTTGTTGGGACTCTGGCACAGCTCCCCTTATTGCAGTGACTACCGTGACCCGCGATTATCTATGCCTTTCCAGCAGAAGATCTCAATAGATGATCCCATCATTGATCAATTGCCTAGGGGCCATATTTTCTGCGCGATATCATTTATCTCGGAAGTTATTCTGTAAAGGGGTTATGTGAAATCTGGTAAGTAAAATCTCGCTGCAGCCAGGGTTGCCAGATGCTTCGTACAAACATCCGCCGTTAGATGGCTGTAAATCCGCCCAATAAGAAAAATTTAACTTTTCAATCGAGAATTTTTAATTTACATTAAAATAATACGTATTTGAAATTTTTTGAGGTAGTGACTCTACGAAGTGCTACATTAGTTTTGTGTGAACATTTAATTAAAAATTTATGTAAAAACACACTTTTTGTAATAATAATAATAATAATAATAATAATAATAAGTTATATCTTAATACTTAAAAATTTGTTATGGCTACAACAAACTACGTGACTCATGACTACAACAGATGGGAGAAGTATTGTAGGGGATAAAATAATTCTTTTCAAATGAGATCATTTTATTTATCACATTAAAATAATTTTTTTATGATTGTAGTTAACATTAAAAGCAAGATTCATTGATAGCATACACTTCCACAAGTATCCTGACAACTTCCATAAGATTTTCGTCGCAAGCCTCTTCCAAGCCGTATGTTTCTGGTTTTGGTTCTGGTGTTCGCAAATAGACTTGCTTGGTAAAATGCTCAAACATGCGCTTTGTTGGTTTGAAACCAGTGCAACAAAACTGCAACCAGTGTGACAATATGCTGGCATATGACACTGTACTTCCAAATGATGACTAATTTTGAATAATGTGTTCTAAAATTAACTAAAAGTACTGCCAATGTGCTATTATACACTCATGTGCACAACAAAGACGCTATGATCTTTAGAACACACCCTATACTAGAGGTCTAAAACCCAACATTATTCACTTCTCGAAGTAAATTTTAAACAAATAACAAATGATTAGTGAAAAATCATTAATAAAGTAAAATACTAAAAATATAAATTCATTGTCAACGTCGTTGTGGTTGTTTTCTGAAAGATTCGTCGGAATGTAAAATACACCCAATACTGCGCATGTTTTGATGCATTTTCGCCCGCTGGGCGATATTTCGCGAAGTCAATTTTTGTCCCGCGAGATAGAGCTGTTTTCTAGTCCCAAACGCAGAATTCCGCCCAATCTGGGAGCCCTGGCTGCAGCCACTGACTAAGTGATTGATTCTTCCTGTTGTATTCTGTCTTCACTCGCCTTCCTCGACATCCTTATCTATTTTAAGTAGAATGATCTTAGTTCTTACAGACTGTATTTGCGCTGCATTTCTCCCTTCTCTACTTAAAACTTATGTGTTTAATTGCATGGCACCTGATAGGTTTTGTCTTCCGTCTTAGAAAAGTTTACATTCGTTTGCAGAAAAGTCCGCCTAATATTTCTAAGACAAAATAGAGAAAAGAGAAATTAACCAACTGTGTTGAATTTCATTAAAGTTGCCTCTTCACCAGGGTCAAAGATGGCCTTCTTGCGGGTGTGACCGGCAAAGCTGGCTCAAGTGATGTCACTGCAGTGCCTCTCACTGGGAGGCCCTAGGGTCCCGAAGGTGGCAGGATTTTCCACACTAGCTACATAGCTAAGTCGAATTTAGCCGATATATGGAGAATTCTCTCGGTCGGCTGCTATGATCGGTAGTTTTCCGTGGTTTCTCCGATCATCTCCAGACGAATGTCGGATCAATCCTCTAACAAACAGGCCATGGATCGCGCGCAATCTTTCCTTCCTCTTCCTTGTCATATTCTCACCCTTACTTACACACACTTACATGTACTTCACTACCACACTTGTCAGCAGACCAATCTGGAGCTTAGATCTTGTTCCATCTGGGGCAGTGCCCCGCTGGTGGGAGAAACCTGGCTAGGGAAACTACGCGTAGACCGACGCAAGATCACCACCCTTTCCCGCAAAGAAAACCTGCACTACACTTTCGCGCCCAATGAGCTCAGCAATTGACGCGCCCGGAATCACTAAACAACCAATGAACTGCGGGTGTGTTTGCGCAGAACCTCAAGCACCCCAACCTGGTGAACCTGCTGGAGGTGTTCCGGCGGAAGCGGCGGCTGCACCTGGTGTTCGAGTTCTGCGACCACACGGTGCTGGCCGAGCTGGAGAAGTACCCGCGCGGCTGCCCGGAGTTGCTGGTGAAGCAGATCACGTGGCAGGTGCTGCAGGGCGTGGCCTACTGCCACCAGCACGCGTGCATCCACCGCGACGTCAAGCCCGAGAACATCCTGCTGACGGCGCAGGGCGTCGTCAAGCTGTGCGACTTCGGCTTCGCGCGCATGCTTAGTGAGTACCGTCGGGCTTCCTTATATTACGCGCTTTCCGTGAAGACGATCAAAGTGACTAATCGAGAGTGATCAAAGAGACAAACACGAGGTTGGATGGTTTCCCTTTCTGCTTGACGAAAATAATTGGTCTTAAGCGTTATTCACAATGTTAACGAAATTATAATTTAAACTTGGGCGTATTATTCACAATCACCTTCAAAGTTGACGTAAACAGATTCCATTATCGATATCAATATAATAAATATTCAGCACGGAAATTCTATATACAGGCGAAAGACATTAATAAAATGTTCGCGATCATGCTGGAATGAGAATTTTCCATTAGCGCCACAATTCTACGGAGCGTGTCATTAGCAGTTATGATGATGATTGACAATTTATGCTCTTACAGCCTGCATTAGTGTCTTCCCAACAAAATCGCGAGAAGTTCTTTGGATTTTGCTGTAGTACATGATAGTTCACTAAATATAAAAAAATAATCGGAAAAAATAATACTTCTTTGTTAGTTCCACTTGCTACTAACGTCTACTTAGTTTAAAGGCTCATTGGAAACACAAGATATATGCTAATAGAACTTTTATTTCATTGTGGTAGAACGATACTTGAATTGTTTACTTCATATTTCCATAGCACCTCGAGTACTATAGTCACTAGTCCCGTAACTGTAGCTAGTGTTTCATCACTTGAGTTAGCGATGTTCTTCCCCGGCTGGGTGGCGAGATCGGCACCAACCTAACCGTCAATTTGCTGGGTTATTCCCATCCAGATATCTCCCACCAGTAGAGCGTCGCCCCAGCCGGAACAAGTTCGAAGCTCTCGAGTGGCCTTCCGACGTGTGTTAAAGTGCAGAACATGTGTGTGAAAGTAAGGGGTGAGGATAGGACACGGAAGGGTACGGAAAGACCGCGCGCGGTACGTGGCTCATTTGTGAGAGTACTGCTCCGTCATTTACAACAGAAGTTGGGATCAAGATTTATTGCCAAGATACGAGTGCATTGCAAAACTCCGCTATAATAATAGTAATAATAATAGTAATAATAATAATAATAGTAGTAATAATAATAATAATAATAATAATAATAATCGTGACTTTATGTGGAGAGAAACAGACCATCAGGCCCGCTCTTCCACCTAACCAAGTAATACATAAATTTATAGATAAAAATTGAAACAGTATACATTTAGTAAATAAAATAAAATACAACTTAGAAATATCGAGCTAGTCTTGCTTGTCCACTAGTTCAGAGGTCTGATATGTATTAAACACCAGGGGATCCGGCAATGCTTCGCTATTGCAATGTGTTCCACTTCACACGCTACTGGTCACATGATTGTTTATCCCGTTGTACGCTACGCTCTGGAAACATTTTAATAGATGAAAGATTTTCTCGCGAGTATGGGTTTGTTCCTGGTTAAGTCCTGGTTTGGACATGGTTGTCAAGTATCCTAATGTTAAAACGTTCTCCCTTAAGTTTGGGCATGCATTCGCTATGACACTCTTTTGGAGAAAATTGATTTTTTTGTCCGAGATAACGTTCAAGTAATAATTCCTGCCAATATTTCTCAATAACCGGAGCAAAATATGCAGCGAAGACGCACTTAATACACAAAGGTGCGGCGGGTTTCGTAGAGCTGTTCGGGGTCGCTTGAGTTAGCATACACTCATAAAATCATCTACAGACATACGCACATTCCCATTGTACAATATCCATATTTTCTTTTTAGGTCCAGGAGAAAACTACACAGACTATGTGGCAACACGATGGTACCGAGCTCCTGAACTCCTGGTGGGAGATACAATGTACGGACCTCCCGTCGACGTGTGGGCAATTGGTAAGTTCAACTCTACTAGTAAGTTTCCCCGAACGTTGTCAATAGAGTCGGGCGTGCTTTGAAAATGCTATATAATACGAATATTATCAGAGGTGCACCTAAGATTTTTCTCGGAGGGGGGAGACTACTGGGGAAGTGACAAGCCGACCTGATGTTTTTTTGTAAATAATGTTTCATTAATGCTGAATAAACAATTATTTATTTGTTTACTTTTAGTTATTCTTTATGACGTTAATAATATGACTTTCATTAGTATAGAAAGTTAGTAAACTCTATATTTTTTAATATGTATCAAGGTCTAAAGCCCCCTCAGTCCCCCCTTTTTGTACACCACTGAATATTGTGTAGTCAAAGAATTCCTTTCACAAAAAAGTTGTTGAAGTGAAATTTCTTTTCTCGCGGTCAAGGAAATCCACTAGCAGTCATAGAAATGTATCGAAATGTATATAACGCTTATTTCAAAACGAGGTGTCAGAGATCAAAAGTTTTCATACAGTTTTGAATTATCCTGCCTATCCAATGGTGAAAACGGCAACTCGTCCATATAACCCACGAATTTTCAGGAGAAACAAATTAAACGATATGGCCAGTCAGAAAAAATATCATTAGTAGAGTAGTAAAGTATCATTAATAGAGTATTTTCATAAATAAAAGTCACTATATTTCTATTTTAATACATACAAAGTCCACGATCTTTAAATGGGTTATACTACGGGTTATACTACGGATATCGTAGTTCTATCAGGTACGTAAACTACGGTTATACCCGTATTTCTACTAGATGTTTTAATTGTGCCGAAAATTAACTGAGAGCTCACCGTTGCCAATCCATGAGTGCGGAAGCGACGTTTTTTCCAGCATAGATTCCGCGTTCGAATCCCCCGTAGTCATGGTGTGTTGCGGCATGGTGTACCGTCACACTCAAAATGCATCAACCTTCCTTTATTCCTGGGGCGTTCGGGTGGCGTAGGATCACGCAGAAGAGGCATGTTCGCATACACGATTTACTCGAAGAACTCTCCAGAACCTGCCTTCCAGCCGATAACAGTTTGGGGCTGGTGACCTCAGGTTGCGTTCCATACCGTCCCACATGACACAGTGGGCGCTGCCAATGCCCAGCCATGGTCCCCCATCAGCTAATTAGCAGTGTAGGGGCCCTCGGATCGCGCTAGTAGAGATTAGTAAGTTTACATAACGAAGTGTGGGCCCATGAGCCATTTCGGCTAGTAGGGTAACCAAGGTAAGTGCCTCGGTTTCCTTGAAAGAGTCAAGACTAACTAAGAGACAAGTAATAACTCTACAGCATATAGTACTACAGTGCGCTCAAGGGAAGGAATGAAAACGATTGCAAATAGTTATTTCTCCTACAAAATATATTCATCTATACGCTTATAAAAAAGAAGCAGGTTCGATATTCATTCAAACCTCAAAATTTTCGAAAATTGCAAAAGACAAACACTTTTGGTTCCACCTTCATCAATATTATTGAAGATACGAGGTGTGTCTACTTATTCGCATACTACTTACATAATATAGAGAAGTATTCTAATGATGCAATGGAAATTTTCGATTCAAAAAATCGTATTGAGATGTGACACATCGATACCCAAAAAATGGATAATTCTTACATTTATATGTAGCAAATTACTTCCTATTATACGTTGCATAATAAAAATCAACGTTTTATGGGCTCTTGATTCCGAAAATTTGGTATACGGCAAAACGTCTTTCCGTCTGTAAACAACGTTAGCGGCTTAAAGGAAGGCAGAAGTTTTACCAAAACTGATATGCGCTTAAAGATCTGACTGATGACACAGCCTCTTGAATTTTAAATGGATATTTTGCTTTGGGCTTCCTTGACATGCCTCTACGACATTTTCAATGCTTTTTCAAAAAAATACCTCCAATTTTTTTTTTTTGAACCGAATGTGGCTACTGCGCTCGTGGCTTCGTGATCTCGGTCACCAGGCCGGGGAGCTATCAGTTAATGTTTCACGAAGTGAGCAAAGGACGCTTATAGAAATGGTTCAGGTCCGATTTTCGTTGAATTCTCTGAATTTTCCCAAATTGTAGATGTTCAACTTTTTTTTAACGTCGAGAAAGTTTCTATCCTGTTTTGTTATAGCGGGAAAGTAAATGGCTGGCGAAATCTGAGTAGCTGTGTTCGAATCCCAGCGTAGGCAAAAAAATTACGGGATGGAAACATGTTTGCGGATTTAAATAGAATTATATAATTACATAACCCTTACGAATAATGCGAGAATTTACGTGCTTTTGTAGCACCATTAGTTCCTTAATCAATTATATTATTGAAAATTAATTCTTATCTAATGTTATCATTCAAATCCCATGATTTTTGCGGATTTCAAATATTTTTCGGGTTTCAAAATATTTTGCTGTTTCAAATAGCATTATAATATTACGCAAAATTTTCAAATAATACTAGGAAGAATGTTCTGTTTTAACACCACAAGTTTAGAAACTATTGTAACCTTCTCTGAAACGTAAACCTTTAGGTTTCCATGAAGTAAGTAAGTAATACAGTGAAGCGGTGTATATCTGGCCAACAATTTTTAGCAGTTTTAGGCTGTTTTATTACTGTTCTGCACAAAATAAATAATGATGACCATAATTTCTAAAATAAAATAGATACAAATGGTAATAAATAGTTATATTATTACGGAGGATAGGTTTTTAATGTTGTGTTTCATTGTAGATTTAGCTTTTAGAAGTATTTTATGATTAACTCTTGTCATTTTAAATATTTAAGTGATGAAAAAGTGTGGATTGTTTCCGTGATTGGTTACAGGATGTGTCTTTGCCGAACTTGTGCAAGGCCAAGCACTTTGGCCCGGGAAGTCGGATGTGGACCAGCTGTACCTTATAAGGAAGACATTAGGTATGTTATTCACCAGACGCAGATATGATGCATTTCATCTACGATCACAATCAACCTTACTTATAAGAGGCCTTTTAATTAATGCTTTCAATCAATGAACGTGTTTGCAAGGTCAGTTTCAACACACGCAGGCATCTCAGTACTGAAAGTCCAGCTTCAAATAAAAATTAATTATTGTGACATTTCGAACACAACAGACCAATGTCATGTTCTGTAATTTGAGTTATGAAAGTATTCTTGGATTATGATTGTATTTTTATATTCAGGATTCTTCATTTTTGAACGTTTACAGGAGACCTCATCCCCCGCCATATGAACGTCTTCAAGAGCAACGAGTTCTTTTTCGGAGTGATCCTGCCAGAACCGGATACAATCGAGCCTCTCAACACCAAACTTCCCCACAATAATCCACATATACTCGATTTTCTAGAGGTGAGCAAAAAAATTCAAGAACAATATTCTCAAATAATTCTGCACGATAAACAAAGTAAATTATATTATTTTCAATAAATAGATAGAATATTTCAATTCTCTCTTCCATGCTACTTGTTAGCGGACAGAAGGGATCTGTACGAAATAAACAATATTAAAACAAACTGACGAAAATGACTTTCACAGCTTTTTTAATTTCTCATCTCTCATAATTGACTAAAATGTTTTGCAAAGTAGAGTAATTTAGTCCGTCCATAAGATTATTTTAATACAATTTACAATATATTAAATTAAAAGGTGTTCATATTCGTTGGCTGATATAATTCGATCAAATATCGAACGGGAAATAATTCATTTACTGAAGTAATACCCGAGGTTTATAAACAACCAACAAATATTTGTGATATTGACCATGCGGCGTTCAATGCTTTTTGTAATACCCCTTAGTGGTGTTACAAGAACGCATACTTTCTTGCATTATTTCTAAATTTACAATTTTCGAAAATTCAGAGAGCTCCACGAAAATGAGACCTGTTGCACTCTTTCAAGCTTCCCTTGTTTTATCCGCGCGAATAATTTAAAGAAATAAATTTGGAGCGGTTATTGAAATAATGATTTTTTTTTAATAAATTGCATTAACTTCAAATTGAAATTACGCGAAAACGACCCATATTTTTCTTCACAGAATTGTGCATTACCTTTAAAAAAGCTCTATCTGATGGTATCCAAATGGTATACTCGCCTTGACCCCTCCCCAGCCCCAATATCTGATCCTAAATTATCTAGTCGATTGGCAGAAATATACGCAAGAGTATTTAGCATATACGCAACAAAACAGTTGTAATTGTAAAACATAACTATAATTTTACTTACAGAAATGTGTGGATAAGGACCCAAGTAAACGATGGACGTGTGAGCAGCTTCTTCAGCATGCATACTTCAACAACTTCCACTTCAAAATGCCTGCTTCAGAGGTGGAAGAATTTGAAAAGCTAAGAAGATTGCGAGACAGGTCGAGGGTAACTATCATTTGAGTTTGTTAATCGTGAATAGGTAAAAAAATGTATCACATATTTCTCTCTAAAGAAAAACATGTGATACTAATTGGAAATTATACAATCATTATTAGTAACTGAGCACCTCGCAGCAAACGCTTTGTAAAAGATAATAGCATCATTTTCAAAATGAATTGATTACAACGATAATTTCAATTCTTTTTCTCTTAGCAAAGTTATTACAATAGTTCTAGTTCTTTATGTAGAAAACTTGTAAAATACAGAGCATTTGAGAATATTTTGATAAAAAAATTTAACACTGCAAGATCTTTTTATTATAATGGAATTTATTGCGTTTTTACAGTAGGCTCGAAATATTAGTGGAAACAATAAATACAATTTTACAAGTAAAAAATAAACATTTACAAGTTTCATTAGAATGTTTCTGATGGTTTTTCAAGTTTTCAAAAAATCTGTATTCCTGTGACAAAAAAACGTCTGAATTTTGACAAGCCATTTCTTAAAGATGTTCAATTATTTAATGAAATACTATTTTGCAACCTCCAAAACGAAAAGGGTTATCATTAAGGTTTGCTGTTCCTGTTCACAAATTTTTGATATTTTACTAAATAAAAACGCAGTCACCTACAGAATCTAAATTAATTTATACAATTATATTTTTTATTTATAGAATTGGGACCGATGAAAATGCACCTGCATTACATTAATTTATTTTCTCATACAGTAATATTGAAATTGGTAATAAATTAATAATTTTGTTGGCGTGTGGAGTGTACAATCTTGAGAATTTGTACTAATATACACTGATTCTATTCTTTCAAAATTGTATCTTTTTAATAAGGCCAACTCCCTTTCAATAAATAACTTGTGGTGTTACACAGCGCCTACTTTCTCGCATTATTGTAACGGTTACGTAATATTCTAACACCTCTGAATACTCATTTCTGATTTTTTGAAATATTAAAAGATTGCATCAAAGCAATGATTTTCATATATGATCCTCAAAAGACGTACTTTAAGGATCATTTATTGGCAAAGTTCAGATTTTCGGCCAAGACCGAGAAAGTGTTGTTTTTTTCACACAATCGCCATGACAATGGAATTCAAATTAATGTGAACAAGTTAATGTCCAAATATTTACAAATAATATTTACAATTAATATTTACAAATAATATTTATTATTATTAAAAAGTAGAATATTTTCATGTGAAGTACTTCCATAAACCTAACTACACCTTTCAAATTCAAGGTACCACAACATCAGATAGACCTGGGAATGTCAATTTTGTTGCTAGTCCTGCCAACAGTTCGGTTACTAGTATTGTTCACAAACGGACGGACAAACGTATTGCCGTAAACCAATTTTCGTCCAGAGAAAACAAGAGGCATGGGGCAGAAGATCCACGGGTCACCACCCTAATATTGCAAACAAAACCCCCTCTCTTGACAGTACATAAACATAATTAAAATCTCCATTCAACAGATAAAACTAGAGAGCGGATTTTGATAACCTAAAACATCGCCAAAATAATCAATAAAATGTTCTAAAAACGTTTTTAAAAGTCCCTAAAAGCAAAGACAAATTACGTCACAAAATTGATCAAAACTGGTTCAGATGAACAACTTAAGCTGCCGGATATGTTACTGATTCTGAGGCTTCTTCCTCTCGTTCAAGTGAACTCAGCTTGAAAAATTTGGCTTGGGCTGTTCTTTACCAAGATTTCTCCGTCTTTAGACATCGCAAACTCGGCCGAACAGACAATGACACTGCTAGGCAACACAGGTACCTTAGATTACATACAATGGTTGGCATTATAATTTCTAAGCCAAGAAATCGAATAGGCTACTCAGGAATTTAGTGGAGAAAATTTGTTATATCTCGTAAGTATTATTTGATGCAAGCACCATTAAAATGGTATTGAAATCGATTAAATCAGTGAAAATGATTTAAAAATGACGAAAAAGTAAAATAACGATTAGTCGAAATCATGGAAAAATGAAAAAAAAAGTAATAAAAACTGGGTCATTTCCTTCTGTCATAACATGATTTTAATATCTATATTAAAAGGCATTGCTCTAAATAGAAAAGATAAAAATCACATTTCATTAAATACGACCTCTAAATATAGCATAATGGGTTAATTTTCCTTAAAAACATTTATATTTATTATATATGAAAAAAATTCCGCGCCCTAGTAAATTCGGAGCCTGAGGGAAGTTGCTCCAGCTACCTCCCCCCTCTCCCCACACACTTCTTTCTGGGCGCCACTGCTTTGTGATCGGATCTCTCAATTCCCCACGCAATCAAAAAATCACGCCGTAATGAAGAGTTTATTTTGGTATAAAGGTAGAGTTTCTAAAAAATCGTTAATAAAATTTTGTTCCACTTTTTTGTATCTAAATATAAACTAAAATGTGCATTATGGTTATTACGATAAAATCAATCATTATTGCCCTTTAGAATGAGTATAGTTCAAAAAGTATTTTACATAATGTGACTACCTTATGAAGAATATAATTAAATTTAAGAAATTACTAAAACAATAATTGTAAGGATTGCTAGATAAGATTATTTCGGGATGCCAGGCATTTTTCACTCTACTATTAACGTAAGGAAAGGGTTACCATTAAAACTCTTTTTTCTGTTTCAGAATTCCAGCTATAGTACAGGCCCAATGACCCTGCCTCAGCTGCCAAGCAACGCTGCAAGCCCAGATTTCCGCTCCACAGTGACACAGAAAGGTAATCAGACATTTGACCATCTGCCGACTATATGACGGCCTGGCTGGCTGCAGTAACCTACACCTGGACCCGTCAGTGGACCTCGACTGCAGTCATCATGCCAAATACTGAAATGTACATTCCCTAAATCAGACTGAAGATGTGCAATCATCTTTCCAATTCAGAAAACATTAATCCATCTCAGAGCACAGTTTTCAACTTGACTGTTTCCTTATGGCTAGTGAAACCTTTCTTTTCAGGCATTGAAAGAAGTCAACTACGAAGAATGGCATTTTACCTCAAAATGCCTCTCTCCAAACAACTACCAAGACTACACTGAAAGTTGGTTTTGAACGCCTCAATCTAAATAATGTGATGTTACTGTTAAAGGGAACTCTGTTTTAATTGTATATTTTCAGAAAATGTTAATATAAATTTAAAAACATTTACTTCCTCGCTCAATGAAAGTATGTCCATAGTTTCAAAATTTGAATTTCATTCATTTTATGACTTTTAAATGACAATGTTAATTGATATCTTTTTCTAAAATTTACATCTTAGGTGATTATAGAAATGAAAATCCTACAAATTACAGAAAATTCTTAAAGGAATGTAGGCTATAAATGTCTTAGGCAAATATTAAAATTACGATTCACGTATACATAAATGTTAAGTGCATTTAATTTTATGCAAAATAATCCCACCTATTCATGTGTCTTATTCATATTGTTTCGTGAAACAGTGTCCAATTTAAACTGTTCAAGCTCAAATGGTGCTAACAAGCCATAAAAAAAGTCCGTCCATGCTCTACATTATAAAACATTTTATTAGCAGGGACTGCAGCTGGCAAAATCACAACTAAGTGGCAGCACTAGCAGAAAAACCACCTCTGTACTCTGAGGGGAATCTCCACAGAGGGCAAACAGATATGGCTGCTAAACAAATGAGAACAACTCAAATGTGCCTCGATGTATAAAAAAAATACTGTTGTACAATAACAAAATAATAATTCAATATTATTGTATTATAACATTTTTATATTGAAATTCATATGTCTGTTTTATTTTGTGTGCTTTGGTAAAATTATTTAATTGAATGTGTGCAATTAAATTCACTGACAAATCTTTAACCAATGTGATGAGTTTGTATTGTATGATTACATAATCATACGATAACAATCAGTGTGCAAGCTTTCTGTGTAAATGGTTTTACAACACAAATATCAGATGACAAGCTAGCATTGTTTTTCTGCATTGCTCTAATTATTGAAGTTCTACATATTTTGTTAATTTGTTATTGGATGTACATATATGTTTAAACCACCGGGAATTTTCACTGTAAATACCAATATTCAAGAGATAAAATACTTTCCTACAACTTCGTCTTTTGGGGTCATGCGAATGCAATTCGCCTCAACATCTCTCTCTGATTAACGTTGCATCCCTGCCAATCCTCTTTGAACCTATATGCATACTTATCAGATGCGTACGATTTAATTATACTTGATGTTTAATCAACTGTTACAGCGTGATTCAATCAGGAGCTTGAACGTCACCATAGTGACGTCACAATAGTGACGTTCAAGCTCCCGATTGGATGACAATAACACCGCTGACGTACGTGTAGAGCCGCTACAAATAAATCAAAGCATACGTCGACAGCTGGCGAGTTAAAAAAAAGACAAACTAACAGAACAGGTGTTGATAATATCACTACCGAAGACCTACAGAATAAGGCTTAAAACTCTTCGGATATGTTCGTGAATACACTCCACACCTTATACAACAAATTCAATGCCAGAAACATATTTTCATTTAAAGGTGTGAATAAAAATCGATTTCTTGAAACTATTTAATTTTCGTACCAGATGTTCTACGATTTCAAATAGGTTTTTCAAAACCTTATGACTGAGAAATTGGTGTAAAATTTTTGGGTAAATAGTATTACATAACCTTCACTAAAGGCGAGAAAGTGCGTGCTGTTTCAGCACTAGTCTAAAATTATATTTGCAGGACAAAAATGTCTATATCCGTAAATTCCGCTAACATTCAATCCTTACATCTGTATTGTACTGCAATTTTCTACCAATGTTTCTAGCAATGCATCAAGTTTTTCATAAATTGGCATTTAGTTGTTTAATTTGGCTAAGAAATTATACGTATGTACTTAGCTTTGTATATATACATAGCTTGCATATACATATAAAAATGAAATCTTTTAATTTTATTGATTCTTTTAATTGGTATTCTCATTTATTATAGTGAAGTGTAGTTTAAACAGTTTGTTCAGTAAATGTTAGTTATTTCAATTTAGTAATTTGATGTCGAGAAAAGTAAAATTCTTCCAAATGTTTCATATTGAATTGTAGAGAGCAATTGAAGAGATAATATGTTTGGTACAAAAACTATACAACTCCCGTTAAGGGAAAAATCGATCTTGGGCAGCGCGGCGAGCTACTACTCGCACACGGCGAGAGTCCACCTGGCGCCGCGCGAGTACCAACCGGTTGCACGCACCGGAAGAAGGGCCACAAACCTTCCCCCCTCAGGAGAGCGCCAGCAGGACCCAGTGTATTAAGTTAACATGCTTTGCCATGTGTGTAGAGGCATTATTTCGCGCAGAGTCATTAGTCTTGATATTAAAGCCACCAATTTTCCTCTTTCTTAAAAAAAAAAAAAAAAAAGTAGATGTCAACATTATGACACTGGTAATTATTCCCTGACTTCATAGAAATGCTTTTCCATGAGGGGCGGCCAGAAAGGCGGACAGTCGGGCGGGCAATCGGGCAGGCAGGCAGATAGGTGGGCAAGGGGTTGGCAGACAGACGGACGGGCAGGAGGGCGGGTGAGCAGGCCGCCCGCCCGCCCGCGAGCTGTCTCGTCGTGGTGCCGTACGCATCCACGGCCTTGTGTTAACTTGAAAAGTGATCATGTACATTCGACAATGTCTTCAATTTGTGTCCGTGATTCTATGTTAACTTAAATCGTAATCGTGTTCATTCGACATTAGTCGTCGAGCTGTACTTCGCAGCTGTGTGACAACCTAAAACGTAACCATGAACATTCGAAATTCATCTTCGAGCTGTATGTTCGCAACTTGTGTTAACTTGAAGCGTGATCATGTTCATTCGACAATCATGTACAATCAAGCTGTGTTCGCGGCTCCTTCTTAATCTATAATGTAACTGTGCATTCGACAACATGTGGTTCATCTAAGTGCATCCGTACCACTTTGTGCTCGCCTAAACGTAATTGTACATCAGCAGTGAGTTAATTAGCTCCGTGCATCTGCAACACTATTTACTTAAAATTAATAATTGTCAATATTTCAATGGTTTAATTGCTACTTTAGTTATGAATACAACTTACTCACTTATTTTAATTACATTTAAATGAAAACATCAGTGAACCGTGTTTTCAATTACTTTTCATGGCAGTGTTTGACCTCTCAGGGGATTCAAACAGGAGTCTGGAAAGCCTACATTTCCTACTGGTCCTTCTTGAGAATAAATGAATCAATTGCTGAGAATAAATGAATCAAGGAATATGTAAGTATGAGGCTGGTAAGTATGAGAAATAGGGAGTATGATGCTTCAAAACACTGCTCAACAGTCCTCTGCGCAGACTGGCTGCTTCATCTTCACCAAGAATTAAAAGTCGATAAAAATATACTTTAGTTAGTTACCTACTTTAAATCTTCTTTCTATGAGTGAATTGTCAATATTTTATGAGTTCATAAAGAATTTAAGGAAAGTGGCGAAGAATAAATAGACGAGCAAAATAGTGTAATTGTTATAATAATAAACTTGTAATGACCACGTGGGGAATTTCCATGGAATTATTAAAATCATAAGAGTATGGGGAAACCGGACGTCAAAATGTATTCAATCAGAACAGAGGTAGGCAGTAAGAGATAGGAGAAAATCGGCCCAGAAGTACGAAGAAACCAGATGGGACTAATAATGAGCATTGGAAGTAAACAAGTGAGGCTTATGAACTGCCGGGGGCAGAATCGCCCGAACTGAGGCGTCGGTCGGATGGGCCAAAACTTGTGAAGGCAGAAGCTATCGAACTGTGGGGTAGATCGAACATGCCAATACGTACGATATCAAAGGAGAGGCTCTGTAAACCATGGTGGCGCGAGGAAGGAAAATGCAGTAATCGCATAAAACCGACGATGCGTTGGAATATACTGTGATGACCGAGGAATACGACCACAAATTGACGTCTAAGAGCGCAGAGGATCAACAAAACCAGAGAAGTGATAGGGACAATAATAATAATAATAATAATAATAATAATAATAATAATAATAATAATAATAGAAATATTTGTAGAAAGACCAAGTTTTGTCTTAGGGATTAAGTGATTCAAATTAGTATATTAAGGTAAAATGGCTAGAGGAATGTAACAAGAGTGTGTGCGTTTCTGTAAATAATGTTCTAAATGGGAGAAGTTGTTAAGCATTTGCTAGTAATTCCGCATTGTTTGAAAGAAATCGTATTTCAACCGCAGAACATAATATTGGGGAAAACACTACCTCAAGTTCGTTCATTCTTTCATTCAGGTCTCGTAATTCTAACAGAAGTAAATCCTTAATATTATAAAAACTTCAATTTCGACCTGCGTATTTGATGTATCAACATATGTATCGAATGTACCGAAAAAAAGCGTCATTATTTTTCGTTCAAGTTGAAATTCGAGATAAATTTCGAAATTATAATCTCGATCAGGTTTTTGTCCAGTTTCCCTGATCCATTGAGCGCATGCTGAGATGGCCCCTTGTTTTGCTTCTGGACGTAAATGTAGCTTCACTATGCGCACGTTTTGTTGAACTCTCCTTTTGCTTGTAATGGTAAGAGTAGAGGTAAGGGCGAGTTGCTATTTTGTCAGCGATGCAGAAAAATCATACTTGCAATTCGTGTACCGATGCAAATACGTTTTCTATAACTCAGAAACGAAAATGACTATTTTTCAAATATTTCTAATCTTGCGATTTTTAAAATTTATTTTTATTTATTTATGTTAAATGTCAACTCATCTTTCAACTATTTATAGTTAAAATGACGGGAAGGGTGAAAGGGACGGGAAGGGTCACGAAAACGTGCGTAGATAATATTTTCCCCCCTACGTCACATACAATTTTTACTATTTTTTGACTGAATAAATGTAAATTCGATGTGATATACTTTGCTTCCTCATAAAGTTGTGTTGGAAAAACTATGAATTCAAATGAATTTCATCCAGGGTATCGAGAACTACCTGAATTTCGGAAAGTAAATTTAGTTCATCAATGTTGCTTAAAGCTTGAAGAATACCATAATAATGTTTGTTAGTGAACGAACAGTATCGACTCTAGCATTTCATCTAGTTTTGGAAACACAGTGAAGTGAAACATTTGCAGTGGCTGGTAAAATTTGTCATGTGGCAGGTCCGAATGCAAACGGGTTATACAATTTTTGTACTTTCCAAAACAAGCCTTCGACTGTAGATTGGCTTCCATAGCATGAATTCCACAGAGCTTTCACGAATTCCACTACCTAAGGTAACATATTGGGAAAACATCTTCCAACAATCTCGTCTCAACTCATTTAATCATACCCGACATATCAGACGCATTTTTTTTATGAAGATATATTCACACCGACCTCAATAAAAAAAACGTTTTTCTTCTAGATCTGAACCAGTTTTGTTTTTATATCTATTAGTTCGATTAATCTTTCATGGACATCTCGTGTGCCTTTGTATTGTAGCACATATCTTACAATAAAACGAATGTCTCTTAATACGAAACGTCCGAAGATACGTCACCAATTGTGATAAAATAACGAGCTTCTTTAACTTCAGCAAGAATGAATTTCAGAACATTTTTCTCGCATAGTTCAAGAAACTCGTTTTGAGTACGCCACGACAAGTAGTGTATTTGCATGCGTTGAATTACTTTTTTTAATGTTTGCTACTCTCCAAATTTCTTTCTTTGAGTTGTGCCATGGCACAAGTTTTTCTCTACCACTACATCCGTGTACCCGTGCGAGAACTCTCGCATGTTAAACCCCACACTCTTCCCTAACCTTCTATTTTAAGAGGGAAAGTTGTGAACGAAATGTATTTGTTTAAAAATGTATAAAGGTAACTTTCAATGTACTAACACAATATAAAATAAAAAACAATGCAATTGATATTGAAACGAAATTTTCAAAAAAGTTTTATTCAGTATTATCGGCAGATTTCTTCGAACAATTCACAACACTTCCTTAAAAATATTCGAAGTAATTATTCAATATTCTTTGTCAGTTAGCTTTTAGCTTTTCATGATGGTCATAAAAATATTAAGATCTAAACATAATCAGCAGTAGAAATAAGTATAGATATCGGTGTCAACAAAGCGATTTCTTACGGTGGTAAAGAATGTGAAACACGTCATCACACAATTAAGGTTATAAGGCACACACTAATATGAATTACTCCGAAACGCCATACCACTCTGCTCGAAATGAAGGAATTGGAATTGTACAATGACGCTGTCAGCTCAGCGCGCAATTCGAAATGAAAAAGGCTTCATTTGCAAAAAAATAAAAAATTCGCTGTACCGGCATGACCGTATAACACAATGTTATCTGATGAAATTGCTACATGCAAGCCGACCGAGACAGCTAGAAAGTCTTCTTTATCTCCAAATCAGGACAACGCTGGTTTTAACTTGTATTAGCACTCCTGGATGGACGCCACAGAACACACACAAATATCAGAAAAACTACCAGTTGGCCCATTCCAAATACTTTGACCCACCATTTCACTTCCAAAAACGTAATGTCATACATTAACTGAATACCGAAAAATTTAAATCTTTGGTTTTTTAGGGTATGTTCAGATAACTGTAATGTTTTTTATTTATGTAATTACTAAAAGTTTTACTAGCTGATAAAATAATAACTAAAACCTTTTTAGGATAGAAACATTGTATTTCCACTGTAATTTTGAAATGCATTAAGTAGCCCACAGTTGAATTGTTGGCCAGGCTAAACCACATAACATGTTTATGCTATTGTAGTATGCATGCACTTGCACTGAAGGCAATTGAATAGCATTTTCTGACTCAATGTAACAAGAATACTCCTTTGCAACGGTTCATACACCCCTCCTGTCTTTAATCATTCATAGTTGCCAAACTCCTGCTAGGCACAACTTGGTGATGGATTTTCATGACTATTTTCAACTCTAATTATGATGGAGATGAAAGTTGCCCTTGATGATGAAGATAATTATAACAATGATGATATAATAATAATTATTGATTAATAATAATTTATAAATATCATCCTCAAAAGTCAAATTTTTCAAGACTGAGATGAGTGTCAAAAAGAGAGTTGTGAGAGCACTTGTTCTAATAATCCTTAGCCCACTGTTAACAATTATAGTCAGTGTCACAGGAAGTAATATTAGAACAAAAGTGTGTTTGGTAATAGATTATTAGAACAAAAATATTCTAATAATCTATCATCTTTTACAGTTATCATTATCAGTCTGTTGCTTTTCACAGGACAAATAGTCAAATTTAAACGAAAATGATAGCACTTTGGAATATTTACAATGTGGCTAAAACATTGTATGATTTTCTTATTGTAACATCTTATTATAATACAAGATTAGTTATCAATCTCAGTGTAACGGCCTCAATTGATAATTCTCCACTCATATTGTAGTAAGATGTCTTATGATACTTTTGTCATAAATAACTATTATTACATTCATAAACAATTTACAATGCCTAAATCTTTTGGAAATGGGCGACTACATTTGCATTGATCAGAAGCATAGGACCATTTCAGTTTTGGTTCTCGGAAATGCTAGGAAACCTGTAGGAAAGCATAGGTTAAGATGGGTTTGTTTTGGGATGTCTGAAGTAATACACTCATGCAGTATATGTATAGAACAGTGAATATAATATATTACTTTCTTTCTCCTTGTTGATGTATAAGAAATGCAATACTTGATACATCCCCACCTGTTTCCCTCAACGTACATAGAGTGATCTAAACTTCCAACTAGCAAACACTCAATACTTATTAGAAAGTGAAGTTCCATTATCCTCATGTTTTAATAAGTAACCAACAATTCCAAATCAAAAACTTTTTTTTTTCTTTTCTTTTTTCTTTTTTTCTTCCCCACAATCAGCCATACCCTCCCCTCTGAAGTTTTTGACCCATCCTTATTTTACCCACCCACTTCACAGAATGGACAGAAAAATATATAAAAATCATACATAACCTCCACTAAAGCTGGCAATGAAATTTCAAAAGGGTAAATATTCACAAATTACTTTTATTTAAAAATTAATTGGTGACTTATACACTACAAAACCAATGCTTAATATATTTACACATGTCTCCAAGGCCAATTTTATAGCATTACGTTTACTAATATGTACATCAACAACAGCAGCCTCATGAATTCGGTTAGGATGAAGAGGATGTTTATTAAATTGGTTTGGTAATGGAAATACTAGGTCATTAATGGAGAATTGGTTGGGTTGTACCCATGATCCACCAGCAGCTTTGACATCATCAGCTTTGACAAGACCACAACGGCATGAACTTGAGAGATCTGGATCCCAACTGTTCCAGTTGTGGCAATATGCTGTATCTGCAGCCATGCATTTGTCAGAGGTCTCCAACAATGCACTTATGGTTATAAATGACTTCTGCAGCCAGCCAATAGCTGTTTTTTCGAGAACTCTTTTGGCAGGGTCACTTGTATCCTGAAAGAAAAAATACCAATCAAGACCTGTTTACAAATCGACCACACACATTGCACTTTGCACAAAACTTTTCAACAATGTGCCGTATGATTTTAGTCTTCAAATCCTGTTTCTTACAAAATATTGAGCTATTTTAAGCTCTTTACCGCTTTGTCAGGGTGCCAAACAGTTTGAATCTTCTTGCCTTGCATAATTCCCATTTTCTCTCCTTTAAATTCGGTAGCCAACAGATTTCAACTAAGTTTTTCATCAACAAAAATTACTAAATTAAAAGAAAACTATACACCTTTTTCATAACCCCCAAAGGTCTTAATACTGAATGAAATCCATATTCATTATAGGACAAACTGTAATATTTGATACCTTCATGTTCTGCAACTTACAACTCTCCAAATTTTAATAATTTGATTTTAACATTGATAGTTTTAAATCAAAAATGTAATAAATCTAAAATTGTCAAAATGTCTATTTTTCATCAACTCCTTTGTTCCCTTGTTTCATGACTATCGGAACCTACCTTTAAGTAAGAGCGAAGGTATTTTTAAATTACCCTCCACTTAATAAACTATATTAAGAAGAGACCATCTTTCTTTTAAAAATACTCTCTCAACAACAACAACAACAAAGATAAGTCTATGCAAAACTTAATTATGTGGATTGTGATTTAAGGTGGTAGGTGCTAACTCAAAAGCCCCCTGAAAACTCGTGTATTTTTTTGGAAACACATCAACTGAAAAATAAGGCTTTCAGATATACATGCTCAACACACCCTTTTAAAAAAAATTTGGTTCTTTTGATAACAGTGATGGCATTAAATGTTCTTATAACTTGTCAAGACATTGAGTTCAACATTCATTTATATGATGCCTAATGAAAATGTCTGCGTAATTTGAAACAGTTTGCATACTACATCCTTACTAGTCTTTGCTAAGTAGCCATCACAGAGCGGGGCAAGTTATATTTCCAATTAAGTACTTCTCCAACTACACGTAATATATTTGTGATTACGGAAGTTTGAAAGCGGTGCTCTCTAAATACTTCAGTGGTCTACATGCCAGTGTGCAAACTAATTTTCAGGTGAAACTTGCAGAAAGTGAAATGAATACCAACTTTATTGACACACTATAAGAAAAGAGGTGTCAACAGAGCTTTTACATTAAGATTTCAATACCTGCACTCTCAGTTGAGTTGCTAACCACATTTCCAAACATCCAGCACCTGGTAACACAAACGGTTGGCATGTCACCTGTCGCAAAGCTTTTAAAGCCTGTCTGGTAATAAGTTTCAGTTCAACAAAAGCTTCTTCATTGGAACAACATAAAAGCAAAGAAGCAGTGTTGGTACTGTTTTTTTCCAGAACTACAAAGGGCTTGCTTCCAAATCTAATAAATTTCACAGAATCCACAGAGCCTAAGCAAGACCTTAAAGTCTTCACAGTGGTGTTTTTAAGAGAAGATATTGGCTTTGCACCAGACATTTTCTCAACAGTTCCACACAACTCACTACCAAGTCTGTCCATTAGTAATATACCATTCCTTTGAAGTAAAAGCCGCAAAGATTGATGTACAACTTTCTGGCAAGCTATTATTTTAACACCAATTTTCACAGCACATTCAAAAACAAAAACTGCTTCTTTCAAAAGAGTACAACCTTCTTCAGTAACTTCTTCCAATTCATTCTTTGTATCAGTAAGCATAATGTCAAATAAAAGCAATGGAATTTTCTTCTGCAACTTGTCTGTCACAACCTCAACAAAATCTTGCACAAATTTTTCTTCAATATCAATTTGATATAAAATACCATTTAAAACTGTAGTTTCTAGAAGATCATTTACATTCATTATCATAATATCCCCAAAATCATCATTGATGGTATTCAGAAAAACCTTTATAATTTGCACAGATAGTTTTTCAAGTTCTTTGTTGTTTAATCCACAACTTGGTTTTGAGGACAAAATTGCTTTAACAATGGGAAGAAATTGTGTTACAGTACTAAAGTCCAATTTTAACTTAATGCTATTCATCTCAAGAAGATAATGTATTTGTGATGAAAGACCTTGAATTAAATGTTGGGTTTGAGATTGAGTTATTTCACTCTCTTTCAAAGATCTTTCTAACAAACTCATTGTCAATATACCTGTATATAAACCATTATCACCAAACATCATTGTTTGTGAGTTCATTACTTGTGACACAAAGGTACATAAAGGATGAGAAATAATGTGGTTATTCAACACTCTGGAGGATGAAGATGATACAAAAGAAATTCCTCCACTTGACACCAAAATTTTAATACCTCCCCTGGGTCCGAAACATGATTTCAAAAATTCGAGGAAAGTCCTCACAATATTGAGAAATTCTGTACTTTGAAGTTCTTGGACAACAGTTTCCAATTTATCTTCCATTTCTATAACACTGCTTTGGAATGTTCGTTACAATTATTTGTCTCCTCTGAACAAACCGAAACCACTAACCTCAATGTATAACTAACAGGAACTAAACATTAATCTTCTTTTTGAGCATTTTTACCATTATTCTCTCCAAGCACCTTTTCGAACAGCCTCCGGAAACCCTACAATGTATACATAAAGATTTAATTACGTTAATCATTTATAATATAAATATTATTTTAAAAAGAGGATACTAACGATCACAATTGGCAAATCTACCCTCTCTTCTTTAGAAACGAGAGTTTCAACATCTTGAAGTTTGGTCCAACCCCAATGTATTAATATTATCGACGGAACCATAACAATAGTAACTAAATTTCTATTAACAAATTCCCAAACGCGTCCACTGCGGCCCATTGTGTAACTGGTGATCAGCTGGTGATGTATAGTGAATGGTCCTCCTGGGTCGGTCGCAGGTCGGCAACCTGCATCTGCAACACAAGAAATATAATAAAAAAGGTTAATGCATGGATAATACGTAGGTATTATACCATGATTATGATTTATAATATGAATATAACGATATACTACAACGAATACAATGGCACTTCACGTCATGGATCATATTAATTAATACTATGATAATATAGTAATTTACCCCACTTAAAACTACAATATCTAGTTGTAGACATTGTAATTGGTCTCGCCCTGTTACATCTGATTTTACTAATTATCAAATTAAGCATTTTCATGCATTTTCAACTAAATGGAAAGAATCATTTAATAAATTTTATTTAATAAAATGAATTTATTAAGTATTTCTAAGTAAGTTACAGCGATAGAAAAGTTCTTGGAAATGGTATTATTGATTACTAATGCTAGACATAAAATAATAGATAATACTAGACATATGTACTTAATGACTGAATGATATTTAAGCTCAAATTTACCGTGCTTTTGGATCGTAAGAATCGTGAAAGACTCTGTAAATTTATGAATAACAATAAAGAAACTAAAAATCCAAACGCGTTTTCTGTCTCGCACGTACGTACAAATGTATACGATGAATGAAGTTTACAGTTTCTATCGGGAATAGAAGTCCTGTAGACTTCCTAATACGAGTGGCGGATTCGGGGATAGGGCATAGTCATAGCCCCCCCCTGTAGAGTTTTCGTTTGTTACCTTTCTTTATTTGGGAAAGTTGATTTATATATTTATTTATGTTAGCAATGTGTAATTATTTAAAAAACAATGTGTATAGTATGATATATACCAGAGGCGTCCAACTTGCAAGGCCTCAAGGACCACAGCTAAAACCTTTTAATATGGATTGCGGGCCGTATTTACATTACTCGGGTGATACACGCCTGACTTCCCCGAATATAAAAAAAAAAAATATTATCATGGCCTTAGTGATGACGCTAATGTGATGCTTTATAATAAAATGAAATGTATGAAACGTTTGGTTCCACGTGCCCATTCATCGGTTCTGAAAAGTAACAACGAATTTCGAGCCCCTGAACTATTAGCGTAGAAATGATTCCGTATATTTTTATGAACTGTCGGCTTTTTAAATATTTATTTTAGAAATTTGTATTAATTATTACCATCGAGAGATATATTAATTACATTAAACTTTAATAATCTTTTGAAAAAAAAAACAGAATGTTCATAAACACAGTCCCAAAAATATTCGTAATTTTTCATGTAGTGGAGGAACTTTAAACACGAAGTTAACCAGAATTTAATATAATTTAACTATTAATTTTTCAATGTATTAATTGTTATAAATAGATGGTTATTTAAAAATATAAATAAATATTGCACTTTTTTATCATATTTTTAAAATATGTTAGGGGTTTCCTGTGCTGAATCCAAATTTTGATGTTTGAATTTCAATATTCAAGTCAGGCGCTTAAAATATTACTTATCTCCAATGATTTTAATGTTAACATTTTTATGAAACGTATTTTCAATATCTTTTGTTTGGCAAGTTTTAACGAACATTTAATGCCATTTCTTGCAATAAATTGAGACTTACTAGACCTGGTGGCAAAAGAAAACAGTTGATTTGGTGACCTACGTAATATTTGGACTTGGCTTTTACACAAATAAAGTCTTGAAGATCTACAAAATTTTAGTGGTTCATACGTATTATGATGCTGTGTTTGTACAACTCGTTTAAGGAATGCAAATAAATGACATTTATTGAGAGCTATGTCCTTTAGTGGATTGTTTTTATTATTGCAAAAATGTGGAAAGTCTACATACGTTTTTTCATGAAACGTGTGAGAATGACAAGAAAATTTTTATACGTGTGAATTGCGAATTACGAAGATAGGCGGAACCAGACATATTATTGACTTGAAATAACCATCCAACTTTTCTTGCTTCAAAGCAGAAATCTACTTTTGTCCTCTTAATTCGGAGGGTGTTATAACATTCCTGACAATCTGATTTCCTTCATTCCTGATTTTTGGGAACAGTAGGACATCTAAAAAGGCTTACTCTGTTTCTCTTGTCCCCTTTGGCCAAGCCCACTATTGAACACCATTTGGAACACCTCACTGCGAGAAAGTGTACATACTTGTGAGCGAAACAAAGCCGTTTTTAAACCATTGTAGGCAGGGGAAACCCTCCGACGAAGAATAATCTTGGCGATTTAAAAGAAAATCGTATGTCGTGTTTTATCCGTAAGCTCACGACCACAGAGCATCCATAGTTTGTCTACGCATAGCCCGCTAGTATGCATAAAGGCATATGCTCACGGCTTGTAGCATTTTGCCGCTTGCAAGTTGCCACCCAGAGGCAATGGTGCTGCCCTCCGAACTACCGAAAGTCACTTGTACAGGGCATCTCTATTGTTGATCTCGGCAGTTGCCCAGGCCAGGAAGGTGGAGAATGGAACTACATGCGGATAGATATCAGGCATGGTAGAAGTCATGTGTGGTATGCCATACATAACGCAAAGAAACACATTGGGATGATTTTGAAGGGACTTTCAGCTTGGACTAATAACCTTTTGCAGGCCACAATAAATGGCACCGCAAGCCGCATGCGGTGCTGGAGCTGAACAATTTTGTGCCCGCGACAGTGCTGAAACTTAGCTGCCCCCTCCCCCCCGAAAACCAATTAAAATGTGAAAGTTGTATCAAGAATGTATACGAGTTATTTTATTTCAATAAATAACAAAAATTACAACGTTTAAGCTATAAATAGGTTTTGGAAATACATTTTAAATAATAGTTATAAGTATAAGTATTTAGTGATCGAATAATACAATTTCCACAGTAAACTTAAAACGCTAACATTGTTGTGTTTAGTGTATAATAAAATCACTTGTTAAATACATAAATTTCTGAGAAACCTATTTTAATGTTAGCGTAATTTCATTCATTTCTCATTTCATAGAGTCCTACAATATAAGTAATGGCTGTAAATAACTAATCAAGGTAAAAAAATAATTTAAAATTTAATAATTTATCAGACTACTGTACCGTTACTTATAAAATTACGATAACGATTTTCTCGAGTTCTAATTTTTTTCATCACTACAAAATAATATGCAATATAATGACAAATGCATTTATTATTTACAAAAATATGTATTAGGGCCCCTCCCAAATGATCGGCTGGATCTATCGCTGCGGGGAATACATATAAAAAAACGGGGAATACGTATTCCCCATATGTCCCCTTCCCCGTTTTTACGTACTACAGATAAGATTATGTAATGTCGCGGAAAATCGATTTCGGACCACTAATATATAATATCATGGCATATCCTTGATACCATGGCCTTTCCATCATGCCTGACACCCAAAAAGTACATACTTTTTATTACATTCTCTCACAGTATGGAGCAGTACCAGATTACTGAACAGTCTGAGAAGGCTGCAACCTTCGGCGCGCAATTTTTGGGGACGGACGAATTTCAGCGAATGGAAAATTTTATAAGAGAAACTTTTGAATATTTTTCAGTGTCAAATGACCCCAAAACGTGTAATTCTATTGAAATTTTGAAATATAGTGTCCGCAAAATTAAACAACTTTCTCTCTACCGTATATTATTCCATACTATTTACAACGTACGTATACAAGAAAGTAAAAACGTCTTCAGTTACCTCTCAAAAACAGAGAAATAAAATATTTAGTGTGATAATTAATTACAGTTACTTTCTAAACATATATGCTCAATAAGAAAGTTATGACGAGATATATTATAAAATAATGTGCTTCTGAATTCAATTTATGAAGAGTTATTTCGCGAAAAAAGAAAACGTCGATATGCTATAATAAACACAATTGTTGAAATAGAAAAGACGCAAGGGGATTGTTAACCTTGAGTGTTCTAACCCTTCCTGCAATTGATTTGCCGCCTCTGCGCTCCGTTTTCCTCCAGTTTCTGCGTCCTCATCGATCCTGTGTCCTCTCAACCGGCGGTTAAAATAGTACAAAAAGGTTTCAGCGTCAGAAATAACCCAACACAGGAACACACGCGTACGCGTATAATCAACGAAACGAGTTGTTCACAGTGCAGAGGGCAAGATAATGACTTTACCAAACAGTATTGCGCTGCAAAGCGGTCAGAAAATTCCACTAGTGGGTCTAGGAACATGGCAGGTATGATGTTTAAGTTAATTTTCCTCTACATAACATAAAGGTATTAAATCTGTAACATTTCACTATTATTAATTTTGTATTAGTAATCTAGAATGTAGACAATCAATAATTAGACATTACTTCGCAAGGCAAAATCAGAAGAAGTAAAAGCTGCATTGGAGGAGGCTCTTAAAGCCGGCTATAGGCATATCGATACTGCATTTAATTATACCAATGAAGAAACAATCGGCAATGTTCTCAAAGAATGGATGGATGCTGGAAAGATTAAACGTAATGATATATTCATAACGACGAAGGTAAAAGAGCGCTAAATAGAAAGGTTTGTGATCATTGTCAAGATAAATTTTGAATAATTTATTTTAAACATATGTTTTTCTTTTCTAGCTGCCTCATTTTGGAAATCGACCTTCAGACGTTCCTAAATATTTGAAAAAATCCCTCCAACGCCTTCAGTTGGATTATGTAGACCTTTATTTGTTTCACCATCCCTTTGCTTTTCTTCCTGACAGCAGTGGAGAAGTGCCTGCTGAAGAAAACGGAAACTGGGTTTTAGATAAGGGCACTGACCATTTGGCTATTTGGAAGGTACTGTGACTTTTTGATCTTTCTGTTTAGATATTTTTCTTTGCTTAAAGGTTCCAAGCTCGATAGCCAGGAGTTTTTCGGAAATATGCTAACTCACAGAACCTATTACTAGGAGAACGACACGTTTTGGTTTTTTACTAAAACATGGTAGTCCTAATGATGTACTAATAATCCCCCAAACGTGGTGCCATCCTGATCAACTAATTTTTTACAGGCACTAGAGGAGCAAGTAGATGCAGGTAAAGCGAAGGGAATCGGTTTGTCTAATTTTAATATATCTCAAATAGACCGAATCATCAAGAATTCTCGAATACCTCCTGTTGTCCTCCAAGTGGAACTGCATGCATATTTCCAACAGAAGGAAATTCGCCACTACTGCAAGGAACAGGGTATAACCGTTATTGCTTATTCTCCTCTCGGGTCTCCAGGAGCGAAGGCACACTTTATGAAGAAATACAACTACAGGTACTGCTGTTACTTTAATTGCAAAATAAGTACCCGGTTACTGAGCATTAATCACCACTACAGAATATGTTCTTTCAATGTCGTTAATGGGGCTGAGGCAGAGATCTTATCGCAATCGTTTCTAATCCATTCATATTAACACATCATTCATTCGTCCGAAAATGAAATGACTCAATTCAGAGAAGAATGGTACAGTGATTGTACTCTGCACTCTCATTTATTCATCTTTGCTGATTTTCTAAGACAAGTGTTTCACTTGTCATTGAAGTCTTGAACCGCTCATATTTCGATAGGCGACTTTCCGATGAATTCAGCTTAAAAGAGATCCGTGTTCCATGATAGGAAATAAACATGCAAAAGGTATTAGGCCTAATCCTTCAATTACTTCTGTGAACGTGAAGTTTTAAAGAAGATCGCATTTCTGATTGATCTTCAAATGTCAGACTTCAGGCAACATATAAAATAAATAGATTTTTGCATTTAAAGAAAATGTTACCTCTTACAAAGCTGGAAAATTAAATAATTAGTATCTATCGAAAATGGTTTGAATTATCAACATGGTCTTTTATTTTTCTATTGGCATCCCACGATATTCATCTGCATATGGTCATCCCTAATAAAAATGAAACGGCGTTAATTTAAGCCACTCGCGATCATCACACCGAGCGGAGAAAGCAATCGAGGGGTTCAGTCCACTGCCCCCCATCCCCCCGGATAATTAACTTCTTTTTTAATGCGATTTTTTTGTCACGCCGTACTCTAGGGCTTCATTAGAATTTTATTTCGGAATGTAAAGTGATAATCTTAAATAAATTGGTAAAAAAAAATCAACAGAGTACCTTTCCCCAGGGCAGAAGTATTTGTGTGTGGGGCAGTGGCCCCTCTTCAAGGTGCAGGCAGGGTTGTAGATTTACTATCATAGGGTGGGACTAAAAAATAATAAAGAAATGCAAAAGCAAATTTTGATTGACAGAGAAAAAAATTTAAAACAATTTTTGGAAAAATTGGTATGCTCACATTGCCAGTAATTCTTCAGGATTCATCAAAATTTTGCTGTCGACTTACATTCATTCTTTTCCAGGCACAATCCTTTTCAATATTGGGAAGATTTTCCACCTCTCTGCAGTACCAAATTATAAGAAACCCTAAGTAAATTCCCAAATATTTCTTATTACACACTTTTTGAGTTTATAAGATTCACATTTAAAAATTCTATTAGAACAGCTTAGTTGATTTCTAGTAACACACAGGTACCTTTCCTTTGTACATTTCCTCTCGGCAATTTAAGAAACCATAGGCAGCGTAATTTTGGTATTATTTTAACTTTTGCATTTCTTCCTTTTCGACCCTTCAAGATAACCTTTCAAGCTTGCTAGAAAAAAAAATACTATCCTGAACTCATTAGAACATGAGGATAATCTCAATAAGATAATATACTTAATAGACCTATACAAACATTGTAAATACACATTGAAATATTTTTTTTTCTTCATGTTCATTTCTCTAGCACTTAATTTATCTTTAAATCTACATTTTCTTCTCCACAACAAAAACATGCTCATAAACCTTCTTTGTGATCTCCTGTCAGTTCCATATTTTTTCAGCAGTACATTACTATTCATAATCTGAAATCATAGGAGTCCTTGGTTCATCAGCATTGGGAAAGCGGCATCTCAACTGCCTTCCATCTAGAGTCTAGATGGTTTTCAAAAGTTCACATTGTTGTCACTGATGAGACCACAATGTGAGAGGAAAGGGAAAGCAGAGGTAATTTTTTCCAGCCTATTTGGAGGACATTGCTCAGAATATGATGATATATATTTAGTGTTATCAAGTAACTTACTCCTGTGGAACACATTCGCTTTTCTTCTGGTTAAAACTGGATGTGAATGATTTAACAAAAAGGTGTATCAATGTATTCTTTTCAGCTCAGGAATACCAGGCACAATACATTTTAAACTGGAGGAAATAGTCAAATTTAACTTCAGTGATTTGCAAAAATGTTTTTTCATTTAGGTTCATCATATTTTCTTTTAAAAATGACACCAAATTTATTTTATGCATTACAAAGAAACTATTTGTTCACATGTAGCACTGAAATCAAAGGAGTCATCTTTACATGTTACCTAGTTTCTAAATATCAAGTTGTTCATGTTTCAAAGATCATTCATGCAGCAGTTCCATGTACCACATGGTGATAAAAGTAAGAAGAATAAGGTATATCTCCCCCACATTTTCACATTTATGAACAAATGTGTGACTGTATTTTTTTGAAGATTCATTTTTTAAACCCAAAATATTGAAGGAACATCGAAGCTATTTTCATCTTCATAATCCTGGCATTATTCTAGAATAAGTCTCAATAATTCTCAAGCATCCATATTTTTACAAATGGGAGCATTATAACCAACTCTTAAAACAACAGCGAGACATTATTTCTGCACAGATAAAGTAGGCCTAATGACTTGATATACTTTTTTACTAAACCATGTTACATCCATTTGGATTATTGTTAGAGAATGATGCATCAAAATTAAAACTTTTCATCCATCACAGAATATTGTTTCTTTTTATGAGACTTTTTTCCATGCTGCATGTTACTGTTGTTTCATGATATTTGTACAACTTGACTAATTACTTATATCAACAAAACTTTTCTTTGTCTGGTTTGATACAAATATTCTTATATGTACCAACAAGGTCCAAATTCAATAGTAATTTTCTTCCATAATAATATACTTAATTTTTTCACTCAACATGTGTTACCATAATTTTAATGGTATAATTCAAGAGTAGTTTTCATTCAACATTCAAGAGTAATAAATAACAGAATTAGATAGAAAGAGTTATTTCTGAATATTATTTTCGGCATGTGAAAACTCCCATTTCCTAAAAATTACAGTATTACTTACAACACACAAATTACTATGATTTCATAGAAACAATTAATAATTTTGTGTAATGCTGACTTTCCATTGGCAAGAAATTGCTCAGCGATTCACTTGTGCAAGCAACATGGCAACTGTAAATGCCACTGCCAGTTTTTTTCTTCTGCCTCAGCAAGGGCTGGCAATCATATTTGCTCACTCTGGCAAGTAGAGATAATGCCTGTTTCCGGAAGCCATCCCAGCACGTACTCCAGATAGAATTTATGGCAAGTGCCAGCAAGTTATTCAAGGTTGTGCAGAGTAGAATCTCCTGACATGGTAGAAGAAAATGGTTCCTCAGCAAAGGAGAAACTTGAATAGCATGTTATTTATTTTATGGGTTAAAATAGGCAAAAAGATGGGTTAACCCTTAACTGCTACGGGCTGGTCCATTGTAAGTCATTCCTTATGTGGCAAACTTCTCGTGAGCCGAGCTCACACACACACATACATACTGTGCAAGATATCTCAGTTATCAGTAAGTCCTAGCGATAGCCGAAAGAGAGTCTACCCAAGTGAACTTGTTCAGAGGCTCCTGGGACATCACAGTTCCGCGTACAATCTCATCCAGAGGTTCCCAGCAACAACCTGATTGAGCGTAATAACTCGATCAACAGCTATCATGCACATATTAACTTATCTAGAGCAGTCAAAGGGTTAACGGGACACTGTACCTACAGTCTACAGTGAAACCTGTCTTCAACAGTCACTAGTGGTTCCAGCCAAAATTGGCCATTAATACAATTGGCTGCATAATCAAGGTAATGAAGATGCCGCATACATCAGGTCTAATCATGTTGATTGATTATAAAATAGTTTGGGTTCGGCAAAATAATTTACATTAGTTTTAACTACAAAACAACAAACTACTCTTGGATTATAAGGTGCAAGCAAATCTGTTCTCGCATGAATTTTACTAACTTTTTACTTTTTGTTTGTTTAGAGGAGTTTCCGTGAAGCACAAATCACATGGAAACTACTCGTTTCTTCAAAAAATTGTAGATGACCTTTTATAAAGAGCTACTTTTTAACTACACTTTGGTTCATGCAAAAACCTGTCTTCAAATTTGTAGTTTTGAAATGTTAAATTTCTGTAATTTTCAAAAGGAGTGCTGAAAATGGAACTTGCACCATATTTTTTTTTTACAGCCCCTTGATGGAAATTACCAGAATTTTTTTTTTTTAAAAAAAAGTGCAGATTTTGACAAAAAAGTTCTTTAAAATAATTTAAAAATTGCCTATATTTCATGTGAAATTACAAGAAAACTAGTCATATTTTTGAAAAATTGCACAAGAGCATATATCAAGATCTGTTTTTAAAGAAGAGATTTTATTACACACAAAACAGTATTCCGACTACTAATGTGTTATATGATGTAATTTACTATATATAGGGACAATATTTATCCACTTTTTTGTTACAAAGGTCCAGCAGTAAGACTTTTGGGTTGAAATTTCACCGTTTTTTCCCCACTGCATTTCAATACATCTATACTGCTTAAGCAGTAGTGAGGAAGTAAAAGTTAACATTTCAAAACTACAAAATAAAAGATATTTTTACCTTGGACGAAGTCTGCTGCAAGAAGTTTGCTCTTTAAAAAATGTCATGTACAATGTTTTTGAAAAGCCAGTAGTTTTTGCATAATTTGCAATTGAATTTCGTGCAACCTCTAAAAAAATATTTTCTCAAAAACTGCTCCAAACTTTTTCCATAGAAACAAAACAGAAGGCTTAAAAGAATGGTACAGGTCTCATTTTTTTGAACACTGAATTTTTGAAAATAGCAAATTTAGAAATAATGCGAGGAATTATGTGCTGCTGTAACACCCCTAGTTTGAGATTGGAGTTATCCTTTTTTAACATTTATGATGTTCTAAATTTTTTTAATAAAAATATGTGCTTAATTAAACATGTTTTTGCTGTAATCATGTCATTTCATATTTTTGTATACACCTGAAAATGTGGGTAAGGAACACACGAAACACGTTGGACAATAAAGATTTTTCTGTAGAAAAATATGTTCATTGTCAAGAAACAAAAGAATACTTGGATTTAATTATTACATTCAAGTTTACTTTTGAATTTGTATTACCTAATTTTCAGGAATTTGAAAAAATATACTAATTACTTTATTGGGTATTGTGAAGGCAAGCCTTCAGGCACATCACTTCCATATATAATGTGCTGTGAAGCTGCCTTCACCATATAAGGCATGAAATATTAGATGAAATTACTTTTGCAATTCATTAATCACTTACTGGCTCAGATGTTACACTTACAATAGTTCATTAACACTTCTTTTTGCTATTTTATTGTTTTTTAACTGTGTGATCGAATCAGTTTCAGAGACACTAAAGAAACAAAGAGATAACTAACTTTAAACATTTAATAAAAAATCAAAACGCAAATTTTGAAAACAATGTTTCATTGTTTGGATTTGTGAGGATTCAACTACAGTATCCCAAAAGAACCTTCACAAAAATCATATCCTCTAAATGATGCTCAAGATGGTAAATGCTAAAAGATTCAAATAAATAGATTGCTAAAAGATTCAATACTCCTGATAGGATTGCTCTTATCTGATTGAATCACACAGATTATAGAGATTCATACATGTAATGTCATTAGCAATAAATGCTTCCAAATTTGCAGTCCTGACAAGTTTCCTGATGTGCTCGGGACACCTGCTGTGAGTGAATTAGCCTTCAAATATAAGAAAACACCAGCACAAATCCTTTTAAGGCACCTTGTGCAATCTGGGATACCTGTCATTCCAAAGAGTGCCAATCCAGACAGAATTAAACAGAATTTTGAGGCATGTACACATTTTTTTAAAGCACTATTGCAATAGTTGTAAAACTGTATATTTTACAAATTACATTATTTTACAGATATTTGATTTTGATTTGAGTGACAGTGAAATGACTCAGCTGGATGCCTTGGATCAAGGAGAAAATGGTCGCATATTTGATTTCTTGTGCTGGAAGGGGTATGTTATTTAAAAAAAAAAAAAAAAAAAAAAAAAATACTATCTGCAACAAAAAAAAAGAAACAAATATTAAATCAATGGTCTTTTTTCAGAGTTCAGGATCATCCGGAATATCCATTCCAGAAGATCAGTACAGCATAATTGGCATATTCTGCAAACTATTATTATGATTTAATAGTTCACATGTCAAAATGTTAGAAATGTTATTTTTGTAATGACAACAGCTAATCAAATGAAAATTACTTACAGTTGAATTTCAGCAAGGGTGTCTTACATCAATCGATACAGCATTTTCCGTTGCATGCGGTGTTGCAATTCTCCTCGGCGAATCATTGTGTGGATTACTTTAAAAATCGCCCTCTCAGGGTATTTCTGCACAATAAAAATGATCTTACATTGTTCTAAGTAGTACTAGCAAGTTATGTACATAATATACTTTTATAAATCTGTTATCTTCAGTTGCAAAATAAATTTAATACTTAAAAAGTGTTAAATTTCTACTATTTAAAAATCCTTTGAACACTTGATAAATTATTGAATTTGACACATTGTATATTTAATAGAAAAAGTCCAAGAATGTATATGTAATTATTCATTAAACATACATATGGAAAAAATTATCATAAAGTTTACCTGTTTCAAGAAGTCTTGAACAATATTATGCTCTGAAACTTGTGAGCCTATAGCAAAGCGTCTTTTAAGTTGCTTCTCTATACGCGTCAACATCTCATGGTCTTCTTCAGTGGTAAAACCTTCTGCACCTACACAAAAAAATAGTGCAATTTAATAATAATTATTTTTGAAGTATCAAATTTAATAACAATTATTTATTAAGTATCGCAAGACGTCATTATGTTTAGAGATTAGAGAACTATCAAACAAGACTGTTAAGCATCATTTGACAACTGACCGAGTATTGTGTTAAGATTAGTTTGATCCCTTCTGAAAATATTCCACTATACATAATACAATTTCATTTTAATATAGAATAAAATCCCTCTTTTACACTTTTCATTGGTTCAGGAAATATGGTGTAAATCCCACGAAAGTGTGAATGGTGGACCTAGTTGGGATCCTTGTGGTACACTCAAAACTTTCAGAAATGAAGTTTTTAAATTTAACATACACACTATTAGTCAAGTAGGGAAACCAATTTGGCATACAGCATTTTTCAGAAATCATATCAAAAGCATCTCACATCATTGAACAAAAAGAAAAGAAAGAAGGAAAAAATCACTATTGGAAGATGTATTGTTGAGACTCAAGCTATCTTGAATGTAGGCATTTTGCCCTTTATAACGAAACTTCTCAATTTTCAAGTTCCACATTAGATAATTAAAATGGATAAAATACAATTTTCAAATGACTATTATACATCATACAACTAACCAACTTACCAGCCAAGCTTCCAGACATGGCTGCATCAAGTGTTGATACTTGGAACAATCTCAGTGCTTCACTTACATGGTTCTCATTTGCAAAAGGTTGCAATTGCATTTTTGCCAGGGACTCAGCTATTCTAATTATTGCTTCTAATTGCCTGAAAAATAAGAATTCCAGATATCTAAGAAATATTTTATTGTACATGAAAAGAATATTTTTGTCACCCAGAGATTTTCTAAAGCTTTATTTCTAAATTTTGGCAACAGAGAAATTAATTAAATAACTTATTCTCTCAATTAAGTAACACTTTTTATTCAAATTTACTTACACACTCGTGCTTACATTGATAAAGTATAAAAATACTTATTAAAAATGCTCAATTAAAGAGATTTAAAATCAACACATTTTCTCTTATGACAGTTGTAACTAACCTGACAGTTATTGGAATAGACAATCGCTTGTCTGTTTCTAATTCATGTTCTCGAGTACCACTTCGAAGCAACACATAACGACTTTTCAATTTATTACCAGCTTCTTCAGATAGACGTGGCCCACAAGTTCTAAAATAGAGGAAAGTTAGAAAACATTAAGCGAATGACATTTATTCAAATGAAGCGAATGTTATTTACTCCAAAGCTATGCTAATGTTATTAATTCGAATAAAACAACCTTTACCTTCGACAAAAATTAATGAACTTCTTGATGAAAACCAATGACAGTTCTCCTTCACTTGAATTATCAGTGCCTTGACCAGCATTCATGTGAACACCCATGATGTGTTTCGCAAGAGTCTACAAAAATGCCAGCATTTTGAAATGGATTTAGTTATCCAAAGTATTTTACTAGGAAAAATTTGTACTTACAGTATCTCTGGCTTCATCATGTTCATCTTTTACTATGAAAATCATGTCAAATCTTGAAAGGATAGTTGGCATGAAGTCAATGTTTTCCTCTCCTTTCATGTCATCCCATCGCCCAAATATTGAATTAGCAGCAGCAAGAACTGAGCAACGTGAATTCAATGTAGTAGTGATGCCTGCCTATAAAAGACCCCAAGTCCTGATTGCCAATATGAGATAATTATCTCAAAAACTGGGAAAATCAAATACCTTTGCAATAGAAATCGTTTGCTGTTCCATAGCTTCATGGATGGCTACACGATCATCCTCCCTCATCTTGTCAAATTCATCAATGCACACTACTCCTCCATCAGCGAGCACCATGGCACCTCCTTCCATCACAAAGTTACGCTGCAAAAGTTTCAATTCAATCATTGACTTTTTCTACACAAATGCTATAGCTAATGCTAATGCAAATGCTATGCATTTTCATGCTATAGAAACATTTAAGCAAGTTCAGATGGCCCCTTGCTCTTTTATCAACAGTACTTTCAGGTCTGCACAGAAACACATTTCTGTCAGACATGTGGCAATCATCACTTAATTCTATTTAATTAAAAATTCACTAATTAAGATTTTCCCTACAACATATATAGCTTTAAGAATGGTTTTAAAATGTCACTAACAGCAATAAATACATCTCATTTTCAGGTGAAGTAGAGCAAATTGAGTTTTCTCATACGAGAATAAAATATTATTCATATTTATTTCAAACATACAACAAAATTCCCTATTTAATGTAATTCTGGGCATTGTTATTTTTTCCCTTAAATGTTCTCAATAACAGTATGCTCAAATTTCCAACATAAAAAATTTATTTTCACATTACCCTTAGAAATAATATTTACATTAATTTTTTGTTTTAATAGCCAAGAAGTTTGTTTTCTCTTTGAAAATATTTATGTTCAGCAACTATCGCACAGTACCAAGAGATATCACTGCTCCTTGTGGCAACATATTGTCCTTTTTTGTTTTTCTGCCATGAAGTACTGGTGTACTGCTTTGTCGGAAGTAAGAACATTGGTCCAGAATGTACAGGTGTACAGAATGTACAGGGACTCAATTGATTAATTTTAATTAGATTTCATTCTGGAGGCAGTTTTGGGACCAGAAATATTTTATCTTAAATCAGGGTGTCACTGAATATGCTCAACTACTCAGTTCTTGGCACCATTTACTACAAGCACACCACAAATAAGGGTGCTGACTATTATTCAGAACCTAATACGAAATATACCATATTTACCCAAATATAAGACTAGGTTTTTCACAAAATATTTCATTAGAATACGAGAAGGTGTCTTATTCTCCTGAAGTCTAGTTGGCTAGATTTACATTTTTGTGCAGTGTTTCCATGCCAGAATGCTGATAATATAATAAGTTGTAAAGGCAATACATATCACGAGTATGTGTAATACCTCATTATAATAATCGTGGACATGTTAATGGCACACACCACAAATTTGTTGGACAATGCAAATCAATAGTTGGGTCAGAAACGACAGAATCTCTAATAAAAGGCATATTATAGTATTGCGTAGTATCATCACTATAGCATGTGAAATGCAATGTGAGAATGTGTAAAAGTCATTACCAAGATCTTGCCACACGATGCGCTGTTCGACAAGACCCCATAAGTTCTCTGTTCCAACACCTGACAGGTGTGTTTTGCCACAACGTCCAAGAATATTACAATATGTGTATCAGGCATACAAATATGTTTTAATTGTTCAACCAACATATCAATATTTTTTTTTAGGAAATATTCATATTTACTATGTAATCTATATAATATATTACTTCTACTCATAGTCGATGTAATGGAAAACGAAAATGTATCCTTGAGTGATATCTGAAAATTAACAAGCGAAATTAAATTACACTATGAATACAATGGAAAAAAGTAATTAGATATCTAATGTTTACAACTTATTACACAAAATAATAAACAAAATAAAAAAAGTTTTGCAATGCCCTATCTCCTCTTCCCCTCTCAAATAGATCACCTTCTAACTCCCTTCCCCCCACTTAATACTGCTGACTTGTTTCCTGTAACACTACAATGCAAATTTGCATTCACTCTGGTATCTGAAGCACATGAAATAAAGAGGTGGCAATAACTCCTCGAATTATGCTAGAAGAGGAATTCTCAATGTATTCCAATTTTACACCAAGACAAAAAGACTCATTGTTACAGTAAATTCTAAGGTTAGTTTGGATGTGCCTGAAATAATTAAAACTCTTTGTTTTATGTAAATGTGAATTCATGTTGGATTGTTTCATAGTAGAAAAATATATTATACTTGCACAGAATCACCAATGCACAGTGTTGCCTACATTACTACCTGCAAATAAATAAATAGTTGCAAATGTATTACATTTATCCTCCTGAACTATTAGCTGGGGTCAATATGTCCCTAGATAACCGGAATGTCCTAGTATTCAAATCCCGACGGAGGCAGGAATTTTGACATCAGCTAGAGAGAGGTTCCGGTTCCAGTTCCAGTTCAGCCACTCTCTGGAGAATTCTAGCAGCTAGCTGCTCTAATTCATAGTTTTCTGTGTTTTTTCTGATCAACACAAGGCAAATGTCAGAGCAGACCCCTTCAAACAGACACGCCATCATTCCTTTCTCTTCCTTGTCCTATCCTGACTCCTTCCTTGCACGCATACATACACTTACAGTACATACACAACACTGCTACATGTCAGGAGCTTAGAGAGTGTTCTGCTGGAGTAGAGCCTAGCTGGTGGGAGATACCTGGAGGAGGGAACCTCTGCAAGCCGACCTGGAGGTTGGCAACAGACCAGCGAGGGAAGAGCACAACATTGACACAAAAACGCACTACACTTATTGGACTAATGACAGAAGCAGTTGATGTGCCCGGAAACAAGAAATAATAATCCATCCACCTCTAGAAGACTAGGAAAAAAATTGAGAAAAAAACTATTGCAGTGACTAAAACTATGCGATTTTTCAGTCTCCAATGTATTTATTAAACTCATTATTGCATTCACTTTGTTTTGCACTCTTAAGCTTTCATTAAGGTCATGGCTAAGTAGGAGTGAAATTGTAGTTGTGAGTCTTTTCTTCATTCACAATATCACAAATTTTCCATGAGTTGACAATTGCAGTATTAATCAAGTTTTCTTCTCCTTTTTCCTCCAAAAAATTACCATCTATACTTTCGTCCTCTGTTTCGTCAACATTAGAAGGTATGTAAACCACATCAATCATATTTTATCAGTGATAAACTCAACATCTTCCTCCAACTCTGAAATAAGTTCAGCAGTTGATGGAGGTCTTTACTTTCGTCTATCAAACCCGAAAAAAGCACAATTTTTATAAATGATAAAGTGATTTCTCTTGAAGCATTGTTTATACAATGATGCAACAATGCAGGAGATGACACTATCTCCAAGGTAATATAATTATCTTGGGAATAGAAATATGAAGCAAGTTACACAACGTGTACATTCCAATTGCATTGTTATGTCAGGTGAAGACTATAAATTCAGTAATCCCAAAGTTGCGTAAACAAAACATTATTGAAAATATTATGAATAATAAGCTATGTAAGGACTTGTCTACATAATAAATATTCTAAAATGAAGTGTGTTGAGTTCATACACAGTAAAAAAGTGCATTAATCAAATAAAAAAATTGAATTTCAATAATACAACCCATTACATTATCTCCAAGTTTCAATATTCAATCAAGTCAAGTTTACGCTTGAATAAGAGTAAATCCATATTGAATCAGATAATCTAAAAATTTTTGTGTGTGCTATCCTTTTAACTCATTTGTGTACACACATGTATATACATATATATGAGTTAAAAGGATAACTCAGAAAATAGTAAAAAATACACAAAATATTATACCGGAAGAAAAATTCTAGTAAAAAAATTAAGAAATTCACACACAATAAAAAAAACTGGTTTGCTCAAACCCTTGGCCTCTTTTAACTACTCACATCAATGAATGTTCGAAAATTTTGTTTATCACATCTAGCACTTAACAATGATACAGTACAACCCTGTTTTTATGTTCTCAGAATTTACGTTTTCAAGCAGTTTACACCGATTTTCCCTTCCAGTTTCCTATGTTCATACTATTAAATTATACCTGCATTACACTTTCAATATTAATTTTCTACCGAGAGAGGAGAGAACAGGGAGAGGGGACAGAGAGGGAGAGAGAGGGGAGACAGAGGGAGGGAGGAAGAGAGGGGGAGAGAGAGAGAGAGGGGGGGAACATAAACAATTATTTCCCCACAAAAATATTTGTTGAAGCAAAGAAGGGGCAGATGATTTGCAAAATAATTTATAAAAACTTGTTCTTTCAACATAATGAACACAAATTTGAAATAAACATGTAGCGAACCAGTAAGAAAATAAAATTATGTCGAACTCCTATTCATTTTTACAGTGTGAAAATAATGATGCCACTGCCAGTTTTAGAGGATGAAAACTTAAAGATACACTCATCTTATGTTTGGGTAAATATAGTATACATTTCATTTATTTGTTTTGTAATTCTCCAATTAGACAATTAAACTTTTGGACAACAATACAATCATTAATTTGTAATTTCAATAACTCACATTATCCTTGCAAGTATGCAAGATAATATATTTTAACAATAGGTATACTTACAGTTGCAGGGTCACGTATTACGGAAGCTGTTAAACCAGCGGCAGAAGAACCTTTTCCTGAAGTATAAACAGCAATTGGAGCAACTCGCTCCACAAACTTCAATAGCTGTGACTTGGCTGTTCCAGGATCACCCAGAAGAAGAATATTGATGTCACCTCGTCTCATTAAACCATCAGGCATTTTCTTTCTGGAGCCTGAAAAAGTCCTTTGATCACATTCAACAAATCCAAGCCAAATGTATAGATAAAAATCATACACAAAACAAAGGCATAAAAAGAATGCAGCCCATAATATAACACAAAGAAATATACAATTTCAAAAAGCGTTAAGAGCATACACACAAAAGTATTTACAGCTTTGAATTTAAAACATACTGAAAAAGTTAATTTATCAACAACTTAGACCAAAGGCCCTTGGAATTGCTTTCCATCAAGAAAATTAATACAAGTTTGTGTTAACACAAGTATGCATGCCAAAGTCGCAACAATATTAGAAAACATTTTATGAGGACTATACTACACTTCAACACAAACCAGCTGAACTCACAAGATTATATCACACTAAAGGAAGAGTTGTAGAAAAGTGAAAAGTATTACATAAGCACTATATGGAAAATATATAAATTCCAAAAATGGACATCAGTCAGTACTTATTCCCCATAACTGATGAAATGAAAGAAGTTCACAAAGTCTGGAAAAACACTATATCATTCAATGTGAACACAAGAGTTAAAGATGCTCCTAAAAACATAATTGAAATGTATTATTTCAACAAGATCTGTACATACATGTTTAATGAACTAATGTAGAATTTCCTCTTATCCACCTTAACTGAAAAACAATTCAACATACAATTATATCACTGAAAATTTTTTGTAAAGGAATGCATGACCATCAAGTCAGACAACTGTTAGACACTACATTTATATACTCACAAATCTTTGAATTTAAAAGCAGACAATTCATAAATTTATAAAATTCGCTATCTTTGCTTCATGAACTACAACCACGATGCAAGGATATCCTTGTATTGTGTATAACCTCGTATGCTTGCTGGTGCTAATAACAACTATACCGGCTCTTTAGATTAATTCGCAACCTATGGAAACACTACCACTTGTTCGGAAATTTGACAATATACGAAATACCTTTTGTTTCCCTTTCACATTTAGCGACCAACGTCACAGCCCCTCACCCACAGATTTCAAGGTGGGAGAACAGAGCAATGTTAGATTGAAGAAAGATAAAGCACTTACTCTGCCATTGGGCAGTCATTTATTAACATTTCATTCATTAGTGTGGGAACACACATTTAGGAAAGAAGAATCGTTTCAAAAATGATGACGAAGGATCATCATATATTTTTGGTGGAAGTTTACTTCGGCACTAAATCTTTTATTAAGAGTCCGGAGATTCTTCAAGAAAAATTTCCGGAATCACCAGTTCCTAATAAGTCAACAATTTGTAGATTAATCCAGCGTCAGTTTATTGTCATTTTAAGGAAATAATATATTATGTTTAATTTCAAGGTGCCATAAAAATAATTATATTACTGGTATAAATAATCAAGAGCTTGGCTGTGATGTTTGACGAGGCATCTTTCTGATTTGTCTTTGAGATGGTTTTCGTTAAATAATAATAATATCTTTATTATTATGTTTATTTTCGTTAAATAATAATAATATCTTTATTATTATTATATCTTTATTGTTATGTTGCTGTTAATAAATCAGTCTTAACTTCCCTCCACATCTCCAATAGTACATTTCTGTTTCTTAAACATTCTGAACAGAATCGCCCGAAGAGCCTTTTTGTTTGCCTGCACATGCCTCTACCCACTCCACCCATTTTGCACAGTGTGAAAAGCTTTCGATGTGTGAGCTGCATACTTGCCTGCCTCAGCTTGTGAATGGGAAAACACAGAGAGAGGAAAGTTGCTGCAGCTTATGACCTGATACTCGCTTCTTCCTCTGCTGTTTCGAAGTGCCACCCACAGCAGTCATGAAAGGAGACAAAGACAGATTGCCGAATGCCAAAACAAGAATAGGTGCTACCAGCCCTGGGTTGTGAGTGAAGATAAAGACTCAGTAGTATTAACTATAGTATATGCTAATAATATAGAATATGCTATAATACAGCATTGAGTATATACTAATAACGACCACTGTATTGCAATTAGTCTTGCAAACAATGATATAAACAAATATGGCACATAACTGTTCATTCACTTAATGTTAATAAATAAATAAAATTTCATGCTTTTACTATAAAACCAGCTCATAAAAGGAAGTAATAACACATCTAAGGCCCAAAACCTTCCTTTTAAAGAATAAAATTCACTAAACTTTGTAAAGCAGAATACTCAAATTTCTTTCTAAACGAATATTCTTTGTGTTTTAAATATTTAGATGAAGAAACCTTTAAGTGTCTGATAAGATCTAGCAAAATATTTAGAAAGAAATGTCAAATATAATCTTTGATTTTAAATGTATAAAAGTGGGAGGATTCATTGCATTTTTAAATGTATTATCATATTTTCTGTTCAGGAATGTGAGCATTTTTTGGCTCTTGCTGATGCCAAACAAAACTCGCGCGCGTGTGTGTGTGTGTGTGTGTGTGTGTGTGTGGGGGGGGATCTAAAGAGTCTCAGATTAACACACAGAAATGATATTCATTTATTTCACAAACAATAGCTAACTTGTTCTTGAGCCCTTGTACTCCCTATTATTCTTAGTCATTCAGCTAACTGGAGAATGTTCACATTTATAAATATGTTCATGTAGCTAAATGCAAGAAAGTACTCTTTAAAACTTCCTTTTTAAGAAATTATATTGACATACATACTATGATTAAAATGTTGCCTATTGCAAGTTTAATAGAAAGCATGATGAAAATGCAGTTTTTCAAATTTGGTAGTTTTGGCTTGTCCATTTACATCCATTTATAATTTAATTCACATTCGTATGTATTCTCATCTGCTTTTTGCCATGTTTGATATCAATTCTTACAACATTCTTTCTAATGATAATGTTGGAACAGTGTAAATCAGTCATGAAAACTATTTCCGATCTCTACCTACACATACTGAACTGACACCAGGACTGCAACTCTCCATCAAAACCGGGGACAAAGCTTGAGGGTGCTACTATAAGAGGCGCTAGTGTCACCGGGTGCAGCTGCAAGTTAGGCTCGCCAACTTTCCCACATACAAATATACTAATTTCTGTGATATACAAAAAATGAATTCTAAATGTTCAATTATTCATAATCTATACTTATAAGAAACCTCTGAAGAAAGCGCGAACATACACATTATCTTTTATAACATTATCGGCATGCTTGCCACCAGCAAACTCACGCAACAGCCATGCACATTTAAAGTATTGTTGGCAGCAGTTCATGTTTTAGTTCCTGTAATGAAGGTGATGCAGCTGAGTGCGCCACTGTAATGGTTTCCACCACATTACATGGGAGTTACAGGGCCCTGACTGACACTTTGAGGCATTAACAGCTGGCACTCCAGCCCAAATGGCTGGTGGAAAAATTCATTTTGCAGAGCAATGCTCCACTGTTTTAGAATCTGCCGAAAAAACATCAACTCCTGTCCTAAACAGGCTGTGCAAATTAAGTACACAAATTTGGGCAGTCCAAATCTTTGCAAGAGGACAACTTCCTCATCCCACACAAAAGCAAAAGCATGCAAAACTTACCTCCAAACAAAAGACACCCAATGGCTTTCTTGATGTCCTCAGAACCGTAAATACTTGGAGCAATGCTCCTTGCAAGTCTCTCATACATGTCAGGACTACTAGCCAATCTCCGAAATGCATCTTCCTCATCAGCAGAAATAGGTAACTGTGAAGTGAAACTGGCTCCTTCTCCATCTACTTGAATGCCAATAACTCGCAAATAAGGAGCACGAATACCAACAATGGCTTTCTCTTTTCCTGCTCGCTGAAATAAACAAAGATGTCAAACATTTTCAAAAGATCATCAAGAAGCAAGATGATTTAATGCTTCGTGAGCAGAGACTAATTGGATAGATTTCATGCATTTTAAAAAGAATATAGTGTAAATCGTAATACTACTGATTTTTTAAACATTGATGCAAAAGTTATTCAGCTACTGCAATTTTGAGCTTGCTACATTGAAATGATCCTGAATGCTAAAAGTTTTGGAAACAATAATGTAAAGTTATTGTAATATTCATTTATTCAAATTCAAAAAATCCATTGTGGTTTCTATATATCTCAAGTGAATCATTAAATTGTTTTGTATTAATTCCTTGACTCCTAGAAGATTGAAGTATGAAATGTGTTAAATTAATACAAGTTAAAGCATTAAAATCCTGTGATACTAAATGTTAACAGGACACCTTCTGATATGATGATGACAAAGAAGAAGAGGAGGAGCAGAAGAAGAAGAACAACAACTACTAAAACAAGTGTACCCGTGCAAGAACTCTCGCATGTTAATGTTTACCCTTTCTCTATTCTTTCCATTAAGAAGGCAAGTAGCTAATGACACGTGTTTGCTTGTTAAATAAATGTTCGTACTTAAGAATATCAAACAAAAATAAAAACGATGCAATTGATGTTGGAAACAAATGTTCAATAAAGGTTTATTCAGTATTATATAGATAAGTTCTCCGAACAATTCACACTTCCTGAAAAACATTTGAAGTAATTATTCAATCGTCCTTGAGAGTTAGCTTCTCGCTTTCCTGGATAGTCACAAAAATATTAGAAAATGTTTTTTCTCTTGAGGAAGCCAAGTAAAGTTTTCCCATGCGAAAATACAGGATCAGGCAAGAACAACCCTACTCTTTGTAATATTATTTAACTTTCCTGGATTTGTTATGAGGAATAGAGGGGATTTTGGATTATTTTCTGCTCTTATGTGCTTCAAGAAAAGCAATTCCGAGCCAAAAAATTACGAAAGTAATATTTTAACCTTTGAATGATAAATACAATTTCTTACCATTAGAAACAATTCGGTAGACTTAGACTTCCCTTCGCTACATGGGAATGTTGCTCAAACGATGTTTACTTATTGAATATCTTAGCAAACCGACAACTTAAGTTTAATAACATGTATTATTTACAAAATAAGTTCATAGCTGGCATTGATGTACAGACTTCCAGATACCGCCAACATTTAAATTGTGCGTCTGGATAGTGATCATTGGCAGCTGCTGAGTGACTTGTGCTTTTCTTTCTATAATTTTAAATTTGGTTAATTTTTTTAAATTAATTCATGTACTATTGTGTGCTAGCGTGTTTTGATTCTTGTTATTCATTACTTTCAAGCTATTTTACTTTAATTAATTTCGAAAGTTTGTTCTTTGTGTTGTGCCATAGGACAAGTTTTCCCCTACTACCTCTGTGTACCCATGCGAGAACTCAATTAAACCCCACACTCTTCCTTATCCTTCTATTTTAAGAGGGAAAGTTCTTAACGAAATGTATTTATTCAAAAAATTGTATAAAAGGTAACTTCCAATGTACTAACACAATATCTAAAATAAAAAAACAATGCAATTGATGTTGAAAAGAAATTTTCAATAAAGATTTATTCAATATTATCGAGAGATTTCTTGGAACAATCAACTCTTCCTTGAAAATATTTGAAATAATTATTCAATATTTTTTGACAGTTTAGCTTTTCTTGATAGCTTAAAAAATGCTGTTTACTCTTGGGAAAGCAACATGATTGAACACGCTGACTTGAAAGTTTCACCGAATCACTGCTGATAATGAAAATACTGGTACAGATAAAACAAACCAACCTTAGTACTTTTTGTGTCGAGCAAACTTTTTTCATTATAAGTGAATGTGATGTGAAAAAAAAGAAATCCTTAGCACAAGGTATTTTGGGATTGTACATTGTTATTTATTGTGACAATACAACTTTAAGAAAACACATTTTTGGCTTGTATGTTTATTTAAGGAAATATTTAAGAAGTTGGAAAACTCATTAATTAATTTTATGTGCTTTTTAAGAACATTGAATAAAATGTGTTATTAATTTTTTACTGCATTATTATTATTATTATTATTATAATTATTATGATTACCCTCTAATTCGTCATTAATTGTTAGAGACAATGGTGCATATGTGTATTTGTGCCTACAAAAACTCTATAGAAAGTAAATGAAATACTCACTTTATTTGATTTAGCACTTATTTTTTTAATAGAATAAATGCCAAGTATCATCACTTTGTTACCAGGTACCACTCGTTCACACAAGTAACTACAAACAAAAGTTAAATAAATTAACATTCTAAAAATTAGAGCTAGCCGATTTGGCATTTAGAAGACAAACAAACAAGAGGATGTGTAACAAATGATACTGAGTTTAAGAGAAAAATTAAATATCTTACGGGGTCTAAATTAGAAGCGGATTATTATTCAATATTGTTCAGAGAAACATACAAACATTTTCAAAACTGAAGATCAATTATAATTACAATACATTTTTCTTACTAAAAAGAAAAAGAAATACATACACAAAGCAAGCTATCTCATCTACAAATAAAATAATCCACTAAATATTATAATTTGTACTACAGTAAATATTCCTTTAAAATTAACTGCAAATTACGCCATACATGAAATAAACAAAGGCGTGCAACAATGGATGAATTCCAGAAAGGATTCCAGAATGATAGTTTAGAAAGGCACAATGGTCCCAACTGTCTAACAATAAACGAAAATGAAATGGTTTGTCTTAATTTGCTTGAAAATTTGTAAGTAAGTGCTCCCTTCAGATGCCCCTGATGTCTATGCAACCACATTTTTGAAAATCAAATTTTATATTATAGCAATAGCAGGAAAAATATATGAAAAATGATCTATTTCCAAAAATATATAGAAATACTAATCCAGTTGTTCTTAGTTTTATGTTAAACAGACAATTGCCGAGTGCAATGTTGCGGAGTGCGATGTGCAACTACACAGAGTACCAAACCTAGTACCTTCCAATTACCAGTCAATGCTATTAAAACTTGAACAAAAATTAAACTTACCGATCACAATACAATTGTAAATGACGGGGCATTTCACCTTGTGGTATGGAATCAGGCATCTCTTGCAATTTCAAAACTTGAAAATCTACACAAGAGCATTTGTCTGGTACAATAAAAAATGGATCCAGAGGGCATTTAGGTCTTCCTGCTTGTTCTCTGCAAATAAAAATTAAACATTCAAATTTCACCTTATTTTGATCACTGTACTTATTTCACTCTGCCCTGGTAAAGGACTCCATTCCCTCTCTTTTTTCTTCTTACCAATTCTATCAACATTTTGACAGACTTGCTGTAAGAAGTACAACAGTTAAAGAGAAATTCATGTATCTTATAAGCAGTAATAATTTTTGAAACAGCAAAACCTCCTATTCCATTGAAACATTTTCTTCATTATTTAAATTTCTTATTCTGCCTATGTTGGATTTAGCTTTGAAAGTAACTGCAAGAGTTGTACACCAAGTTGCACATACTTTTGATAAAAAAGGTAGTTGACTCCACTTAATTCATATTGAGGAACAGTTTAAGCACATGCAACGTCTTTGCTTACAATCAGCAAGTCAGAGAGTGTTTCTATTCCCTCCATGTTTAATACAAATGATTCCCATAAAACTGATTAATGAGTGTACAGCCACTCATTCTAAAACAAACTGAGAAGAGCGCTAGCATTTTGTTGGCAGGTAGTGTCACAAGCAGATACACATCAATCAATGCCATTCCTCTCAGACTCCCCTCTCCCCATAATGATCTAAGTGTTGCAAAGGCTACCTTCTTCAAAGGTGACGGTTGCAAGAGCTACTAAAAGGAAATATTGTGAATTTACTAATTTAAAATCACAGGTCAGAAAGTCTAATTTTATATTCAAACTATTAAAACATACATAAACGACACACAATTGAATTCCTCTTTTTATGATTTATCCATTACCGGTAACAAAACAATAATTCTATTTAAAAGATCAAAGTGTTACTTTTGTTTTGTTACACACACACACACTTATTAGCTTCATCAGAGAAGAAAGAAGTTTCACAAACAGTATAAGCAAACTAATAGATTCGATTATTACATTAAGTTGAACACTCAGCTTGGAAGTTTATTAATACATCTAGGCACACTCAGTTACCTAGTGATAAGCATTTCGGTAATAACTGCTGCAGTGCTTATTCAGAAATTCACACCTTATTTTCTGCACATTTGTTAAACCAACATACACCATACACGATTTAAAAAATATTCCAACTACTACCACAAACTTTCAACATCATTCTACGGTCAACAATATCAAAATCACAAGATCTAAAAATTTTTCTTGCTCCAAGTCATTTGAACTCTGGAAAAAGTGCTAGACCAGATGAGATCCCCAATAGTTTTTTTAAGCAATTGCAATTTGTTCTGGCACCAGCCCTATACTATATCTCTAACCAACTCTTGGACCTAGGGATTTTCCCCACAGCTTGGAAATTTTGTAAAGTTGTCCCCAACTTTAAGTAAGGAGACAATAGTGATATTTCAAATCACTGTCCTATTTCCATTCTCAGAGATGTTCCAAAACTTTGAGAAACTTGTGGTTAATTCTTTGGCCCCTCACTTTTCCACAATTATTTCAGACAACCTATATGGTTTTAGTAACAATTGATCTTCAATTCTAGCTTCTAGCAAAATAGTTAGATCTAGTGTACCTCAAGGTCTTCATCTGGGTCAGATTTAGTTTCATAATTTCATTAATGATCTGCCATCAGTTATTAAATAGAGTAAAATCTTATTGTTTGCAGATGCCAAGATTTATGCCTCTCAAGAGGATCCTCTGCCTTCTCACAGAGGTGTTCTACAAACAAAATGGAACTCCATACTGATAAGTGTAATACAATAACCTTTGCCCAGAGACATTAATGTTGTGAGCTACCAATATTCTTTAAATTTATAATTCTTTAAATCCTTGACACTGTCTCCGACATCAGGGATCTTGGAACGATTCTTGACTCTAAACTAAAATTAAATGTAGATATTGTTGCAGTGAATAAAGGTGTTCCCTGATTTTGATTTCACAACACAAAATCCCTCCAGTTCATTAATTAATTCTTTATAAAATTCTGATTCATCAGATTTTTGGACATGCCTCAGTCATTTGGTCACGTTACACTAAATTATCGATCAGTCAATTGGAAAAAGTTCAATGTAATGGACGACAACTTGGAAACGAAAAGCCCTACAAATTTCTCCGTAGATGTATCTTCACTAACTATATCTAATACATCTGTAACAGACTACCTAGAACCACCAATTACTATGCTGATACGATTGATTTTCCAATAACAACTTGAAATTTTTTTTAGTTGCCTTAAAACTTCTTATACTCTGATCCTAAGTGTATCGACGATCTATAATTCTATCATTTAATTAAATCCATGTGCGTAATTGCTACTTTTATTTGTAATTCTCCAATACTTGCCGCAAGTCTGTTATTTGTTTTGCTATGCATTTAATCTTCTTTATATAATTAGCTTCAAGGACTTTTATTAAAAGCATTCATGGCATGTAACCTGCGAGGCATGATTACTTTGCAATAATTAATTGTATTTCAAAGGGTATGTCCTGTTAATATATGAAATAAATACAAACAATATCTCTATGGCATATTACTAGCAAATAGATTCCACATTGTTGGGCAAAAACCGCTTCCCAATATAATGATTTGTGTTTAGAATTTATGAAGCAGCCTATAGAGGATATAACAAGAAAATAGAGGGAGTTTCAATAAGTACGTGAGCATTATGTCGCTTTGGTTGCTTCTAGTATTAATACATTAGGGCAGAGTTCCCATACCTCCAAAAGGGCACTGAATTCAGAAATGTTAAATTATCTCATTCTAGCAATAAATTGAAATAGAGCCCTTTACCAATAGTACAGATATGTGTAATGTGCAATAAATGAAAAAAAAAATCTAGATAATAATAATCTACATTTTAAATACATTTGTGATACTTACGTATTACATCGGCGGGGCAAAACATACCCTTCCAGGCCAGGCTTCAAAGGAAGATTGGGAATAACTGTTCGACATGACCGACACTGAATGGATATTTTGGTGGCTTTAGCTCGAATGCCAGAAGCTGACACAATTATTCCAGGAACTTTCACCAATCGTGAAACCACATCACTCTGAAATACAACAAAAATTAAAGACCTACATCATATTTCTCTGATGTAAAATTTGACTGTTTCCTCTTACCTTCAAGTTCCTAAGGGAAGCTGGGTTTGAATCCGAAGATAGAAGAATCTGAACATCCTCCACATGTTCTTCTCCCAGAGGCCGAGGAGCTGTTATCTCATCTGCCACATCCTTCGCTGCTTCCTCAAACTTCAAATCGAATAAAAATTAAGACAGATTACAATAGATGAAAGTACTCATTTGTCAACAGCAATAAACTTACAACTGGTATATATTCAGAAGGTTGCTTATACAATTTTTCGGCCAAAGCATCATCAAAACTGGCCAAATCTTCCAAGTTCACTTCCAACCAATACTGGCCAAGATTGTAATGTCTCTTAAGCGTATCTCTAAACAATAATTTTTTTTGTAGATTAACAACTGCGCTGATACATACAAATTAACATACAATTAACACACCAACTAATGAATTCAATTCACCTGTATTTGTAATTAAAATTTCCTTCGTGAAACTGACGTAGAAATTCTTTCAATTTTCTTTTCACCGCTTGAACGTTCACTTGCGAGTCTTGAGTTTGCGGATCATCACCGCCAAAATTATCAGAGAAAAACACCCCAGGATCGTCAAACCCCTCCATGTTTTCAGGCTAAATCTTGATTTAGACTCAGCTAAGGAGTTAAAGTGCAAACCTGTACCGTCAACTCAATCACCCAGCGCAGACCAGCAATAGATTCTATGGAGAATCCAGATCAGGCCGACCCAGACTTCGCTATCCTCGTTCACTCTTCCCGCTGGTTTCCCGCGCTTCAGTACGCGTTTCGCGCGCAAATGAAGTGACGTCTTCATGACGTCATTTGAGGAGGCGTGTTAGTCAACTGTTCGCGCAGACGGCGGTCACAGACAATGTGAGCGCACTGGGCGGTCTCTCATTAAGCGCCGCTTTCACGAAACATAAACTAAAACATATGTACATTTACCATGGAATAGACTTGTTCCTTGCTTTTACCCCACAAGAAGTGTTTGAAAAAAATGCCTTATCTTCATTACAATAACTTGTTAGGTACTTCTCTGTGTTAGGAACTTCTTTGAGTTAGAAACTTCTCTGTGTTACTGTTTTCTACATTAAAATCCCTGATTTTTAGAAAATTGCAAAAGTTCAAAATGCGTTCGGTGCCTTCTTTCCGTTACAATATTGAAGACATATTTTTTTTCTGAATGACTGTTGCTAAAAGACAGGTCTTGAAATAAGGTCACGTACAATTTTTCGAAAAAAAGTATTTTGCGTGAAATATTAGCAATTTTAAAACATTTTTTCTCAAAAAACGGCTCAAAATTTTTCATTAAATTTTCTTTTCGTATATATGAAAGAACGGAAAATAAGTGCTGCTACAAGTCATATACTTTCTGCATTTCTGCTTTCTGCATTATTTGCAGCACATTATGTAGATAAGCAAGGATAGTTTCACATACAAATGGAACATCCAGAACTATATTGCGATTTTTCTAACTCTTCCCTCAAGGCCCTACTTCATGGTGGCTTTAGCTATGACACATGGTGGCATTACCTAAGCTTTTGAAGTTATTGATCATAACATTTTACTTTCAAAATTACCTTCGTATGGAATTCGTGGTATTGCTCTATAATGGATAAGTTCGTACCTTAAACAAAGATCTCAGAGAGTAGAAATACCTCAATGGAATATTGGAACATTATGTACGCACCTTTCAGATTCTTTGCCAATTGCATGTAGAGTCTCGCAGGGATCGATTTAAGCCCTGTTCTCTTCCTACTACACGTAAACAATATGCCCTGGACGTTCAGAAACGGAAAGACGGTCATCTTTGCGGATGATACGAATATTCTTTGCAATAAAGAAAGCGTAAATAGTACAATATCAGATATTTCAAATTGGTTCCGTAATAAAAAAAATAAGAGTAAATGAAAAGAAAACAATTTCAAATATACAGCTCTGTACTCCATTGAAAATGAACGATTTGCCATTGACTCACGTTGAGGTAACAACTTTTTTAGGTCTTTCAATTCAATCAAACCTTAAATGGAACGTCCATATAAATGAATTGAACAATAAATTAATTTCTTTATGCAATATCAGAGTTCTTTCAAATTCTGTCAGCCTCCACACTGGTCGTTGTGTACATTTCGCGTATGTTCATTACCGCCTGAGATATGGCATAATGTTCAGAGGAAATACATTTTATAGTTCCCAGACTTTTAGATTACAAAAAATAATTGTACGAATAATAAGCAAATCCCACTCACGTGGTTATTGTAAGCCCCTCGTTATTAATCTAGGTATTTTACCATTATCTTGTCTCGTGATATATCAATCAGTGTTTTTTGTCAAAAAGGGCGGGAATATATTTTCAGCAAACACTGATGTCTATAACTATAACACTCGACGTAGTAATCATATTCATCAGGTGACAGTATCAACAGCTCACTACAAAAAAATCACATACATACATATACATCATTTTACACCACCTTGCCTGATGACATTAAACGATTACATTCGATACAAAAGTTTATGTCACAAGTAAAATCTTCTCTGCTGCACGAGTTTTTCTATACAATCAGAGACTATACCGAGCATCCAAAAGCAAAGTAATATTAAGTTTAATATTAGACATTTAGTGTATTATTCACCATTTGGATTGTATAATTCTAAAGAACCTGTAACAAGTATTGTACTTCAGTTTCTGGGTCAATGCCCCCCCCCCAATCTCGATCAGGTTTTCGTCCAGTTTCCCTGATCCTTTAGCAAATGCTGAGATGACTTCTTGTTTTGCTTTGGACAAAATGTAACTTCAAATTAACTTCTCCACATCGCATATCACACACAGCTTTTAACTGTTTTTAGCATAAATAAACAAAGAAACAAAGAAACAAAGAAACAAACAAACAAACACACACAAACAAACAAACAAACGAACGAACGAACAAACAAACAAACAAACAAACAAGCAAGCAAGCAAACAAACAAACAAACAAACAAGCAAGCAAGCAAGCAAGCAAGCAAGCAAACAAACAAACAAACAAACAAACAAACAAACAAACAAACAAACAAACAAACGTCAATATACAGCACTGCTATACGGTCGCGATCATGCGACATCTAGCGGCACGACCGAGAAAGACGCGAACAAGAGTAACATAATTCCACCGTTAGTAGGATCTTGAGGGGCAGAGTTAGAAAAAACGCAGTATAAAGGCCATCTAATATATTGCTTTATAAATGCATTCGAAACTACGATATCGTATGTCAACCAGATCATGCATACTATATGGGTATTGTAACATTCTTCCCAACTTTAATAAAGTTGAATATACCATTTTACTGAACAAAGAGACATTGTAACATTGACGTTAAGTAAATAAAGCCGCATTATTTTGTCTCTCTCCCATTCATGACGACGTCCAACCATGAAATTGTTGGTACTCCTCATATATCCATCGCTACATTGTATGGCACCGCCGCTTTTGATTTGTTCTTTAAAACTATCGTTTCTGCACAGTTAATTTAACGTGCACTTCTCGATAGCCAGTTACTGAAATAACCGTTTCTGATATTTTTCATGGTATTTTTCGAGCCGTAGCCACGCCCTCTTTGGCGCATGCGCGGCACAACCAGTCGGTTTCTGTCCACTGGCGGGCTCTTGGTTCAGCTACCGGCCCCAAAGAATATCTTTGTGGCAATTCCCTCACGCGTAAGCGGGGAAAAGTAGCCGAAAACATTTGATTTTCTTCAACGATTCAGTAAAAAAATATTGAAAAATGGCACACTTAACGACAGATGTTATTGAAAAATAACACTAGAGAACAAACTTTTTTTTTTCATACTTCCAGGATGAAAGTGGTGGATTTTAAAGGAAACGATCAGGCTTAATTCGAAAATCATTATAAAAAGTTTCTATCACACAAGTTTCAAAACATATGAATATATTTAGTATTTGAAACAAACAAAATGCTCTACTAATTTCCCCATCACTCCGGTTATATTACCACCAAATATTATGAGCGTGTTTCATACGAGGTAAGAACAAATTAAAAATGGAATACGTATATTCGTGTAATAATATGCAGACATTAAAATGGTTTGTTTGATTTTCTCCACAACATTGGTAGAGCGAGTGAAAATGTTTTGAGTTTTTCATACAACTACAACCTAAGGTTCGTTGTACAGATGACACAACACTGGTGAGCAGCCCAGTTATTAGGTAATAACAAAGCAGCAGGCAATTATTATTATTATGATACTAGCTGACCCGGCAGACTTCGTACTGCCTCAACGATAAATAAAAGACCTAAACTTTTGTATAAAATGATTTTAAAACAAACAAATCGAATCCGTATTTAATAAAAAAGCATTTTTTGAATAAGGCATGAAGTTTTATTATTATTTTCGACACATCATGTTGCTTACTTACAAAACAGAGTTTTCCTGAAATACTGGCTATTTATAAGGTTTAAATTTGATATTTACAGACACACACTGTTATGATACAGTCTGTTAATCAATTTAAAGCTTTCTCATAAACTATATTTTTTGTTTTGTTTTGTGGTGCGTAAATAAACAAAGAAGACGGTTTTCCGACGCGCGAACACACGACGTATATTTGTCCATGCGCTAAACAGGGAAACTCTAAGTTGATTCCACAAACTTCTAACGACTGCCCTTGCGATTTATTTATGGTCATCGCAAAGGCCAGACGTACTGGAAATTGTAAGCATTTAAAATCGAATGGTACGTCCGTTGGAATCATCGGTATCCGCGGGATTAAGACATCCTCTCCTTTGTATTTTCCTTTTATGATTGTTGCCTCAATGACGTTATTCAACAACTTTTTCACAGCCAGTCTTGTTACATTGTATAGTCGAGGTTGATTAATGTTACGCAACATGATGACAACTGATCCTACTTTTAACTGCAAATTGTGAGGTGGTAATCCAGGCAATTCCAGTGAATTTAAAAACTCCGTGGGATAGTTGACTGTCCTGGAAGAAAATTCTGAATGGTCGCATTGAGATCCTCGACATCTTTATTTTTCACCGCCAATATTGCTCGTTCACCCAGCCAATTATGGTTATTGAACTTTTGCGCTATATCTGGGAAAACACGCTGAATAAGCTCCTCTTTTGAGTCTGTGATGTGACAAAAATCTGTGGGTAATGTGTTGAATCCGGTCGAGGTGTCTACTGCACCTTTATTATTTCCAATGTCTAACAACTGCTTCGCAAACACATTTGCAGTTTCATCTTGTTGCAAAAATACTCGCATGTTAGTTGTTAAGTGGAGTGTCTTTACGTACTGCCACAAATTCGATGATTGTAGGCATGCATTTCATCAGCAACAGTTGATCGGGGAATAACTGGAAGAGTCTGACGAAAATCACCTGACAACAGAATCATGGCCCCACCAAAAATATTTTGGTTGTCACGAAGATCTTTCAAAGTTCTGGCCAGCGCCTCCAGTGACCTCTTATGGGCCATTGTGCATTCATCCCAAACAATCAATTTGCATACCTGTAGGATCTTGGCCATTGCGCTATTTTTGTCGATGTTGCAAATTGCTGTTTCGGTGATTTGCATGTTTAATGGTCATTTCAAGGCAGAATGTGCAGTTCGCCCACCTTCTAGTAGAGTCGCAGAAATTCCAGATGAAGCCAACGCTAGAGCAACATCATTTCGCGATCTGATCCTCGCCAAAAGCAATGAAATTAAAAACGTTTTTCCGGTTCCTCCGGGAGCATCAAGGAAATAAATTCCACCAGATCCACTGTTCACAGCTTCTATCAAAGTGTTGTACGCAATTTTTTGTTGTTGATTTAATTGTGGAACATTTGTACGAACTGTTTCGGCCAATGCTTCAATGTCGTACAGTCGTTCTCTGTGCAACTCGTGGTTTAATTCATCGTGCATATGACGATTGGGTGCTGTCATTCCCAAACACGACAATACTTTATTTGCCATCAATAAACACATATCTTCTATCATGATCAATGTTTCATTGTAAATTTCTTCAGTCATTTGTAGTGTAGGATTCAAAGTTTGACGGCGCACACGATGCAAAACATCCTCAGACATGTCATCTCTACACTTAAACCACAAATATTTTGGATTCGAAGAGAAACATGTCGATATGATAATCACAAACAATGTACGAATTTGATGCGGCGATGAAGATATTACGGAATCCTTGAGCGTATCATCTCAGTGCGAATCGTTCTCAAGTAAATGTAATAGTTGACATGCCTCACACAGCTGTCCATTAACTGTTCTCAGTTGTTTAAACGATGTCGGACCAGGAACATTCACCACCAACAACCGCAAATAATAACATTCATCGTTATTTGGATGTACTGTGTAGATGCGACCCAGAGCGCCTGAAGCAAATACATTTGGATGTCCTTCAACTTGTGTTCCTTGTTTTCGACGCTGAAACGATTTCGATGATGCGTTCCATGTGTAATAGCGTGGCATGTCAGCATACAGCAAAGTGCGAGCAATATCATCAGTTTGACAGACTGTGAAGAAACTTGTTAATGTTGTCGACGGTGGATGTGCCGCCCTGTCTGCCGCGTTAGATTCATTAAAATAAACTCGTTGACCATTTTCTAAATGGACTGCCAAATGGACTACTGTAGGGTGTCTTTCATAGATCGCAAATGAAAAGATACGCCAAATTGCTTCGTTGCTACTTACATAGCGACCCATCTGGTACTGTGATATTTCACCATTTGCATTGGTTACACCGAAAACAGCCATATCACTACCTTTGTTAACATATTTACATATGTACTTTATCGACTTCACAGAGTTACAATATTCCACATTGACGTGAGTCTCAAAAGCTTTGGACAATATTGGCGAGTATGGCAAAATCCAACGATTGTCTACATCAACATTTTGTCCTCATACCTTCACAACTACCGATCGCCTATTGTCCGCAACTGAACGCCGACGATACAATGGGTATTTATCATTTCCCGTTATGGTTTCAGCAAGCAGATCTCTTGTGTATCGCTTGGAACACTTGCCGTCGACCATACAGGGTGAATTGTAGTTGAAAAGTCCGCAAGGTCCATGTATCATGTGATTGGTAACTACTGCATGCAATTTTGGGTCAACTATTTCATCTGGAATTTCAGCTGAAATTATGGAATCAATCTCATCTGGCCTTATTTTGTCCACTAACCAGACTAAAATGAGCGCATGAGGCAATCCACGCTTTTGCCATTCTTCAGAGTACATCCAACAACGTACTCGGCCATACACACAATGCTTTATTAAGAAATTCATGAGAGATTTTAATTTTTGTTTAAAAACTCTGACAGTTATGTCATGTCTACCAACTGGTGTTTGGCTATGTAGTAATTCCCTCTAGAATTCGGACCATTTTGGGTTACATGTGAATGTAACAAATAAGTCTGGGCGGCCATAATGCCTAACATATGACATAGCATCCTGAGCATATTTATGCATGTGGCGTGGGCTTCCTATATAAGTGGCTGGCAAAATTGTCATTCTTCCTATATTATCCACATTGCCATCGGCATTTATAGCATCGCGGAGATGAATGTATTCCTCTGATCGTAGCCGTCGTTGGTTCAAACGGATATATGTCAATCGTTCAGTCTCAATTTTGACATACATGTCAACTGCTAACTGATGAAAAAGTCGTTGACACATCAAAATATGATTTACTTCACCTTGACGGATCATGAGTCTGTATGAATAGAAATTCATAGCACTAACTTTTTGTTGGTTTCAGCACCTGCAATCAAAAATGATAAATGTTTAAATTGTTACTTAGATGAATTGAATTTAAAAATATTATTTAATCTTGTTCAATTTATTTACTTGTTACTTGATTTACCATTTTGATATTAAAATGGTATCCACCTTCCCCCTGCCAGAAGATCAAAGGATATTGTAGTGCATCATAACTCCTGTGTGTTTCAGATACACGTTTTAAATCACTATTCCGACGATGAAGCACAATATCTCTAGATTGTAAATTTTCTCCCACAATGACAACAGCCACTTTATCAATGGTAGGTGAATTAAACCTCCTTGTGTGTTCACCGGCAGGTGTTTTGTCAGTTCGAATGATAATATTATGGCTATCAGATGGCATCCGATCCAATGCTATTTTGAACATGTTTACTAAATTGTTATTCTGATGAAGAAACATTTGTAATTCTTGGACAATGGTTCTCTTCACTGTTGGGTTGTGAACACAACGATTATCAATTTCCGCATCTGAATTGCCCATAAAATAAATTTGTAAAAATTGATGATCTGCATCAGGTAGTGGTAACAGTGTTCCCAGTACGTGATAAATTTGTCCTTGAATCTGTAATTTTTAAAAATTTGTCCATTAATTATTTCCGATAAATATTTTAGTACAAACTTGAATATTTAAAAAAATATTCTGGTATAATAGTTTGAAAGTGGGCATGAAATTGTCCTGTGTAATATGTGTAGCGCCAAATGATGTCATCTGGAAACAGCTGTTATATTTCTGAATGTTGGCCAAGAAGTGCTTAGAATCATTTCCAATCCCAGAAACTATAGAACGTAAAGGATCTGGTGGTGGGACCAATTGTGGCAATTTTACTTTGCCTCCAGCACAACATAATCCAGTAGATTCACCAGTGTATTTTAACGCCTTACAATATTTACAAATTATTTTCATTTCCCCAATTGTCACCGATTTGTCGGTACAATAATCAATTGCCGGATCATAGTGGAATGCAGCTCGTTTAAGAATCACAGGAGCACGGCGTCTGCGGATTCGCTCAATTTCATTATGTCTAGCTTGCTGTTGTTGTGTTTGATGTGCACGAACTTCTTGCATTCTAAGCCTATCTACTACATTGTCACTCCCTAAAGAAAGCAATTCTGACATAGCAATACGACTATTTTCTTGATCTCTCTCTGGTCATCAGTGCAGTTAGCACGTAAGGTAGCTCTTCGCACATTTGATTGACTGCGACGAGTCGGTCGTCAAGTCAGGTCGTCTTCTCCTCGGCATCGTATATTGAGAACAATTCTTGCTCATTTAGCAGTAAAGTGTGATTTCAAACCAAGGGCGTGCTAAAAAAAATTACATAAAAAAATTGCCGTTGGAGTTTTAGCGGCAAAACTCGGACCCCGCGCGCCTGCAGGGTGCGCCCTTTCTGTCTTCCGATCAAAGAAGGGCAACATCGAAGCACTCGTGAGAGCGTAGGCTTCCGCGGCCGGAGTCAGTATTTACTAGGCTGTCCGGGTGACGCCGCGTCCATGGCAAAGGTGCCGACGTTTCGGTCGCCATTCTGCGACCTCTCACCCTGCGGGGAGCCCGCCCCTGATTGGCCGGTGCACTCTCTCCGCATTGGCCGACCACCCGGCCAACCGGCACTCGGGTAGAGGAGAAACTGAGCCCCATTTAAACTCGTGCGCAGCACATCTCCGCGCATTACGCCCTGAGGAAGGTCGCAGAATGGAGACCGAAACGTCAGCACCTTCGCCATGGACGCGGCGTCACCCGGACAGCCTAGTAAATATCGAAGCACTCTCCTCCGGGTTGTCTTCAGTTACTCGCGGAGTACGCGGCCTTTGCACCTCAATTTTGCTGCAAGCAGCTGCAACGCAGCAGTTACTGCACGCAGCTGCGCGGCGCTCAGCACTCCTCCCCCCATTCGTCAGTGGTCGGTGACTGCATCGCAGTGCCTTTTCAAATCTTTCTTTATGACTAAAGAAACGTTTTGACCGGTGCGATATAGGACGCATTGGGCGCGGGTGTTTTGACATAAAAAAACGTTGGCCTTGGGTGACCCAACCGAGGGCTAGTGTGCTAAATTTCTTCCTTTGTTTCCCGTAGGGAGGTCGGCCCTGCATCGCATCGAGTTCCTCCCTCCTTTTCGCGGACATAAATCCGCCAAAACTCGAACAAAAAATATACGCCGCTGTGGTCGGCACCCTTGTGCTGTGCCGCTGATTCCCCATATCGGTTCAATTTGCCAGCCTTGGAGCGTCGCGAAATCAACACGTCTTCGTTCTCAAAGCTGGCGTGTCGCTACAATATACACAGAAGCGGGATTTCGGATCTTTTATTGGGGAGGGAGGAGGCAAAGCGTCCCCCCGCATAAGATGGTAAGAAGTTCCCCTAAACCTAATGGCATATGAGTAGTTACACTATAATTCTAATATAAACATAATATTTTTGAAAGATTTCTTAGTCCCCGTCACTCTACCCACACCCCTCTAGAGCCAGAAACGTGTTTTCTTAATTTTAATTTTTTCCTCATTTAACACTATGTTGACATTGCCGGTCAAATTACTTCAAATTTGACGCTTTGTTTTTTTAACAGAGCGTTTGATGTTCTTTGAAGGCGTTTCAGAGGAAAGGATTATACATTTTAAACTTGGCGCCTCCGAGATTCCTCTTAATTTTCCCAAAAAGCCGTGCGAATTTCTTCTCTGTTGATCAAACATTCATTTCTTCGTACAAAGTTCCTTGAAGTCGATTGTCAACTGCTTTCTATTAGTTCGGAGCGTCACCGAAATATCGCACCAGCTCCTGGGCAGCCCCCATAGAGTAGATATCTCTCTATGGCAGCGAAATTCTTGGAACCAGAGATTTTCGAGTTAAGACACCTGCTCGCATTGTCACCAAAAGCTAATGCCGAAAGCTGAGTAAAAGCATTTTGAACGTCTTGAAGGGTGTGCGTCTTGAAGGGTCGATCCAGGGTGTGCCAGGCACTGGATGCAGTGGAAACACGAAGCAAGAAGCCACGGAATGCGTAAGGAAAGGTTTAATTTCATTTGGACAGAGGTAACTGTGACAACTTCTTCAATACTCGTTAATTCTTTCTCCAAGTAACAATCTTTGACAATTGTGTGTCGTCTCTTTTCCAGAACACTCTTGTCTGACAAAAACTACTGATAGAAGAGATGATGTTTCGTTGCAGTTTCTATTAAAATGCGCTCCCAACCTTTCTTCTACTATTTCGCCGCCTGAACACACTATTGTATCTGGTTGGAAAAATATGAAACATAACAACATAATTTATACTCTCAGAAAAAACATATTTTGATATTTTTTCAGTGCCAAATTCAAACGCAAAGTTTTTTGTTTTCTTTTTGAAAAAAATAACAAAAACTATTTGTACTGTCTTTGAACCCTCGAACAGGCTTGAAACGCACCTCAAAAGTTCTGCTTAAAACACAAAACGTGAATTTTTTCGATTGCGGAGCAGTAGTTAAAAAAATAGTTTTTACCATTTTAAATCACATGGGGCGGCATGAATAAAAGTAAGCAATTTATCTTTGCTCCGAGTTTTGGAGATCCTTCTCAGTTTCGTATGAATAAAGTGGGTGAATAATTGCTCAGTCTCTGAGCACTAGCTCCGTCTGTGGGCGTACTCTCAACTGGCGAGCAAATGCTCAGAGTTCATATGAATAAAGTTTACTCTCTAGAGTGAGCACTTGCTCCAAAATTTCGGAGGGACATATTGTAGCAAACTCCCGTTTAAAAAGTAAGGTTAAATTGGCCGATTTTTTAACGTGTGTTGATATGCAGATGTAGCGGGCTAAAAAAATTCAAGAAAAGGCGAAATTCTCGTGATGTATACTATTAGAATCTTTGCCGATTCGAAAAGGACAATGAATTGGTACGATTTTTATCGGCGTTTGCTTTCAGGTGCGTTTTCATATTGCATATCTTCTATGTTAATTGACCATCGCTCTTTTCTACTTGCAATTTTTCGTGGTACTGTTTTTTCAAACTTTGTAATGTTTCATTTCGGCCACAGCGTACCTCCAGAAGATAGCTCTTTTCAAAAATAATTTTACATTCGCTTAGCATTTCAGCAAAATCTAATTGGGTCTCTGGCGCCTGTTCTTCGTTACTGCTACTCATATTCGAATTTAAAGAACGAGACAACAAAATATTGCTCTTTGCTCCGCACAAACGCGGTAGCCTCTTTGTTACTCAGGAAGCTGGCTCTTTTCCAAAATAATTTTATATTCCTTAGCTTTTCAGCAAAAACTAGCTGGCCTCTGTTCTGCTTTACTGCTAACGTCAGGAAACCAATTTTTAAAACTCTTAGCCTGTACTACCACTTGTTCTCAATGAGCAAATGCTCGCGAGACACGAGTAAGTTCTTCGGAGACATACGAAGTTTCTATTCATACGAAATGGAGCTTTTGCTCAGTATCATGCTCACAGACTCACTTTGCTCTGGAGCAAGTGCTCATTTTTATTTATATGACCCAATCATTCACCTGACCCAATCTCGATGTCAGGTGCATGTAACTTTTTATTGGGGAATCAGCATTTTAGCTGGGTCCGATTTTTATCCACCTTGGTTGTTAGCCCTGGAGGTATAGAATATGAAATGTTGATGATAATGGGGGTGGTGAAAGGACGACACACACATACAGGCAAACACAAATTCACTCACGTCCCAAGGCGGGACTCGAACCCGCGATCTACTGGTCTGAGACCGCTACGGCACTACTGTCTAAGCGATCCCAGTCATCTGATGAGTGAGTGTTTATTATACATTCATAAAGAAAATTGTAAATAGGACATATTCATTCTTGTTCTTCACAGCCACATCGAAAGTTGTATAAAGAGCGTGGTGCATTTGCACACATTTTGTATGTAACATTGTGTGAGGGAAATGATAAATTGTAAATTTTGTTCATGTTCAGTGTAAGTAGGAATAGTAACAGATTCAGTCAAGCTGAGTTACAAAGGGAATTTCCGATGGGTTTAGGGTGATTATTTTGTGGTAAATTTTAAGTATTTGAAAAGAGTCTCGAAATTTTTGTGTTTTTTTAAATTTGGTGTGATTTTTGTGAGAGAGTTTTGAAGTCATTAAGCCCAGTTTAACTGATTTAGGTGTTCTTGTTCTTGGATTGGCTCTCAACACCCCAAAAGATCCCACTGCCCTGTGATATTATTAGCTCGCAAGAGCACAATATCTGCAAACCACTCCAACGGGTGATTACGTGGGAGTTATTGTTGCAGTAGTGGGGGGGTTCGTCAGAATATATATATATATATATATATATATATATATATATATATATATATATTCTAACAAACCCACCTTCCTTGCAACTGGTACCTTCACAACAGCAGCATGAACCGCGGAGGGGGTCGACAAGGTATTTGCTCGTGAAGCGAGCTTAAAATCTCGGGAGCAGGATCTTCAGGGTGCGAGAAAGGTTTGAACCCTTGACACAATAAAATCACACAAATTGCACATAAACGAGCGTATAATTTACCCAAAAACTTTGTGGCATAAGTTAATGACAAAAAAGCAAGAATAGAATCACACTTTTACAAAAAAAATGATCAAAAACACAAATAGAATCCTTTACAGCACATTAAATGAATAAACACATAATTTACTCCAAAACTGATTCTTGAAATAATTACCCTAATCTACACTGGGAATTCCCTTGGAAAATTAATTATATCTAAATTTATGCTATCCTAATTACATTTGCACATGAAACCAAATTTCTATTTACAATCTCTTGCTTCAAAAACAATATTACATGCAAAGAACAAAATGTGGGCAAGTGCACTACTCTCATTTATAATTTAACTGTGACTGCTAATAGCAGAATAATAAATGTTCCAAATAGAATGTTTAAGGCAGGCAATAGCGCATCAAAAACCTCCCACTACAATGCTGCAAATTGTTGCCACCCGTGTCCTCAATTTCCTAACACTTTCCTATACTAGTCTTTTCCCTGCCGACGTGAACTTGACCTACTTTCCACGGTTCCTAGCGTTACCTCGAAAACTGCCCGCTTCCTGGCCTTGACGGTCGTGCGCTGGCTTCTGCACCGACGTCGCTCGGTCTCAGCTTCTGCGTCGTACGAGACGGGATTCGCCTCCGCCGTCTACGCTGTCTCCTTGCGTCCTCTTCCGTTCTTCCTAGTCGGCCTCTTCTCCTGTCTACTCGCGTCCTCTTCCGTCCTTCCTAGTCGGCCTCTTCTTCTCCCTCGACTACTACCGGCGCCTCTGACTACGCCCACGTTGTGAAAAATGTCCCTTGCACTTCCCTGAATACTAGTGCAAGTTCCTCGCTCGTTGCTACTTTTACTCCGTTAAACAAGAACTTTCAATGCTTTTCTTACAACGGGTAACTTTTACTTCCCGTGATATTAATTGAAGAAACACTTTACTAATTCTTCACTATGTCGCGGACGACTAACTAGCACGTCTGTTCGACGCCGAAAACTCCTACCTAGCAGTCGTTGCGGCGGCAAACAATATCTAAGCTGACGTTGACGAGTGGTGATCAAAATGCTGCTTACCCGACGAACGGCGACAATCAAAAGAGAGCTTCCGCTTGCGGGTTTGTATATTTATGGTGCGACGCCTGGGGAAATTCTCAGTGGTGGGGGCTACTTCTCCTCTCTCAACCCTTCACAAGGAAAAACGTTTCTTGCTAGTTGGCCTTTGATTAGTGCGGGCAACGGATACCAGGCTGCGCGTTTAGGCACCTCCGATTTCTGCGCCTTCTATCCTCGCTGCCTGTGGGTGTTCATACAGGCGAAACGGTGGTGTTATGGGGTCGCACAATCCCATAACGCCACAATATATATATATATATATATATATATATATATATATATATATATATATATATATATTGTGGCGTCACCAATCACATTAGAATAATTTTATTGTGGCGTCGCCAATAACAGCATAATTATTACATCTAGAGATAGCTCCCTTCGCGGAAAAGTGGGTCAAGGGAAGCTGCCTTTGTCACGAAGACTCCCCTCCCACGACCGCGCTCAGCCCCCATCAGAGGCGGACACGTTTATTGCCCCTCGTAAAACCCGGCCAAGCAGTCGGCCGAAACCCCCCTTCGAACAATACCCGCCCACGCGCCCCTTTTTTCGCCGCGCACCCGGGGAAGGGACACGAAGTCCTAAAGGGTTGACACGGGTGTCGATTAGGAAAAAGACACTTTTATGACGCTTCGCGAACGAGACCCTTTTAGCCGTCAGCCGACCCCCCTTCGAACAATACCCGCCCCCGCACCCTGCCACGCGCCTCGGGTAAGGCGCTCGGATCCCCACAGGGGCTATTTAGAAATTAACCATAGCAGGCCGCCGATTAGCCTTCGCCGACCGTTTATGGCCCACGAAAATACGCTACCGCGTGAACACGTGTCCAGACAGCTGCAAGAAGCTTCTGGGACCGTTTACAAAGGAGGTGAGAGAGAGGAGGGAAGCTGGAGTTAGAAAGAGAGCGATCTTTGGAAAATTACAAGAAAACTGCAACCTGATTGGTAAATTAGAATGCTGAAACGCAGTTACCCTCAGCCAATGGGAAGCTTCGCCATGAGGGAAGGGGTAAATTTACAGATTTAGAAACATTTTGGGAGGGGGGAAGGGAGTTTTCTTTAACACGAGATGCACAGAGGGAACTTACTTACGATCGGAGCGCGACGGGGGAAGGACACTCCCAGAGAGGAGATTTAATCACGAGCAGAACGCGCCTAGGGAAAGATGTTCGCAGAGTAGAACTTACGATCGGAACTTATGATCAGAACGCGACTTGGGAAAGATGTTCGCAGAGTAGAACTTACGATCGGAACTTAATCACGATCAGAACGCGTCTTGGGAAAGATGTTCGCAGAGTAGAACTTACGATCGGAACTTAATGAGGATCGGAACGCGACTTGGGAAAGACGTTCCCAGAGTAGAAGTTTATTTTAATTGAACGCGACTAGTGGATTGCCACGGAGGAAACTCGGGCGGGAGATCACTGGATCCCGCGCTACTTCCGCGTAGGCCTGTCGGCCTCCGCCGCCTTTTCACGCCGGGCCCATTCATAGCCCACATTGCATTACGGCCAGCGCCCGTGGCCCCTCGACCGACTGAGCCTGCTCGAGTCGGCGACCTGGGACTGCCCGCCGCCAGCTGAGAAGGAACGCACCACGAGAGGTCGGCGACCTGGAACCGCCCACCGCCCCTGTATCCGAGGGCGCCGCACGACCAGTCCGTGGATTCAACACAACCAGCGGTGAAAGCTATGAAGCGAGACACCTCGCAGGACATTTAGGGCGAGAGATTAATAGTGGCCGCGCTCAGGCCCTGCAGATTGTAGATAGAAGCTTGCATGCATTAGTAGAATTAAGCCTTATTTTGTTAGCTTTAAGAGAATTAGTCGTTAGTGGTCAAAGTAATGAGCTCACAGGATAGACATAAGAGGAAACCTATGTCGCCCTTAGCGACCTGTAACTTCCCTGGCAGCTCATAGTGCCAGGAATAAACCTCAATTTATTATAAGATGACTCGGTGTATTAATTCATGACCTCCCAACACTTCCATACAGCCACATTTCAGGAGCTGAACCTGGCGCCCTCCCCCGTGCGATTACATTCGGCTTGCCCAACGTGGGGCTTGCTGACATTACCTCCCCCGTTTACATTACATTTGGCTGGTCCCAACGTGGGGCTAGTTTAGTCGATTAGATTACAATATATATATATATATATATATATATATATATATATATATATATATATATATATATATATATATAGAGAGAGAGAGAGAGAGAGACATTAAAAGACGATTTTGTTGTATGATTATGTGAATAAGGTGTTTAGTTTAATAAGAATAAGTTGTTAGTCACATTAGTTTGAAAATCGGTATATGCAGAATTTAGTACACCTATATTTTTTACGTTTTTCTCTAATATGCACAAAAATTCACATAAAATCATCTGTAAGCTGCTCTTCAGCATTTTCTCTAATCATTCTTAATTAATTCTGAAGATTCTGTCGTGAAATCTTCCTCAATTACATATTGTAACCCTCCTTTAATAATACGGTTATGTATCTTCTGGAGCGGGAATGGGATTTTCAATAATAAGAGACATGACACTTTGTTAACAAACATTTACTAACTAAAATGATGATGATGGTGATGGTTTACACATGATTGGCAGTAATGATAAGGACGACCTTATTTTAAATAACTCTGATATTTGTTTTACTCGATATAATAATAAATCAATCAATGGGCCGTCATAAATCTTTGTGCTGATGGCACCTTCTTCCCCGCTTTGCTCAGCAAATGTCCAATCGCATTCGAGCGGGAGCAAAGCGGATTATTACCCTTTGTTGTTGTTGTTGTTGTTGTTGTTGTCGGCGGCGGGCATCACAGCAGGCCTGGTGGTGAGGCGTCAAGGGCGGGCTACCCCCCAGACAGCTGCGGTTATCACGGCTGTACCACAGCGTGGCCGCCTGACATCGCCGCACTCTCAGGCCGAACCCATGGATGATGTCATCAACCACTAGGCAGGTTCCGTGGTTCCCGGCGATGACGGATTGGAAGTCATTCGCCTTCCGTATCGGCAGTCGCGGACGACAATCGTAAACGTGATAAATTGAACTTAATCGCGTGACTGCGTGCTACGGCGCACCGATACTGGATTAGTGCCGTACACGGCCAGTGAGAACCTTTCCCATTCCGGGACTACGTCTCTTCTCGCCCTAATTTCAGAATAATTCAGAGTGAGTGGACGAGGGATCAACTTCCCTCTGCAAGAAGCTTCGAATGCTAAGTGACAACTCCAAGTCAAAGTAGAAGCAGCAGACACATAAGTTAAAAGTTGAAGTCGAAGTGACCAGTAGAAGCTCAAAAGTGCAATGTTACAAATCGAAGTTCAAGATCGAAGTGACAACTAGAAGTCACAAATAGAAGTCTCAGTGAGAGCTGCCTTTCCGAATCACGAAGCCTCGGTACCCCCCTCTCTTCCAGCGAGGATCCTCTCGATACGCGGGGTTAAATTCCGCGGAGCAGGGTAGGGGCGAGCTTTAACCAATAAAGCGGGATCTCCTTTGTCTAACGGCCAGTGTTCGTTGCCGGCGAAAATATGTGGGCCTAACCTACTTAGAACCCGTACGTGCGCCACTGTCCGTTAGGTCGTAAATCTGTCTTTCCGAGTGGACGCAATTAGCGTTGGGTCCCTTTGACGAGCGGTCGCGGGGGTGAATATGAGAAACCCACTTGACATTTGGCGAGGGCTCGGCTACCGACAAAGCCCTCCTTCGGCACCGCGCGGGGGTGTCCTGCCATAAAATCTCATACAACCCCTCGCCTCAATAGCCGAAAGGGCGCGGGTACCTACGACCCCCTTTCGCATCTGCGTCGCGGGCGTCCGCTTTTCCCCGCTTTTTTTCATGGATGTTCTTCAGCGCATCGGCTCGTACCGTTACAATATTATTGTCCCTTAACACACCCATATTTTTGTTCCTTAATTTTTGAAGAGATTAAAACTTTACGAAGTCAATCTAATTGTGTTTATTTTACTTCTGCAATTGCTCTATTTATCGTTTTGGAGGCGAAAACATTAACATTAAACATTAAAAGGCGATTGTTTTGTATGTTTATGTGAATAGCGCGTTAGGTACGTTTTAGTAAGAATAAGTTGTTTAATACCGGACTACTTACCAAGATGGCAGCGCAAAAACACGTTTTTGGAATTTTTTAAAAATCTTTTGGCCGGATCCGAATACACATTCTCATTTCCTCACCAGGAGCCAGAGACGCGTCGGAAGGCACCTAATAAATCTCGATTGGTGCAAGGGAAGAGGTCTAACCGTGAGTGATGGATCTGCACACACGCACTCTCACAGTTACTCAAATACTGTATAGAGAGTTTTTTCCTCAAAACACAGAAAAAAGTAAATATTTTCTAATATAAATTTGAAGATCCGCGAAATGAAATGTCTAAATACATTTTTTAAACTTTTTCCTACGTGGGGGGGGGGGGGGGGGGGGTTACGCCCCTTGCCCCCTTGAATCGGGCCTATAAAATAAGCTATTTTTTAAGCATTTGTGGTCTAATGAACTATGTGGGTATTCCGAATGGATGAGCCGCAATAAGCTTTTCCGCGCAGATGTGGGTATCGGGAGGCTGTGGGGATGTGGAAGTCGGGCTCTTGTCGCCTTCGTAGAATACGACGCGCTTTGACCCGCGGAATATCAAGTTTGACTGAGTGACATCCCCAAGGTTCCCCTTCCGGGTCCGCTACGTCCACTTCCGGGGAGACTTCTTCGATTACGACCTTTGGCCGATAATTTTTTCAAGCTGCCTAGTGTTGGAACTTGTAGCACTGAGGCGATATATTATTTTCCAGATCGTTGTAGTTTATTGTAAATGATGCATCATATTTGTTTGATGCCAAATGTACACTATGAAAAAAGTGAACCTGTTATCTTCACTGAATATTTTCTGTTATATTCAATGTTATTAGAGTAATTTTACTTTTCTGTTATTATAAAAGCGAATGTGTTGTTTTAATCATAATGTCAGTACAATTATCAAAAAAGTTTCATTGTTTTTTGGACAACACAACAATTTAAATACAAATGTATAATAAATACTCAAAAAATGCACAGAACTGTTGCAGCCATTTTCAAAGTGTATGTGATTTAATAATAATAATAATATTTATTGAGTCACATATACAATTACAATCATGTATAATGAGTCAAATATGATATATTTAGAGGGAATACAATCGCATACATCTTCTTGGGAGCAGCGAGTGAAGTTACATTTATTTTTATTGGCGTTTGGTATATAAATAGTAAAAATTGATTTTATTTTTTTCACCATAATTCAGCAAATGAAAAAAATTCCCAACCTTTTTTGATTAAAGAAGAACATTTGTGATTATTTTCCAGTCTGTTCCAGGGTTCTAAGACAGTAACAATTATTTTTTGGTATTTTTTCTCTTAAAAACAAACAAAAAAAACAACCTAAGCATTTGAATTGGCACTGAGAAAATAAAAAAAGAAAAAAAATTTCTGATAGTATAAATTATTTTGCCATTTTTCAAAATACGTATTGTGTCGATGAAAAATAACAATAATTAAATATATATTAATAAAAAATTAAAATAACACATTTCTATCTATAGAGAGGTGTGGGTAGGGACAGCGGCTAAGAAATCTTTCAAAATTATTATGTTTACATTAGAATTATAATGTAACAAATATGCCATTTGGTTTAGGAGAACTTTTTACAATCTTATATTATCGATGGGACCCTAAGATAATCTTATTTTTACGAAGGGACCCTTTGCCCCCAATAAAAGATCCAAAATCCTGCCTCCAACTAAATGTATTAGTTACTGCTATCCCCTATAATTCCTGCAGATGCCCTTCCTTCCTTCCTTTCTTTCTTTCTTTCTTGGGGACAGTGAGCTGTGTAGTACTTTCCATTCATTTGGTACACCTACCTTATTTATGCACTTGTCTATTAATAATTGTATCATAAGTCCAAGGGATTGTTCCATAAATAAAACAGTTCAAGAAGTAGAGAAGGGTGTAAAAGAACTAAAAAGTCGAAGAGCTCCAGAACCTTGAAAAATCCCAGGCGAGTTACAAAAAAATGGAACACCAAAACTAATGCTTACTATTCTCAAAAATTAAAATATATATTTCAGTTAGGGATACGATACAGCCAACTCAGGATACAGTGAAGTCACTCATCCTAAGCCATATCATAACTTATAAGAACTCGAAGATCCAATTATGGTGAACATAGTAAACACAATTTCTATGACAAAAAAATATGACTTAGTACTGTGAATTCATATGACACCAAGGGTTTGTAGGTAGAGAATCCCATGTGTAATTTGTGTTATTGATTGAGAACGAAAAGGGAAGTAGGACATCTGCCACTGAGGGAATTGCTTCTGTTCATCAATAACAGTTCTGCCCAGCCTTAAGGTGACATTGATGAGGATTTGCAAGTGAAATATGATCTAGCTAGGAAAGGGTTTTCCAGAGCAGAAGAAAATTAAAGTGTTGATACAGATTGGAAGTCCACAGCCATCCCAGGACAATAAAGCAGCAGCAGACGATGAAGAAGGCACAAGAATGCAAACAAGTAGTGGAGTCAAGGTACTCACTTACCATATGAAGAAATTCCTAAAATAGTGCAAGAAACAAGGAATGGTATTAAAACTGCATTTTGATATTTAGAGTGTGTGCGTAAATCAAAAGTGAAGGAAGCATGAAGATATTAAAATTTTTTTAAATTCACAAACTGCATCTCTGAAATGATGAAATCAATCATAGTTGAAAATATTATATTTTGGGATTATTGAACATTGACCCAAAAATGTTTATCCCTGGAGGATCACTATAACCAGTATCAACTGCAGAACTTGTGGATATAAATTTTATTGAAAAAGTTCCTGACTTTTTGAAAAATACAATTTTTTGACAGTTGGATATCTGAAATATTCCCTTACTGTCACAAAAATGGGCCATAAATCAAAAACGGAATATTTCAGGACATATCCAAAATTTCGATGCACAAATTGTTTATGTTGTATCACAAGACTAGCATACCCATGCAAGAACTCTCTCATATTAAATCCCACCCTCTTCCCTACCCTTCCATATTAAACTAAACATGTTTATTTGTTTAAAAAAAGTATAAAAATGTTTACTGACCCATTATATACCTTTTTATTCACGGTCCTCTAAATCCCGGTAACTTGTTCTATATGTCTCCTTGTAATTGTACTTTGTACAATTATCTTGTATTGTATTTTGGTGTATAACAGTACAATACACCCTTGTCAATACAAACTATTCTTATTTAACTTTGTTAATGAACAGAGAGGTGCAATTCAACCACATAGTATTACAAATGATTAGTTTAATTTCACTTATAGTTACAGAATCTGCACATCTATGAACAAGTGAGGTAGTATTGAGAAGCATCAAACCAGGAAAAAATAGAATGTCCAAGATCCCATCTTTTATGTTACTGTAAGGAATGTTTTATGATGCTTTTGGTCTCAAAATTCCTGCTTTAACTTCCTTTTGGAGTTATATAACTTTATACATTTCAATAATGTTATCAAAGTGTTGCGGATTGCGTTTGAAATGAATATTTATATGGTTTTTTCCATCAAATCCTTCATATTTTTTAGATAAAAGTGCAATTCCTCATGTTTTAATGAAATCTTCTTCCTTTAAAGGCTTCATTTGTAAAGATTAATTGTGTGTGAAAACTGTAAAACTCACCTTTCAGTAGTTACTACTGAAATAATAGTATAGGAGAGGATTCTTTAAATTGTATTTTTCACTTCAACTTGAAGGCAATGCAAGAACTTTTTCACTTTGAGTAATTTAAGCCACAGAAAATAGTAGATTTTAAAATAATATTTGAGGCATGTGATGAAATTTTTTTCATGGATATTGAATACGACGACATTCAAGAAGAGAAATTTATAAGTGAATCAATTTTTAGGTGTGTTTAAAAATATTTGAGTCGCATTTTTGAAATAGTGGCAGAATGTATAGGCACATGTTGTGCTATGTTCATTCATATTTGAGATTATGTTTCTTGGGATGTGTTTTCTTTCTTCTCTTCCCCTCCTCATTTTTACCCCCCCTCCCCATCACCTACATTTTCTCCTAATTACATTTGCAGTTTACAAGAATAAATATGATTTCATTTCCAGTCATTGTCCAAGAAATGGCATGCCTAAAATACTCAATTTAGAAAAAAATTGTAACCCTTCTGACACAAATGTCAGTCTTAAATGATTTCACAAGAAATACCACTAATATCCCCATCAAATAAATGGGTACTTAAATTGTCAGAATTTGGAAAAATTAATACTTACAACACACATTTCAAAAGAACGAACATCAAAAATATCACATTTCATTATCACCACCTCTTATGAAAATGTCTGATTCCTGCACAAACAAAATCAGACAACAAATGAGAATCAGTCTCAGGCTGTTTTCTTTTGATAATGAAGACACATGCACAATAATTGTCTACATTCTTGAGATTATGTATGCTGTTTATTAACTTCAATTATTCAGTCTTTTTTAGTCTTTTATTGAGGAAAAGAAACTCAAAATCACATAAAGTATATTGAAAAAATATAATACTTTCTTTCTAACATTTCTTTTTTAAGTAAACCTAAAATGTGTACTCATTCTGTCGACCCACATACAATAATCTATTTTAACGATTAACAATGGGTATTTTGCGATACTTTTCTTAACCAACTTTCCCATGTCGAAATACAAAAAGTTATTTGGGAGAAAACAAATATAAAGTTCTATAAGTGACTAAGTATTTGCCAATTATCTGGGATATTATATTTTCTCCAAATTTTTTGTATAAATCACAAAATAAAACAGAAGTTTGGAATGAAAATTAAAGGACACAAGACCTAACATTAATTAACTTATTGGCAAACACTTGAAAATACTTATTGAATAACAAATTTCTCTCCCGCTCAGATAACATTAGTTTAAGAAGGTAATTAAATAGCTACCTTTCTCCCTCATCATCCATTAGAAAATTCACATGGAAATTTTGAAATATTGCCGTTTTCAAATACAACACAATTTTAAAAAAGAAAAAGCACCATGTCAGGAATTTATTCACAGCAACAAGTTTTTCATACAAAACAAATTTCAAATTTAATAGAAATGATCAACCATTAAAGAACACTTTGCTTGCATGCAGATCTGCTAGAATTGTAGTTGTATATCAAGGAAGCACAAGATTTAATGCACAACTGCCTGCTTCAATTTGAATAATTCAAAATCGTTGATCTACACAAATTAAGGAAAATAATTGTCAGAATATGACAATAATTGCACTTCACACATACTACTTTCAGTCAATCATTGAAAAATAACAATATGTTACAATTACGAAAAATTTATTGTTAATTTATTCGCGGCTTTTTCTCTGGCGGAGGCTTCATGCTTCGAGGTGTGTCTGGTTTTTCAACTTTTATTTCTCTGGGCTCCATTTTGATTTCCTCTGAAAACAGAAACTCAAAAATGAAATTATCATGACTTTTATAAACTACCATGCTTAAGTAAATGAAATGTAAATTATTAAAGAGATATACCAGGTGGAGGTTTTTGCTGTGGAACAGGTACAGGAAATTTGCGTGTCAGTTCTCCCAACAACATATCAACCCTTTGACGTTGGAATAAAGAACTAGGCTCTTCTTTTTGAGTTTCCTTTTTAGTTGTACGCTCAGGAGCTTTCCTTTCCTTCAGATCCCATGAGTATCCTTTTGACGGATGATAACGTGAATAAGAGCTTGCTTCTTCAAATGCTGATTGCAGATGGTGAATAGTCGACATCTGCCAATTAATAACATGTTATAATAATCAATAATCTTGTACAGAAATTGAAGATTCATAATTGACCTACCAGTCTGGAATTTATAACAGACATCAAATCAGGTGCTTGATAGACAATTCCTGCAATTATGTAATAATCCGCTAAAGGAGTAACTTGTGTTGGGGAATGTCTATGTTGTTTCCTAATTACGTAGAGAATAGGTTCTTGTACATGCAGTAAAATGTATTCAAGACCAATCATGGAACTGAAAAAGCATTTTTGATTAGACAAAATAAAAGTGCATACTTTAACTTACAAGGATTAAATCAGTCCAAAACATATTTTAAGACTCAACTTACTTCAGCTGCTCTGGACTTAAACGTTGCATTTTAACTAATTCATTGTTGCATGTCCGATCAAAGAATGGATTACTTCGTTCAGAAAAGTAATCCATAATATTTGATGGATTGAGCATGGGAATCCAAGCACTATCATGCCATGATAACCCCAAAGGGTTTTCTGCAATATGAAAGTTTCTTTACAATTTAATTACAAATTCTTGGCAAATTAATAACAAATTTTGGGTCCGAGATCGACAGTTGGGGAGTTACATGTCTAAATTACTGGAGGTAACTGACCTGGCAAAGGTCTTCCTGGCATCATTCTGGAAACACTTTTATGGAAGCTTTAGTTCAAAGAACAAGGAATTGCAATATATGCTTATTAATAAATGTAATATTTCATAAATATTCTTTTATCCACAAAACTTTAAAGACCCGACATCACACTCGATCATATAACCTTAAAAATGAATTCAAGAACAAATACTACAGCAAACACAAAAGAATAACAAACACCTATTTTTTTCTGTATTAAGAAATATTTCTATCACATTATTTAATCGCAGTGCTCGAACACTAAAGAAATATTTATTCATATCATTCACAAACCAAACGTCGCAACCTGTCAACCAACCGAAAAAAAGATATTTTTTTTCTTGACGTTTTGGGCTTACTGGTGGACAGCTCCGCAACTACGCTGTTGTTGCCAACATTCCTGGTTTCTCCCCGTGTATTGAGAAAACTGACAGCTAAGGCTACAATAGCACCCGGCTTACTGGGCAGGAAACATAATTCTTTGCTGTGTCAAATATTTTCTTCCGAAAGCTCTTCCAAAGTTTCCATATTTTGTATTACAGAATTAGTTTTATTCAGTAACACGACGCGTTCTTCATTCTCATTTTGTGCTGAGTAATCTCTGAACAGTTTTTGATCATTCAGGTGGAACTACTTACTTTCTCCTGTACATAATTTATTATAAATCATTCTCATACGTTTCAATAAACGTGAACTTAAGAGAAAGATAATGTTTTAATATAATCTAAAGGAAATCAAAATAAATTTCCGAATAAATGAAGGTACCCAATACAGAAACTGGTATTTGTTAGTCAGGTAAATTTGCAATAAATAAATTATTAGAACTTACATACACATACAAAAACACGAGAAAAGTATTTTAAATGTGTCGAATGTGAGAAGAAAATGTTTTCTAGAACAACTTGACGCGATAACCATTGAAAGACCTTGTGTTAGGGATTTTTGATGCATAATGTTTCACCGTCTGTGTTCGGAAAATTGACCTACAGTTGGCGTTCCACAGGAAACGGGTGGTAATCGCTAGTTGCGGATTTGATAGGGTGTCTGCTTTGTGCAATTTAATCAGTTAATTTTTCACCATGGATGAAGAATATGATGCTATTGTTCTTGGAACTGGACTCAAGGAGTGCATCCTCAGTGGTATGTTATCAGTTTCGGGTAAGAAAGTTCTCCACGTAGATCGCAACAAGTATTATGGTGGAGAGTCGGCTTCCATCACTCCCTTGGAAGAACTTTTTACACGTTTCGGTGCTCCCGCTCCAGATGATGGCTACGGACGTGGTCGAGATTGGAATGCTGATCTTATTCCCAAATTCTTAATGGCCAATGGATCTCTTGTGAAATTATTGATTCATACCGGAGTTACCAGATATTTGGAATTCAAGTCTGTAGAAGGGAGCTATGTCTACAAAGGTGGTAAAATATCTAAAGTCCCTGTGGATCAGAAAGAAGCGCTAGCTTCCGATCTAATGGGGATGTTTGAAAAGAGGCGTTTCCGAAATTTCCTTGTGTATATTCAAGATGTCAAAGAAGATGATCCAAGAACGTGGAAGGATATGGATCCCAATACACTGACCATGCAACAGATTTATGATAAATTTGGTCTTGACAAGAATACACAAGATTTTACTGGGCATGCATTGGCATTATATAGAGATGATGAATACCTCAACAGAACAGCTGTTGAGACTGTTAGAAGAATAAAGCTGTACAGTGATTCACTTGCCCGGTATGGCAAATCACCCTACCTCTATCCAATGTACGGTCTTGGAGAGCTCCCACAGGGATTTGCTCGGCTCAGTGCTATTTATGGAGGTACCTACATGTTGGATAAACCAATAGATGAAATAGTATTGGAAAACGGTCGTGTTGTGGGAGTGCGATCTGGTCAAGAAGTTGCCAAATGTCAGCAAGTATATTGTGATCCATCATACGTACCTGAAAGAGTGAAGAAAACCGGTCAGGTTATCAGGTGCATTTGCTTGATGGATCATCCTATTCCCAACACCAGAGATGCTCTTTCTACACAAATTATCATCCCTCAGAAGCAAGTGGGCCGTAAATCTGACATCTATGTTTCTCTGGTCAGTTACACCCACCAGGTTGCAGCCAAAGGTTGGTTTATTGCTATGGTCTCTACGACAGTGGAGACCGAAAATCCTGAACAAGAAATTAAGCCTGGTCTTGATCTTCTTGGTCCGGTTCGTCAGAAATTTGTTAGCGTCAGCGATTACTACGAGCCTACTGATGATGGACTTAACAGTCAGATTTTCATCTCTGCTTCATATGATGCTACCACCCACTTCGAAACTACCTGCTTGGATGTACTTGACATATTCAGACGAGGAACAGGAGAGGACTTTGATTTCTCAAAAGTTAAACTAGATCTGGGGGATGAGGAGCAGTAGGTGGGCTTTTTTAGATGTATAGAAGGAAACTTGAAAATGTATTCTGTATTCATATATACTCAACTGGCACCTGGTGAGTCAGATGGTACATTGTACTAAAAGTAATACTACTTTTCTGTATTTTTTATTCTGCTATATTGGGAAGAGGTGTCAGTTTCGATTTAGGAAAGTTCCCAATGAGAGTTTTAAAATTGCTGCTTGTTTTGTATCATGTTGATTGGGATAGCCTGATGAGAAGGCAAACAATGCGGTTCGTCATGGATTGAACATATTAAGAAGCACGAGTATTTGCGGTGTTGCTTTATTCCGAAGAAATAAAGTTCAACGAGGAATTACTAATAAAAACGGAAATAATGATAGGCTGTAGTTATAGCATGTTATCAGTCAGCTAAATGTTGGGTGTAGGTCTTTTCTTGGAATGCTTCAATGCTGTATCTTGTCTTGTCTGTCAAGCTTACTATTCATTTAGTAAAACTTGCTCTCTGTACTATCAAAGGTTTGTTTTATATATTCAGAGAATAGCTTGAGAAGAAAGTTCCATAATAGTTCTCCATTGGCAAATAGATGCTTAGGTAGTACGGTTCACACATGATTGTTCTTTGTGGCAATGGCTATATTAATGTAAATCAAGTTGTGTATGGATGTGCCCTATTGAGTCATGCAAAACAGGTGGTAGTTTATTTTCACGAAAAAAAATTGTGTTTCTTGTTCAGCTTGTGGTATGAATCATATGTTAGCCTAATTTGAGATATCATGCATTTAATGTATATTTGAAAATTATCAACCATTGAGTTTATATACTTCAGTGGAATGTTATCTAACTTGTGATGAGAATATAAGATATTTGTTGTTATGGGTTAAGTTATTACAAATATATACTCTGCAACATACTATACGCACCTCATAATTTGTATATTGGGTTCTTTGTTTTTGTATTTTGTGTGAATGTGTTTTTTCACCTTAGATGTATTTTAATTTGATTATGCAGTAAAAGCTAAGCATACAGGATCAAAGCAGCTTGTTCTACTTTTTTTTTTTATTGTAAGTTGTTGACTTTGATACATATTCCAATACTGAAAAATTAAAATTGCTTGCTGGTAAAATTTGCTCCTTCACTTGCTCTTTATACACAACACCTTGATTTGAATTGTAATATAAAGGAAGTAATAAAATTATAACTGAATCTAGAAATGTGTTTGTCTATGCCCTTCCATTGATAAATTTATAAAAAGGCAATGAAGCAGTTTCATTATAATGAAAGTTTCAGATTAATTTTTTTTTATAGCAATGAACCGAATGTATAATATGGCTAATGGATTTCTTTCAGCATGTAAGTTTTTCCCGGTACTATTCACCTTCGAGCTTAAATAGGTTTAATTTAATAGGAGGTTTTAGTTATTTTTGTATTGATTGGTGTGGCTTTTTTAGCTTTATTGGAACATAAGGTTTTGGGTTATATTCAGATTCAAAGGGGGGTCCAAAGGAGGTTTGTATTATGGGTATTCCTCAACCCTTGGCTGATGCTATTAAATTGTTTTGTAGGGAGCAGGCTTATCCTATAATTTCTTGCACTAAACATGCAAGAACAAATTAAATTTTATTCACATTTGTGTAGGAAAGAAATCCAAAATGAAACATTTTAGATAGCTTAAAATGTAAGAATTTGGGATCACTTAAAATCAAAATGTCATGGACATATGAATATTTTTTATCTGTCAAAATAAAAATTACAATGTTTAAATCTTTCATATTGAATAATTGTACAGGTAATTGTCTCTGCAGCCTACTAAAACTTGACCATCGCAAACAATAGGTGATGAAAATATTTCATTAGGCAAAGATGAAAGACATTTAATGGATCCATCTTCAGCATTCATTACATACACAAATCCTTTTGATGCTGCAGTAATTACATAAGTATTAATTATTGTACTAGTAGAATTCAGTTCTTCTCTTACTTTATAAATGAATGGTGTGGCAAAAATCGCAGAATCTAATTCTTTCTTCCACTTAAGAGAGACATTAGAAGCATTTTCATCCCATTTTAAGCAATAAACATTTTTGTCATGACTTCCAAAGACAAGTAATTCATGTAGATTATGATAATCATGAGTAACACTGAAAGATGAAAATACTTGACCATTTGCTTTGAATTGCCACATCTGCAAAAGTTAATACATCGTGAGAAAAATACTTATTTTAAAGTAAAAGTATTACATTCATTGGGTTGTGACTCACCTTATCTCCGTTAATAGCAGAAAAACAATGAACAATTCCTATAACTTCAGTGAAAATAACGCCTTGAGAGGAATGTACAAGAGCTGGAGAAGAAAACACAGGGCTTGAAACGTTTTTTTTCCACTGAAGCTTTCCAGTTTTTTCTGATAGTGAGACACAAGTGCCATCTAAAGTTGCTATGTATACCATGCAATTATTGTTTGAAATACAAGCACTTGCATATATACCAGATGTACTGGGTGAAATATTCCATATCTGCTTCCCATCCTAAATTTTTTCAAATGAATCAAATCACAGATATTTTATACGAATAAAAACGTGGAATAAAATACCAAACCTCCATGGCTATGCAGTACAAATTGCTGTCATACGATCCTACAACAACAGCAGTATTTCCAAGACACAACATAGGGGTGCTCTTAACCATATCATTAGTGGGAAAACTCCAAATAATATCACCTTTTGCAAGTGAAATGCAATACACACAGCCATTGTAACATCCTGAGAAACAATACATATTCCAGATCATTCAATGTTCTTGTATTGTTATTATATTCTAATGTGTTATTATACCAATAACACAAGATATAAAAGGTAAGATAGTGTAATAAATAGAAATATTCAACTCGCCTACTACTCCATATTTCCCACAAGATGATGGACAAACACTTGATTCAATGCGATCAGGGAGCAAACACTGTGAAATCAATTCTCCACCTGGGCATTCCAGAACAACTAATTGATGTGAATGTGATCCAACAATTACACAACTTCTCCTGAAAATGTAAATTGTAGTTGAAACATTAGTACTATTTACAAATTTCCATCTTCAAGTTGTCTCAACTTCAAATCTATGTATAATGATGAACTTCACATAAACTTGTGGAAAAAGAAAGAAAGATTAAAATTTTGGATACAATCATTCTATCTTCTTTGAAAAATATGGTAAACTCTCATTCATATTTTGTCTTGTATACAAGAGTTTTAGGTAATTTAAAAATATTATTTTTCATTGACTTATCGACCACTATTGATGAAAACTATTTCAAAAGATGCTAAAAAACAACATCCTTATTGTATTTTTCACGATCATAACACTAATTTTCCAAAAAACATACTTCTGTAATCTTTCCAAAGAAAACATTTTCACAAACTTTTAGCCCAACACCAGTAGTTTCAAATGTCTCCCATCATATAAGCAATATAAAATATGAATTGAGAACCTCTTTAAAGTGCATTTACACAACATTGAAATTATATTATAGAATGGCTTATTTGTGGCAATATTCTTGGTTCTTCTTTTCATCATGCTTTATTTACTGCTTGTAGTGGGAGTAAAATTACAATAAGTTAATTTGTAATTTATCTACTCAACAAGTTTTCTCTTAAGGCTGCATTTTTTTGAACCTGTATTTAATTTTGAAAAGAGCAGTGAATTTAAAATCTTATTCACAAACCCTATGAGGAATACTTCCCATTTTGGTACTTTATAAACAATCACAAACTGAATGAGAAATGAGAACACATAACGTCCTATGAAATCCCTTTACCCTAAGCACTTTTTTGAATTTTTAAACATGGAAAGCTTCCTGTTTATAATTATGCAGCTTTTCTAGAGGGTCTTCCTATTGTAATAATGGCTTTACCTGTTTCTACAAGACTCGATTCCTCTAATCCTATAGTGATATTAGTATCCTATAGTGATAATTCATTAATAAGTGATTTTCTAATGCAGCTGGTAAAACACTGATTCAAAATGACAGTGTAATTTTTCTATTATTCAGAAACCCTTGCAGTTTGAGAGAGAAGCAAAAACTGAAAATGCCCACTCTTATTTCAATTTTTTTTAGGAACTTCTTAACCTAACTGAGGATCAACGAGGCATCAGAATTCTCAGATTAATGTCTGAAGAATTTCCCTTTAATTAGATTACATTCATAATTCTACATAAAGACAAAATCTGTTTCTTACTTTAATATATTTTCAAAAATTTCACTAAACTTACTTGGCAAATTTAAGATAACAAGGAGAGGCATCCACACATTTCTGCATATCAAATTTCCAATTCAGATGAAGGGGAAGTCTGTTGCCTTCTTTAGGTATCCACGTATCAAAGTGAGGTTCCTTCTCAAATGTTGTTCCTCGGCAACATATTTTCATTAGCAACTCCTCATGCTGTGTTTGTGAACAAGCACTTTCTTTTGTAATATTGCAGGAATGATTTTTGTGGGTTAAAATTTTCTCATGCTTTAAATCCACTGGAGAGTCAGAGATCAATTTTCTTCTCTTTGAACTACTTGTACTAGGGTGCAATATTTCTTCAGCTGATAGCAAAGAATATTCATGTGGTTCAATACTACTGAAAAAATCTTTATTGGAATTGTTTTTTTCTTTATTATTGAGTATAGATGATTTTCTACAACTGATATCAAGTGCTATCCCAGCTTCACTTTTATTCTCATTCCCTAATAAGAACATCTCTATTTCCATTACAGAGGAATTGTTTAGTAACATATTCATCAGTTTATTACGAATTCTTTCTCCAAATATTCTTTCAAGTTCTGTAGTCAACTGAATAGCAAGAATAGAATTTCCACCTGACGACATGAATTTCTCTGATAACATAGGCTCTCGTCCAACAATGCTTCTCCATGCTTCCAGGATGTGCGATGAATTTGGTATATCTTTGTTTGTTATTTTATCATTTTTGTGCAAAATAATAGTCAGTAACTTTTCATAATCAATTTTACCTGCAAACAATTGTCATTTAGCAAGATCCAGTTTGTATGTGAAGGTGTATCAGAGTTTTCTTGAGTTCGTAAATATATTTTCAAAAACGTTTGTAATTTTTAATTGTGTGGTTACACATAACATAAACTTCAACAAAATGTGTTAAAAAAAATCTTATCAGTGAATTTTAATAATAAATGTATTGAAATAAAATGTAATTAAACATTATAATACACTTTTTTATCATTGTGTTAACAGAAGCATAAGAATTAAGCAGAGAAATATGGGTAATGAGAAAAAATATGTTCAATTTATGCATTTTTGTTCATATACATTTATAGTTTGCTAAATTCTTTTTGCAATTTTTCTTTCTACAATTTCTCTCTACAAATATTAAAAAGAAATTTTAGACCCCAGAAAAAAAATAATAATAATAACTCCCCCTCTTGTCTTTAAGCAATAAAATGACTAAAATAATGAAACTACTTTAGGAAAAAATATAAAGTCAAATATAGACAAATTTTACTAAATCAAGTTCCTAAAAATAAATCATTCAACACCAAATGAAGCTGCAGTGAACATAAGAATTTCCAAGTTTTTATTATAAAGGACTCAAGCAGCTTATATTGTATATTTTTTATTTGAATCGTAATGAATGTGTTGATCAGTTCATTGTTTACAAAGGCTATAATGCATTTTTTCCCAACATTGTAGATGTTCAATAGATTATGAAAAATAATGTAATTAGAAATCATTAAAAAGAAAGAAGACAAAAGTTGGAAATTGCATAGGAAAATAAAGCACATTTTGCACAAAACACAATGTTACCTAGGCTGCTCTAGCCCTTACTACAAAAAGTGAAGATGCACAAACATTAAATTGGTTATCAAGTTAAAGATAGATAGATGGCTAGGAAGAATTCATTGTTTGTCTCGAAAACTTTGAAATAGGACAGGTATTTTTTATGTTCATTTTTTCATGAAGCAGATAAAATTAGAGAAAGAAAGAAAAGCAGATGTAAACAGGATTAAAACCCTGTTTTTGAAGACCCTGTGTAAGTTTTGAATTAAGTTCTTTAGGTTGCAATCCACAAAATAAAGAGACATTACCTTGGAAATACCTTGATAATTTGATACCTTGGAAATTTCATTTCAAATCACGTGTACACAACCACACTCAGGAAGACAAAGAAAACAAACTTAATAATTATAACAGAATATGTGGAACAATTAAGAGACACTTTGGCAGAGATAAGGACTTGGAAGCAAAATTGAAACTTCACAATACAGCTGCTAAACTTAGAATCATGAATGGCTCTAAAACATGGGTAATGAAAGAGAGACAAACAAAAACTATATGCAGCACATATGAGATTTTAAGACACCTCATGGGAATCACAAGACAAGACAGACTAAGAAATAATGACATCAGAAAGATATTGAAAACCAAATGTTTAGTAGAAGAGATAGAACAAAGGTAGTTGAATGAAAGGTAGTCTATGAAATAGTTTCAAAGGAAATTGAAAGATCATTTACAGGGAATGAACAACAACAGATTTCCAAATTAATCTCGAAGTACAAACCAATAGGTATCAGAGATAGAGGGAGAGCCACTAAAGAGGTGGCAACAGCAGGAACACTTGGAAGACTAAAAATCTACCAAGAATACCGTAGTAAATCAATAGAAACAGGCTGTAGAGAGAGTGAGACTCATTTCTGGTTAGTTCATGATGATAATGATTTATACAGAACAGGGCCGATATGATGCAAATAGTTCAGGGCCCGACCGTTTGACGCTGGGTTTGAGTACGAAGCAATTTTTCCATTTAAAACAAAGATTTTCAAGTGGGAAATATTTGTGTAGACTGGTATAATAATAATAATGACATTATGAATGTAGCAAGAAAATACAAAATAAGAAATAAGGAAGAAATGTAAAACCACAAATATCATTGTAGTCTTGATGAAACATCACAAGAAACAGGAAGACCAAATAAAGAAAGTGGGATGAACTCATTTACCAAAACAGGCCTTGAAATTCCAACCATGAGGAAGAAGAATGAAGCTATCCAAGAAAGAGATGGGAATACTGGGAACTTCTTAGGGTATAGATGCTTTTGGATCAAATGACCAAACCATTGGGTCTTTCCTCAAATAGCCTTCAATGACAAATAAAATACAATTTTATTTATCAATTAGAATCAAGAGAAAATTAATTAAAATACAAATTCTAACTTTCCTTACCCACAGTTTTTAAATTTTTGGCTTGATACATTTTAATGAACATTTTTGGAACACTAGATAGCAGCAGGCCAGTGTGCTGCAGGACAATTAGCTCAGAGGACAAGATAGCCCTAATTCTACATGAAGTTTGCAAAAGAGAAATGTTGGTCAGACTACAAAATTAAATTTTTGATTTGGAAAGAAAAAAGATAAGGGAGGCAGATAGAATGAGAAAGAAAAAAATAGTTCTTTCCTTTTTTTGATTCAAAGCTATGAACTTGCCTCTGAACTTTTTTAAAAATTGTTTCTGTATATTTTAAAATACTTCAAGAAAATATAATAATCTTAATACATAAAAATGGATATATGGATATGTATGTTTTTCCCAAAAGAAGTTTAGACTTCAGAAGAGGCAGAGCAATGCTTAACTACTTAACAGTTGATTGTGAAAAATATCTGGGCAACACTAGTATAAAAATAACAAAAGTGATGTGAATTTTGAATTTGGATCAGTTCAAATGAAACAAATCATCTACTGTTAATGATAACACTTTATAATACTTATGAAAACACAATGTATTAATATGAAAAATCTGTATTTTCAAGATCTTATGCTAAACTAATTGTTAAATATAAAAAGTGAAAACAAACATCCAATGCCAGCCCTAGCTGAAAAAGTTCAGATTAACAACTATTACCTGCTACAGAGGTGCAAGTGATGGCATATAATAAAGGATGAAATAAGAGATGAAAATAAAATGTTTGTAATGATTCATTTCTTCACCTTGTGTTCAATGCACATAAAATAAGATTATTAAATAAAGTCTAATATACATTTTCTTTCTCAATCACTTACATTACCTGAATTTAGAATGATTTTAAAAAAGGTGACAATGAAATAAGTGAGATATTAAACTATGAGTCATAATTTTATTCTTACCATGATTTGTAAGAGGTAATTCTTTGACTGTAACTATTTGATCAGGTACTTCAGCTTTATGTAAATGATTCACACCATACAATCTCAAATCTTGTATCTCCTCTTTATCTCTCCAAATTACAGCAACAGCCAGAATATTTTTCTCTTGGTGCCATACACAGCTGCATTTTTCAACATCTACATGTCTGCTAAGGACCATTTCCACATTACCCAAACAAACACGATGGCCCCAACGCTTTATTATTCTATTTTTACGCCCAAGAAACATTATATGATTACAGGAATTATCAATCTGTAAAAATAAAAACTTTGGCTTACATACATCATGACTTAAATATTTTTAATAAAAAGAAACAAATACGTATTAATTTTTTTAAGAGGTAGAATCAACTACATGCATAACTGCTACACAACCACGACTGATGTAACTAATGTCAATGGACTGTGTGATATCCTATGCTACCTCTTTTAATGTTATGTCATTACTCTTATTTAGGCCTTCACAATATATTACCAGTACTAGTCCATGTGACATCCTGTCATCTGTATTTAATGGTACATTTTTGTTTCATAAAAAAGTAGCCAAAGCCAGAATTTTAAAAGAAGAAAGAATCACAATTTCATTTCTTGTTTGCTTTAATGATGGCAATAATCTTGTTGTAAAAGGTCAAAAGAAACAACGTTACTCATTTATTTGCAAATTATGATAGGACATTTTCTACCAGATCAATTGACACCTTGTGTTTGCTCATACAATTACTAACAACCAATATTCATTTATGAATATGAATAATTTCCTATTCTAGTATGTACACAGATTATACAATTCAACACAAAATATGCAAAACAAGGAATTTAAACAATAAAATTGAAGTAGCAGTTTCAGGTCACCATTAATGTTTTGCTCACCTTTACAAAGTCACCAGTAGCTCTGAATACTGGAGGAGTCAGATTTTCTAAGACTTCTTCATTTATTAGGCATATTCTTTCTGAACTACCTACAACATAGTTACAAAATTAAAAACTAAATATCTTAGAACATCATACAAATCTATTTTGACTAAGAAAATCCAACATACCAATAAATAACTCTCCCTCCCCATTAAAAATTTGATCTCCACAGTCATTTTTAACTTGTAAGACAGTTTTGGAGAGAGGTGATCCCAAAGGAACAGCCAAAGTGGCTTGTTTGTTTATTTCAGATTGGCCAAATTGATTCCAATTTTGGGAGAAGTCGACTCTTTCTATTGTAGCCCAACATGATACTTCAGTAACACCATATACATTGTAAATTTCTGTTAAATTATCTGTTGCTTTCCAACTATTTAACACTGATATGTTTGGACATGGTTCTCCTCCAAAAAGAAGTTTCTGTAAAATTTTCCAACAAATAAAAAAGCTTTGAAAAAAGGGAAAGAAAACACCAAAACACATTACACAATACAACTAATGAGAATTTATCTTGCTATGTACACCAACTAACTATGCACACACGTGCAGCCAGATAATATTATCAGTGTTAGTGCACATTCATTTTTATTTCCCCTCTACCACTTTAGTTTCTTGTAGAGGGATGTACAAGACATTGTTCACAAATTAAAATATAGATAATTTTTACCTTCAATGTTGTTTTTCTGCTTAGTATTCTTGTCTGTATGTCATATGCATTCCACCTTGAAAATGAAGACGGAGTAATCTGAAGGATACTTGTGCCAGAATAAAAGTCATGATTGGTAGGAAATAATATTTCAAGAAGAACTGATGGTGATACTTTCACCTTTGAAGGCACTATCAATACTGCAGCTCCACAACATAAGGGTACAAACAGTTCAACAACACTAGGATCAAATGTTAATGGAGATGCCAAATATATTATGTCACTGTGATGTATATGGAGCAAATCTCTACAAAATAAAGGCTTTCTTTAACGAAATTACTTAACACATATTTCAGAGTACAAATTACAAAATTAATGTACCTTATATCTAAAATGTTTGGCACTATACTCTGGTGAGGAACATATATAATTTTGGGTTCTCCGGTACTTCCAGAGGTTTGGATAGCATATGCCAAATGAAAAGTGGGTGAATGAGGGATAATTTTATTTTCTGGAGCAGGATTTTTATTGATATGCCAAATACTATATGAATTATTGTGTAAATAAATAGTTTTAATTTTAGTTCCATTATTATGCAAAACATTTTTTGCATGAATACAACTACTTTCTGTAAACACCCACTTAACACATAAATATCTAAGAAGATAGAGAACTTTATCTTGAGAATCTTGAATATCAATACATGTGAATGGCAAGTTGTTACGTAATATCCTGAAAATAAATAAAATAAGCACAACAGTTAAATAATCTATAACCAAACAATGTTCTTTCCATTTACAATTTAAAATATACCCCAATATTAAAGAAGGAAAGGAGAGGTCCTGTTCCACAAATAGTCCCACAAAACCGTCCGCACATAATTCGCGAAGACACAGAGAAACTCTTCGACTCTCAATAGCAATTTGGTTGTATGTAGCTTTTTTCACATTTTTACCATCATTAAAAATGGCTGCACAATTTTCGCCAAATTGCTTCAAATTTACATCAAATATTTTGTACAAGGATTCGCTTGACATGTAAATAAAACGATGTTCCCTTTAACCTATAAGATGAAAACTTTTCACGTTCGCTCACTCCAAGTGTACCGCCATACATTTCCGTCAGAAAAGCCAACCTGATACGAACAGAAACTATTCTGGAATCCATTGGATGAAACATATTTCCTACTTATTGCTTTGTGATTAATATGTAACTACTACGTGTAAAATGATAAATGTAATCGTTAAAGTTAGTAAAAACTAATTTATGTCAACATTTAAACAAATTTCATTCAATTATTTATTTTGAATACTGGTAACAGTGAAATGCTCAGATAGTCCAAGAATCTTAGAATAATTAGAACATTAGCAGACAGAAGCGCTTTCTGGTGAGGTGTAGTCAAAGCTTTTCTAAGTTTCCCGCAGCCGTAGGTACTTGTATTTTAGTGACGCATGGTATAATTATTCAACAAAATGGCAAAATTTGATCTAACATCTACCATAGGGCAGTATTTAGATAGGCATTTGGTATTCCCTCTTCTGGAATTTCTATCTCCAAAACAGGTATGTTCTCCAGGTTCACGTAAACATTGTGCAATATGTGAAGCCATGCATTGAAATTACTCACATAACCTCTTTCATCTTTTAGATATACGATGAAAATGAACTGTTACAAGCGAAGTTGGATATTCTCAACAAGACCAATATGGTGGATTATTCAATAGATATTAGAAAACTATTATATCCTCATCAAGAAATCTCAGAGGTAATTGTTTGTGTCACTTGACCACCATACTGAAACAAACATTATACCTTAAGGGAATATTATGTCTTAACAATTAAATTTCTGAATGATAGGAATTGAAAGACCGTCGTGAACAAGTTGTCCTTCAACTTAATGCTATGAAGGAGAAAGTTGGTCCTATTGTGTCTCTGTTGAGAAATGATGAAGCCATGAAAAACGTTGAACACATGCGAGATCCTAAAGCTCTTCTAAATCATCTGATTAAAGAATATAATGTAATTGTATTTTTAAACTAATCATTTTATAATTAATAAAAAAAATGGATAGAATTCATTTATAATCCATTCATATTCACATATCATACTATTTTTATTTGCAGATAACCATGGACATGATTGAGAACCTTTACAAGTTAGCAAAATATTATTATGAGTGTGGTAATTATTCTCTTACTAACTCATATTTGTACTTTTATTCCCTAGTAATGCCATCATCTGATAAAGTAAGTGTGATATGAAAAATACTTTGAGAAAAATTGCAATATATTAACCTCCATGGGTTTTTGTTAATGAAGTTTTTGGTTGTTTCTTACAGAACTATTTAAATGTATTGTGGGGAAAGTCAGCTTCAGAAATCCTTGTTCAGAACTGGGAAACTGCTCTTGAAGATTTGAACAAACTACGTGAATTCATTGACGGTAATTCATTTTTTGGCTCGTCTCTTCAGCTGTTGCAACAACGGACCTGGCTTATCCATTGGAGCCTTTTTGTATTTTTCAACCACCCAAAAGGACGTGATCATATTATTGATTTGTTTCTCTACAGACCACAGTAAGATATTTTAAAATTTGCTGAACCATTATTTTTGAACAATAACCAAAAGCTTAATGAAGTGAGGGACTTTTGGATAAATTCATGTACATACAATTTTCTGCTTTTAGTTATTTGAATGCTATTCAAACCATGTGTCCACATATTTTGCGATATTTGGCTACTGCTGTAATTGTGAACAGAAACCGGCGAAGTGCTTTAAAAGATTTGGTTAAAGTTATACAACAGGTAAGACACAAAAACAAATGAAATTTATTGCACTATTGTGTTTTGAAATAAATAAATACATAAGTAATTGCGGTTCAGCCGTATCTTCTTAATAATTTACTGTAAAGGTTTCTTGTTTCAGGAATCTTACACGTATCGTGATCCCATCACTGAGTTTTTGGAACATCTTTATGTAAATTTTGACTTTGATGGGGCTCGACAGAAATTGCACGAATGTCAAACTGTTATTTTTAATGACTTTTTTCTGATTGCGTGTTTGGATGAATTCATTGATAATGCAAGACTGATGATTTTTGAAACTTTTTGCCGTATCCACCAGTGCATCAGTATAGCGTTAGTATCTCCAGTAATTTGATTCTGTTGATGTTAAGGAAGTGTGCAATGTCATACTGGAACTAAATTAAAGCATTTCATTTTGTCTTGAAGCATGTTTTAACTTTTATGATTTACTTTTGTTTAGTGCTCAGACAAGCAATTGAGTGTTACTATATAATTTGGAAAAATCTTTGTTTTCTTGATTTTTATTTGTTAGGAAATATGCCAGTCTTGTCAGAGGGGTTATTCCTGCTCATTGTTTGCCTTTGCATCTGTGTGAGAATTAATAACATACTGTTCAGAAATGTTTTAAACTGAGAAAATTTAAAAATCTTTTCAACTGATCTTTTTCTACTTTCTGAATTAAATGGTATATTAATAGATTAGATTAAGAGGTTTTTTTTTCTATTTAATATTAATATTAACTTTTGGGGGTTTCAGAATGCTTGCAGAAAAATTGAATATGAATCAGGAAGAGGCTGAATGTTGGATAGTAAATTTAATCAGAAGTGCAAGACTTGATGCTAAAATTGATTTGAAGCTGGGACATGTTGTTATGGGTACACAACCACTATCCCCTTACCAGCAATTGGTGGAAAAGATTGATACACTGTCTGGACGCTCTGAGGACTTGCAACATCTTATTGAACGTAAATTGAAAGCACGGGCACAAGATGTAAGTGTTAATGGAAGTTGCTATGTATTTTAATTTTCTTTTTTTTTTTCTTTTTTTTTTTTTTTGAATATGGTTTCATCACTAATTTCTTTTGATGCAGATACGTTGGGGAGCTCAAGAATTTTGAAGATTCAGTGTTAAATGCATCTTTTCAACTTTTGTAATGGCATCCTCTAATTTGAACAATAAAATCTTTGCCAACCACAGGAGAGCTTTTTCTTTTTCTGTGAAGAGTATAGTATTAAAAATGTATCCTTGAAGTTAACACTGATTCAGAATTTCAATTTTTGTTGTAAATGCAGTGTATGGTAATGAATATATACAAAGCTGAAGAAATTACGCAATCCATTATCCAGAACAATTTAATGGAAATTGCAATGTACATGACTGTTTTGTATTACAAGTTACATAAATATCAGAGTGCAGTAACATTTATGTGGAATTGGTAATATTTGTGTAAAGAATCAGTCTGAAAGTTCATAATAAATTTAACTATTCAGAAATTTGTAGAAGTTTATGTGACTAAATACTCACTTTATAGTAGGAAACAACTTGAAATAAGAGAAATCAAAATGGTTTTGTCCTTTCGCAAGTCTGAAATATGTTGATAACGATGGATAAGAGAAATGTTTTAAGGAGAAGGTAGGAAAAAATGAACTTGGAACACTTTGAATTACGTTAAAACAAATGTGCAGATGGTAGCTAATGATATTTCTAAAGTTAAAACATTTTCTTAAATTTTTTGTTCCTCGAGTTCAGTTTCATTCAGGCAAGGCAAAGGTCTTATAATAATTCAAAATTATTTGTGAATATTTTAAATGTTATTTCTCCATGATAGTATAGATATACAGGATTTTTAGATACCACTATGAGTGTAAGTAATGTCATGTCTTTAGACTACTGAAAAATGGGATGACACTGAATAAGATACTTTTTTTTGCCTGAAGTCTTGACACTGGGCGAAAAAGTATTTCTGTACAAAAATTATGCTTTTTTCCAATAAGCAGTCTAGAGATGAAACAAATAATTTGTAAATGAATCATTTTTGTAGAATTGTAGAAAATATATTTCCTAAGTAAAACTAGTAAAGTAAGCTCAATCTTTGTTTTTTAATTTGGTCTTTGTAAAAAACCACCCTCAATATCAATGTGAAAAACAATCACACTTAAATGAAAATAACATTTATTTTTATCCAGATTTGATTTAAAGTTACAAATTGAGAAAACACAGTACAGCCTTTACTGACCATTGTTCCTTGAACAGATGCATTATACTAATTCTACAAAACTACAAGAAATGGTTGACTTGTGTGCGCTAGTGATTTTGAATGTTAGGAGGGCAATGACAGTAGTAAATGATCATGGAGTGAATGATAAAGGAAATTAATTCTGGATTAAGACATTGATAAAATTGCGTTCGACAACAATGGATAAATTTCTTCTCTTCAAAACATAAGAGCATTGAAGGCAAAGGAAAATGTATTAGCTGTTGTGCTGTTTTTAAAAAGACTGCAAGAGGTGTCAGAAAGCAAAAAATTTAAAAGAATGGACAAATTATATTGAGTAAATACATTATGTATGTGCATATACCACTACTGTGTATTTCAAAACCAAAAGTTTTAGAATGTTAATATCTACCATGAACACCTTTGTTAATAACTGTATCTTTGCCATTTCTGCTTTTAAATCTCATCTCTTACTTTGGAACTTGGCCCAGTATCTTGCCAAGATATCAGTTTGCTGACTGACTATTATATATTCATGAACAAAGTAATTTTTTTTTTTTTTATTTCTTATTCTTATCTAGTATTTCAACACCCTTTGAAACAATGTATATCTGATTACCAAGATCCATAAACTTTTTATCAAAGAAAGTTACATTTTTTGTGAATTATTTGAAATTTATTTTAATTTACATGTCGTAATTTTGAAACCAAAACTTATTTGAAAATTTTGTTATTGATCCAAATAGCATTTTATAATTGGAGACTGGAATTTCATGCGATTATGTTATTTGTGCATGATCATATTTTCTTGTAATTCAATAAGATAGAGTATGTCCAAAGCATAATATTAAATAGAAGCCAAAGGTTTACACATTTTTAGTTTTATCAAATACAAACAATGTGACAAGAAATTCCATGATAAAGAATTTTTGTATTGTCAATTTAGATGATGAATTGTTTTGTGTGATTCTTGAACAGCATCCTTTCTTTTTGATGTAATTAAGATGTTGCAGTACTGGTGGGTGAGGTGATGAGATTTGAGTTAATAACAGAAGGCAATGATGTGATAATCAAAGGAAACTTCAAAGCAGTGTCATTTGAATTGAGAACATTATCATTAAGGAATATTTGAGAAACAAGCAAAGGAAAAATGTTGATTGTGAATCAAACTTGCAGAACAAAAAGAGGATATAAATTGATGTGGGACTTTTCCTTCTGGTGAAGGGGTGATATTCAAAACCTTGTGGTAAAGAGAACTAATGTGAGAGAAAAATTTAATGAGTTTCTCAATGTAATTACTTTAAATATCTTTAAATTCAGTTTTTTTCAGTTATTGGGATTGAAATATATTGGTTATATTTTCAGTTCAGTTTATTAAAATAACAATATGATTTTAATAGTTTTGAAATGTGAGAGAAACAGTTCACAAGGAGACCAATTTCCATATTTACCTGAATACAAACCTAAGCTTTAAACATGAAAGGGCCAATGAAAACCAAAGAATTTACCATTTAGTGAAAATAAAATTGCATTGCTGACAAGAATGTTAAAACTTTTACCCAATTATCTTGTTCATTAACACCATCTTAATCAGGATTTTTGTCACTACCATCTTTATCTTCAAATTTATCCGATTTTTTCTTTTTATTTCTCCTCCCATTCTGCGTCGTTCTCTGACTTGGGGTCCTTAAGGCCCGCTGCCCACGCCGCCACAGAAGCGCTCGAACGTCAATCATCAGGGCTCTTCGCCGACCCTCCGGCGACGACGGACAAAGGGACCGCAGCAGGTACCTGCTTCGGTCCCTTTGTCCGTCGTCGGCGAAGAGCCCTGATGATTGACGTTCGGGCGCTTCTGCGGCGGCGTGGGCAGCGGGCCTAAAAGTTTAGGGCTGTGCATCTGATGCCATCTAAGAACATTCTCTTCGCTTATAAATCATCATTTTCTTCCTGTCGCGCTCTTGTTCGTGGCATCTGATTCTTTAACAGTTCTTAAACATTTTTTAACAGAATATACTTCAAAGTCGGATCGTATATTGTTCGCGCGGTTAAGTTGTGATCTTCGAACTCGCAGGTCCATTTCGTTTTGCGCTTCACGACGAAGAAAGCTGCAAGTTTCCATGTTGGAGAAGTTTTTGCAACGATTTTTTTTGCCATTGCGTAGTTTTAGCTGTGATTTTTACTTTCTCGCTACCGCTTAAGCAGTGGCACAGCATGTAATGCTGTGCAAAAAACGGCGAATTTTCAGCAAACATCTCTTATTGCCGGCCCTTAAAACGAAAAAGTGTACAAATCCAGCTATTAAATTTAGAAAAAGTCCGCTAACAAGTGATGTAGCCAGAGTCCATGTCTTGTGGGTCCTTGATACCGAAAAATCAATTGACGGCAAAACGTTCGTGCGTTCGTCTGACCGTCCGTCCGTCTGTCCTTCCGTCTGCCCGTCCACAAATTTCGCTTTTACAGTAAGGCTTAAACGCCATTTTCTTAAAATCGGTCTCCAATGTTTTGTTGTTAACGGAAATTTCCTATTAGGACGAGGTTTTACTGTTATATAATGTTTTTAAAATAATATTTCTGTTCTACTATTGGGAAACCGAAAAATTGAGAAATTAAAAAAAAAAAGTACTTTTGGGGGGCGATGAGGCAGTTGGCAAGAGGATGGGGCAAGATCGAAAAGCGAGACCAGGTCAAAGAAATTAGGAAACTAATTAGTACGAGAAAGTCTGCCTATCTGCAGCACTACTAGTTTTTTTTTACACTTTCATCTCTCGCGAAATTAGATTTACGCTCGTCGGGCGTCGATCCGAGAATCCGCTCGGCCTCACCGATGTCGCTGCCGAGATTTTGTGACTCGGTTCAGTTCACCGAGAAACAAAATCTCGGCAACGACTTTTTCTCTTTTTCTGGTTGTTTCTCTTATTTATAAAGTATCTTCCGTAAATAATGTAACATCAAAGAGGGAAGGGGATTTGAGCGAACTTCGTGAACTTCATTTCGGAGTGGGCGTTATTGAGGTGCTGGAGGATGTCAGCATACCGAAGCCACCGTTTTTGTGAAAGTGGGAGTGTCTCGCTTTAAAAATACCTAGCCCTTTCACAAATCAAACCAAACTACCATCAATATCACAATCTGGAAACTCTTCAAGCATATCCAAGTCATATCCAGGAAGATCTCAACTACCATTCCTCCCATCACATAAATAGAAAAATCACTCGCTCATTACAACTACCAAATTAAAATTAGCGAATAGAAAAGCAGCCGCCTTCACCACACCTAACCAGCCTAATGGCATTCTCTCAACAAAACGACTGTCAGAAAGGCGCTATTACTGACGGTATGGGGACGAAGAAAAAAAACTACTGAAATAACTTCGATCAAATCAAGCAGCACGAGAAACATAAGTACGGCTAACTCATCAACGATTCAAGCAGTCCCTGAACATCCAGGTCATCAAGACGGTACAATCGCAAACAACAGTTATTTCACGATTACAAACTGCTTCCAACTGCCTCATATTCGGCCCCAAAGTATTGAATTGAATTAATGCCTTATTTTACGTGGCGAGACTCAGGCCATGAGGCCTGCTCTTCCGTCTGACCACGCAAATTTCGCATATTTCACAAAAGTATAACTAACACCTTCACTCAATCCATGACTGTGAACTTCCAACCTCGGAGCTTTCTTGTCCCAGGCCATGCCATCCATAAGAGTACTTTAAAGCTACACCCATTCTCTCCGCTCTTTGATAATCTTATACCATTTCAGACTTGGAAATCCGACAAGTCATTAAAACCTTACGGGAAAAGAAAGCTCCGGACCTCGATGGAATTCTGCCGTTTCAAATTCTTCACCAAATGCTATAGACCTCACCAAAGTCCTCAACTCCAGCTTATCACTTTCCTATTTCCCAACCATATGGAACACCGCCCTTGTAACCATGGTTCGAACCCTGGAAAGAATCATCGGCTACCATAAAGCTATAGCCCCAAAAGTTTCCTGTCTATCCTCGGTAAATGTTTCGAAAATATTCTTCTTAATCAACCTTAGAATCAACTCCGTATTAAATTTTGTCATTCACAGTGGACAATTTGGCTTTCGTGAAGTCCGCTCCACAGTCCTCCAAACCTTAAGAATAGCTCTATCCATTGGAACCCCTCTTCAATCTACTAAATCAGATATTCCGGCATTCTTAAGTGATCTCTCTCTCTCTCTCTCTCTCTCGCGTTAGACTTATTGCCCCTAGCATCCTACTCTTCAAACTTAAAATCTATATCCCACGTCAACTAGCGTAACTTTTTCCTGAAAATCCTTGACTAACATTATGGGCATGTATAATGAATTCAGAACCATGTGTAATGAATCAAGACACCAGGATGTTAAGTTTTGTATTTTATGTTTCGTGGGTGCTTTTTATAAAAAAATGAAATTGCTATGGAGTATACCGCCCAATTATGGCAACTTACCTAGTATTAAAATCAAAATATCAAAAGAGAGCAAGAACTGTATAAGTGTCTACGTGATACACATTACAAATGATTGTAAACAAGTATTGTAAACATGATTGTAAACGTCTGTCATGTAAATCTTAAAGACGTGATTTTGAAGAAATTACATTTGGGAAATTACTTTCAAAAAATGTACACGCATTAATTAAAGAACTAATTATGAATAACAAATTTCATTTGCAGATAAATCTCCATCTTCAATAATACAGTTGTAGAATAAGATCCAAAACATTTCGACCTTATGCCTTTTTCGAAAATCCAAATTTAATTGTAAAAATCGGGTACAAGCCAACTTTATTAGGGTATTTCACTCCATTCTGGCAAACGATTTAAAGGAAAAAATGTAGCCATCTTTGAGGAAATTTTGAAAATGTCCCAGGTGTTTTAGGTAAATTACTCCAAAATGTTCAAGAATATTTTTTCAAAATCGTAGGGTTTAGAGTCGGGTCAGATCGATCGAGGTATATTCATTTTGGGAAAAAGCCCTACGAAGGGTTTAGGTGCTAGGATTGTCCACGGTCTGATGGATGAATATTTTGAGGACATCATACATTCCACACTTGTGGCTCCCAAAACGTGTATTCCCATTAAAATCTCGAAATTAATTTTCCGCGGCCTTACATGATATTTCTATACCTCGTATGTTATTCAGCATGTAGTATCTATACGAGAAAGTAAATGTCATAGCCTATTTTAACCTTCGTATCAACAGATCCTTCTACAAATCCATTACCTCAACACCAGTGCCCACGATCATACTACCCTCCACATCCTATCCATAGTTCTCCAAAAACGACGAAAAGGTAAACAATTCTACAGAAAACAAAGACAACAGGACAGAAATAATATTCTTACAATTACATATTTTAAGACGTAGTGAACAAATGCAAAAAACAAAAACTACACGAATGACTAAAAGACTCCACGCCCAAGCGTCTCCGGAACTTTGGTGACTAATAGATGAAATAAAGAATAATAATATCATAATTTCCAGGCTTCACTGTATCCGTTTCTTACCCCTCCCTCACGTGCTGCACTGTTGTAAGGATGGCACTCGATTACACGAAGAACTACCTGCACTCTCACTATCAATTTTTTTCACTGCCACACTCGACACAACATCACAACACCCTTCTAATCAAAATCGGTCCCCATATTCCTACTTTTCTTCAATACCCTTATGCAGCTACCTTTCCAATCGATCCTTGCGACTCCTCTCCTTTAGGTCTTCTCGCCGCCTTCCAATTCAGGTCAGCGTCATTCAGGGTGCAGTGCATGACAGGATTTTTAAATAGTAGGTATGTACGTTTTCACATCAAAATTGCAGGGTCGCAAATTGCAGTAAATCAACGACAAAATATGAATTTTGTGAAATATAATAAAAAATAAACAAACTTAAATACGTTCGATTGAGAAAAAGTTGTGTACGTATGGAATAAGCAAACATTTTGAAAAAAGAAAATGTATGCAGAAAACGGTAATCAGCATAAATGCATACTTGTGTAAATAACTACGAAATTCAATTTCTTTGAAATGAGCCCCAAAATAGGTTTCTCTTTGTTATGCGGATTCAGGAAAAACGAATGAACGATACTGCTTTTAAGACATAGAGTAGAGATGTATCTCTCCTCTATGTTTTAAGATATTAAGGAATTCAAAATGATGTTGTTCTTTTGTTCTCATGCTGGTCAGCTTAACAATATATTTGGCATTTGTCCCAAGAAAGCAACTGTTAATATAGATAGATTACTCTCAGATGTTTCCTCTTGTTCTTCTTCAAGTTCGTTATTTAATGATTATGCCCAATTAGAATAAGTTATACTCAGAAAAATGCTGAAATGCAAGTTATTTAACGAGAAACGAGTTCCACGGTTGTATAATGTAAATGTGAAAATACTCTTCTTGTCTGTAGTGTTTCTCATATGCTTTACTGTTGCTTTAAACTTGAGACAGACTTCAACTCAAAAACCGGTCAATTTCAGGCCAATTATAGGTATTTCATTTTACATGAAGTACATTTCATGGGATTTAATAAATGTAGTTTTACTTTAAGTAATCCAGGATTAGTGAAAATATTGTAGTTTTTATAGAATCTTTCTAATTTGAGTAATATTTACAGGTATTCTTGCGCAGGAATTATCTAATGATCTGTCGGAAACACTCAATGCTACATATAAAAGTTATATTGCAGCTTCATACGTGAAATATATAGAAGGGGCTGGCGCACGGGTGATTCCTATCTTGTAAAACAGTGCTTTTCGTAATTTTTAATGCTTGAATTGTAATAGCTTATTAAAAGAATTTGTCTCTATTTGAGTTCTATTTCTTTCTAGTATCAACAAAGATCAAAAGTATTATAAGAAGTTAATGTATTCCATAAACGGGTATGTTAATGTCCTGATGTATTCTACTTATAAGTAAATTTAATATAAATCTTCAAGACAATATCAATGCTTCTTAATATTGTCTCCATTAAATCGGTTTTGTAGAGTGTTATTCCCAGGCGGAGCGGTTCATTTTGAAGATCCTGATGGCTATGCTGCTGTTGGAGCAATTATTTATAAACATGCCTTAAAAATGAATGATAATGGTGATTATTTTCCTTTGTGGGGCACATGTCTTGGTTTCGAGCTGATGACTTATCTTGCGGCAAATCAGAAAGAACACAGGTGTGATTGCTGGTCGAACAATCAAGCACTGCCATTAGAATTTACAAAAGGTAATTTTCCCTTCGCACCATGCGTAATTTTACTGTAATCTGTAAGAATAATAAATATATAATTTTTTGTAATGTAGATTTTTTAAGCAGCAAATTGTTTGGATCTGCACCCAAGGAAATCATTGAAATATTGAGTTCACAACCAGTCACACCCAATTTCCATCAATACTGTGTCACCGAAACGGTATGTTTATGAAATATTTTTGTAATAAAAAATCGAATGTCTATTCAAATATTACCATTATTTTCAGAACATGAGTAAGTACAATTTACTTGATGAATGGCATATTCTAGCAAATAATCGGGATTTAGACGGTTTGGAATTTGTTTCTGCAATTGAGTCAAGAAGCTATCCTTTCTATTCACTTATGGCTCATCCAGAAAAGAATGGATACGAATGGAAGATAAACAAAAACAATCCCCACACTGCTGATGCTATTAAGATAATGCAGTACTTTGCCAACTTCTTTGTAAATGAAGGTAAATGCCTTATAATATGCAAGAACGCATAACCTGTACCCCTTTTCCAATAACAAATCGGAACTATTTGATCTGTGCGAATATTCCGTACTTTTTAAATCATTGTTTTAAAAGTGAAAAGATTTGCATGCTGGAAGCCTTCTTCAAATGCTCCCCCTTCAATTGTGGGTTGCAGTACGTTTATGATAGTCCGGATAGTTGCGTGATTTACCATTCTAAACGTTGTGATTAAATTTCACAGAATATCAAACTGTCAATTTAATTTTACACACATTTCTTCATTACACACATTTGTTTTTGAGAACGCGAGCCACAGAGTGGGACTGTCCAGAAGAGTTGAATTTCCTTAACACCATAGACGGTTCAAAAAGGTGTATTTTTGTAGTTAGTAATATAACATAACTCGGACCTCGGAGTATCGTAATTCGGATCTCGGAGTAACATAACTCGAGCCACTCCTGTCTCATCGCTTATTTACCTCAATGTTCTCCAAATGTTCCCTACACATTTTCCGCATATTTCTGGCGCGTTCCCCTGCATGGTCCCCAGGGTTTACCGCATGTACTGGAAGTGAAACTAGAACTTTAAAAATATATTTTAACGTTTTTAATACAATACTTTCAGAAAAAATACGACGGTGAAAATGCACAAGTAGTTCCTTTGACAAAAGAAACAGGAAATTATGGATAGCTAGCGTTCTCAAAAGAATCCTGAATCCAAAAAAATAAAAAATAATGGCCCTAGACCTCATTTTTGGTAAAAATTGCAATAGCTGAAATAAAGTTTTAAAATCGTTTTAAAGGTGATAAAAGCTTAAAACTGGAACCCAACTACGAACTTTCCGCAGAACCCGTCTGCCTACTATTTCCCATGTATCATAATCGGCGAATTTCTGGAAAGGAATTCCTTATTTAACAGTCGAACCCTTACGTGTTTTGTGATGAAGGTCTTTTTTTATCATTTTATATTTAAAGGATATAATTGTGAAGCATTGTTACCTCTCAAACCAACTTTTGTGAGCTTAGATGCAACGTATATAGACGACGAAAGAAATTACTTTTATTCCAAATGATTCCCGTTTTCATTCTTTGAAAATCATAATTATATCCATTTTATTTAGGAAATAGGGAATAAATATGTGCACTAGTGCGCTTTGTTTCTAACTGTGAGTTTCTTTCCTGTTTTCCAGCTCGTAAAAGCACACACACATTTGCTTCAAGTAAAGAAGAAAGGAGTTCTCTCATTTATAATTATGCACCTACTTATACAGGAGATAGATTAGTGTTCGAACAGTGTTATTTTTTTACTTAACGTAATCAACAGTTCTATTTTATCATTATTGTAGTAGTAACATTGCTTAAGCTTATACACTTAATGTTTTTCTCTTATTAAATATATTTTTTTATTTCAATGATAATAACTTGTGTTATTCTATTAGACTTGTTGCAATTTTAAAACACTTCATCTTCCAAAGGAAGCATGTGGACTACATATTAAGAAAACAATTTATGAATTATCTGTTATTTATACATTATAATTATTTATTTTAAAAGTATAAATTTAATAAATAATACCTTCTTTATTTATTCAGAAATTTCATTATGGATTACTATTGGTGAATTTTAATGAACTATGTATTATCATACATTAATAATAGTATATTATGCAACTAGTTTATAAGCTTTTTATTATTAAGGTTTGTTTATAAGTACATATTTTGAAAAGGAGTACATTAGATGCACTTTCTTAAATTTAAATTAGTGCAATACAGCAACATTATAAACGAGTTGCATACATTCTATTTTTAAAACAAAATTTTAATTTTATAAGAGAATTTAAGAACGGTTTTTGACATCTGTTCGAATGACTGAGGCTAGCTGTGCAGTTTTGCGGCCCCCCCCAAACGATTCTGTCGGCTGTGCAGTTTGCCGCCCTCGCCGTACGATTCGTATGCTGCGATTGACTGAATGTGTGATGACACAATAAATGCGGCTAATACATCGTAATCTTTGTCATAAAATGACATTTTATGAACGATTCTTACATCGAAAAAGGTCGTTTTCAGTACTGGAATACAAGAAGAAATCAACATTTGTTTGTGTTGAACATAATTAATGTATATTTTGAAAATGTAATTTATCAGAAAACGGAACTGACTATCGATTATTACATAATGCATAGTTTATGTATAAAATACAGGTTTGACAACACGGTGTACCTAACACTAGAGCAATTACTTCTTAATCTTTTCTATTACATGGATGTCTTTTAGGGAAGGGCGCGTCTGCCTTTTAATATTTACAAACACATCCAGTCGTTTTATTATATTTATTTTTAACTAAATCCATTTATGTGGGAAAGGATTACTATGAAGATGTTCCCGAACTGGTGGATGTGGGTGTACCGGTCACCATCGTCTCCGTGGCTGCTCTCATTTTCTAATATCAGAGTACTTTATTGAATTCAAGGAGAGCTGCGACGTATGACAATTTTTAATCTGACTTGTACATCTTGTAAATCTAATTACAATTACGTGCCTTAAAGTAGAATCTCTGGGGGGGGGGGCACTTTGTTTGATTTCCCAAATTCTACATGCTCGAGTCCTCTCAAACTCCACCCTCAAATCCAGAGCTCAAGAAACCGGGCACAGGTTGCACCATTCTCCTCCAGAGCACGCCACAGCCTTTTCAACTGTTTTTTGACGTTAAACATGTAACTAATAAATAAAAAAATCCATTTCACCGTCAAATTATTCATGCCACTGTTCCTATGGCGTGTCACACATAATAAAGAGACTTATTACCTCAAAGCTTGAATATGTTTTATTAGTCTAAAAGAAAATGAATTATTTTACTCGAATCAACTAACTCGCTAGAATGGAACAACGCCGAAGGAGAAACCTCGCATTAAATCGGTCATTATTTATTGGTAACTTGCGAGACAATTTCTTCCGCCAGCTTGTAGGGCACATCGTCGTCGGTGACCCGCGCCACCGCGTCCTCCGCCATCATGTACGGGACGTCCTTCTTGGTGACGTGCGTGAAGATCTCCTCGGCCACCATGTAGGGGATGTCGGTGAGCGAGGGGCTGGCGTACTGGGAGCGCGCCGTGGCGTCGCGCAGCCCGGGCACGAGGAGGGTGCTGAAGCGCGGCAGCCGCGGCAGGCTGAAGGCCACGTCGCGCGGCAGGTCGGGCAGCACCCGCGACGTGCGCGCCTTGCCCTCCTTCTTGAGGTGCTCCTGCCGCGGCTTGTCCACTTTGATCACCATGTGGCCCACGAAGTACTCGTTGGGGTTGAGCGTGATGGGTTTCCGCACGTGGCCGCACGAAATGCGGAGCATGTTGAGGTAGTCGTCAGGGTCGAAATCCACCTTGCAAGGGGAAAAAACGTTTTATGATGTCATCGGATTTGACATGCGGTAAATATCACTTTTAATTACTAGCAATATATTTAACATAGAAGAAGTGTCATGTGCAAACGAAACAGAAGCAAACAATTCGACCTTTAATGATGGTTGTGTAAAAAATTGGGTGCGTTTAGCACCCCATAAAACCGTTTTCTACCAGTGCAAAAATTATTAAAACACGAGCTTTGTAAAGAGTCATCAATCATTGTCTCGCCGTTATTTTTAATAACCAAATAGAAAATATATAATTGAAAAAGTAATGTTAGAATTAATATGCAATGAAAATTTCGTTAGGAAATTAGAAAGCGATAGAGTATATCAGAATCCCAAACGTACCCCAGCAGTTCTCTAAGGTGAAATTTCGCTTTGATCCCCAGGGTTTAAGAAAAACTTAATAAAAGAAGGTAGAAGCTTGGAAGCCATTTGTGATGGATATAAAAGGATGTTTAGTTGACAAAAAATATGAAAAGTAAAAAATCTAGTAGAAGAGCATCTTCAGACCTACGAAGCCATAGTGCGTCGCTTATAAGTAAAGATTCATTTCTTTCTTTCTCGTTTGGATTTATTATTACCAGGAAATATTGGCAAAGTTAGCGACGAAGAGGGACAAAAGAACATTAAGACCTTGGGAACCCGGTATCAAGATCACTGGTATTCAGCAGAGATGACGGCTTCTGTTGGTTTCTGTACAATTTGTCCCCCCTTACACAAATTATAACGTAGGATAGATTAACATTTTTATTTTTTTTCTTAACCTAGAACAGATATATTACATCAGTTACTACACTATTTCATGATAAATAAACATATTGCTAAAGAAAACTTAGTATTCTGAATTATTGGGTCAATTACTTTCAAAACTGATAAATAGAATATATTAAAACAATGGTATACGTTAAAGCGTTGTTATTATTTTTATATTATAGGCTGAAAAATAATTTTACATATTGATGTCACACAAAAAGCTTCCGTTTTGCCGACTAGTGTTGTCAGGTAAATAGCTATGAAGTGGTAATAGTTGCTGTCAATACGCGCCGCATGAAAAGTTTTCCTACGTAACTGTGCAAGTTAACCCGGACGACAAGGCGAATCTGCTAGTGAGTGTACGCACCTCCTCGACGACCTGCGTGTAGAAGCACAGCATGGGCTCGCGGCCGTCCCACGGGTTCCAGATCTGCGTGTCGGGCATGTCCTTGATGAGGGAGACGGTGCGGCCCGTGCGCTCGTCGGAAAGGTTGAGGTCGGGCGTGTTGTAGTAGAGGCGGCGCACGTAGTCGTCGACGCGCACGGCCTGCCGCTGCTCCACGTCGAAGTCGATGTCGGTCTCGTCCTGGCTGCACTCGCACTCGTGCAGCCCCGTCAGCTGGCAGTGCATCACGTCGGGCACGCGGAACGTCGTCATGAGCATGGGCGTGCACTCGAACGGCATCAGGTGGTTGGTGTTGAACACGAAGTAGCGCAGGTGCAGCTCGGCCGCTTGCAGGATGACCCAGAAGCACAGCCAGAAGTTGTTGCCCCAGATGGAGCGCGTGTACGCGTCGTCGCACACGATGAACGCGGCCTGCGCGCAAGCGACAACAAGCGGTGGATTTATTGTTACTGTTTGCGTGCGCGTCGAATGGTATGATCATTAGACCTGTAAGTGTCGTGCATGATTTTTCCTCGGGAGGTGGCGCCACCCACTGGGTGGCGCGATCCGGCACCGACCGTCGGCTAGCGGGTTTTCCCAACCAGGTAACTCCCATCAGAGCAGTACTGCCTCAGCCAGGACAAGTTCCAGGTATGTGTGGTAGTGTAGTGCATATTAGTATAAGTGTGAGTAAGTAAAGGGTGAGAATAGAACAAGGAAGTGCAAGGAAAGATTGCGCGCGGTTCATGGCCGTTTTTTAAACCTCTACATACTACAAACAACATAAGAATATTCTTCGACTTAAGTGATGATTTTGGTTTTATTCATTTTTAATATTTTCGTCTTGGAAATTTTGATTTTATTTTACTTTCGGCAACATTATTATACGATAATAATTGATTTGAATTCGAGCGATTTACGACTCTTCGCCACTTCAGCGTGTAGTTGCATAATAAGGAGGGAACTATTACTAAATACAACGGTCGATTACATCTTCGGTTTCAGAAGAGAAGTCGAAACCTTACAAATCGCAAGAAATTAATTTGCGTATGTATATGTAGTAGCTGAATTCAATGCAATGAAATTCTTTCATCACAAAAAGACATTGGGTAATATGAATAAAAATGAGCACTTGCTCCGAAGTAGCTGCTCTGGAACAAAGTCAGTTTACTCCGCGGCACTGAGCCAAAGCTCCATTTCGTATGAATAAAAAAACTTCGTATGTCTCCGATGAACTTGCTCATGCCTCGCTAGTATTTGCAAGTTGTGAACAAGTGATAGTGCAGGCTAAGAGGCTTAAAAATTGGTTTCTTGAGTAACAAGGAGGTCACATGCATTACGCGCGTCGCGCACATTTGTGCAGAACAAAGAGTAATGTTTTGTTGTCTCGTTCTTTAAATTCGAATGTGTGTAGCAGTAATGAAGAACAGGCACCAGAAGCCCAACTAGTTTTTGCCGAAATGCTAAGCGAATATAAAATTATTTTTGAAAAGAGCCAGCTTTCGGAGATACGCTGTAGCCGAAACAAAAATTAAAAAGTTTGAAAAAACAGTACCCCGAAAAATTCCGAGTAGAAAAGAGGGATGGTCAATTAACATAGAAGATATGCAATATAAAAACGCGTCTGAAAGCAAACGCCGATAAAAATCGTACCAACCATAAATTGTCCTTTTCGAATCGGTAAATATTGTAATAGTCTGCATCACGAGAATTTCGCCTCTTTTTGTAATTTTTTTAGTCCGCTGCATCTGCATATCAACGACGTCAGTGCCTCCGAGGCTATAAAATGGCGAGGGTTTCACACCTCTTTATGTGCTACCACCGGTGATGCCAGAGGCACCCGTCGTGCCGCCACCCACTCTCTGGACCATGGGTCCACTACCCGGGTGAGTAGAATAAACTGCTTTATGGATACTCTCTTTCATTTCCCCCTGAACGAGTTGCTTGGGTACTCCCTCTCCCTCTCAACTCGCGACACTTGGTACATACCCTGCAGTTCTACCACTCCACCCAATTTATTGTTTACCAGCAGGATAGCTTCCTGGGGTGGGCGTCTTGGCCTTCTTGGCTTTAATCCGCACCTTCGTTTTGTTCAAGAACACCTTTTTGATTGTCTGGATCCCACCAGAACGCAGTTACCCCTCAACGCAGAAAACCTTCCCATTCAATGTGTGGGTCGGGCCGCCCTGCCTGCTCAGAGCTACTAGCTTTTCAGACCAGTGCCAAAGTCAATGTAAGCGCCATTCAAAATGCGCCCCCTCTTTGCCCAGAGAATCGGACTACTGCCACGACGAAAGCAAATACCCAACTGGGGGCCACCCGGACTTAGCCCCCAACCCATCGGGGTCCCCAACCGGTCACCTCCTTGCCTCCACCTTGAAGTTATCGTCGTGCTTCTGGAACCGAGGCAAACTTCATGCTCCCCATCTGGTGTGTGGTTTTTAAGAGCCACAGCCAGCTGCACGGAGGATGCCGGCTAACGAACCCCACGCCTAATCGCGACCGAAGGTCGGTGGCGAGCCACCTACTCACTGCCTCCATCTTGAAGCTAACGACGTGAGTGCCGTCGTTAGACTCGGGGAACGGGTGGCCGTGTAAAATCCTCCACCAGGAACCCTAACTTCCGCGGTCGGCGGTTCCCCCCTGCGCGGGTACCCGCCCTGCGAGGTGGTCTTTGCGTTTGAGCGCACCTGCACGTCGCCGCTGGCCATCTTCTGCGGCGGCACGAGCAGGCGCCAGCGGATCTTGCGCACGACGCCGTGGCGCGGCCCGAACGACCACTGCCCGAAGAACGGGAAGGCCAGCGCCACGCCCCCGCGGATCGGGAAGTGCGGGTGGTAGTAGGAGCGCCGCGCCACGAACAGCTGCTCCTCGTTCTCGATGCGCCACGACGTGATGGTGGCGCCCTGCAGGTTCACCGTGCACGTGGTGGTGAGGGAGCGCTGCAGGATCACCACGTCTTTCTCTTCCTCCTCGGCTCCCGCCTCTGCTCCAGACCCACAGCCAGATCCATTAGCCACAGACTGACTTTTCGGCATTGTGTACGTCAGAGGTACGAAGTGCAAATACTCGACAAACAATGACAAGGGAAATGGCCCACTCGCAGATGTTCATTGAGACAGAGAAACGTGCAAAAGAGTATATGAATTTAAATATCTGGGCTTTCTGATTACCAACGCTAAAGAAACATAAATAAAAGCTCACTTAGTTTTAATAAATGTTGTAGTTCTTTGAGACACATATTTCGTAAAATATATACAAGATACCTTGAACTTCAAATCTAAGAGTATACTACCATAATAAAAAATGTATTGTGTAGTTGAGAGTGCTCAGTGTTTACAAGAAAGTTAAGAATGCAAGTTAGTAATGGAATATGGTCAGTGGCGAATAAAATACAATTTGAAGTTGACTAACGTATACAAGAGACCTGAAATTATGGCTGAAATTAGATCCAGAAGGATTCAATGTCTGGGCGTTGGGTTATCTATTACGAATAGGGAAAGAGAGAATAAAAAAATGGTCTCCTCGGGTGAAGTAGAAGGGAAGAGAAAGAGAGGATGATCACGATTGAAATCTATGGAAAATGTGTAAATGGACTCGAAAACACTTCATGTGAGGAAATCAAGGGGAGCAATGAATAGAAAAGAATGGGTTATCGTCGTGAAAATGGCTAAAATGAAAGGCCACAGCCCGTCAGAAGAACAGGAAGGGAGAAGAAAAAATAAGAAGAGAAAGTTCAGGGAGAGGAGGAAGAAGAGAAAAATGAGGAAGAGGAGGAAGAAGAGGAGGAAATTGGGAGTTTTTAAACACTGTGCCTCTAGCACATGACTGAAGTTTTTCGTATTAATGATAAAATAAAGACCAAATTAAAGCGATTTCATGACGAAGCTAACATTTAACACTCACTATTGAAAAAGAGGAATTATCGCATTCAGCGATAAATATGATCATCTTGCGATCCGTACATTAAGAATAGAAAACAAATAAATGAATGTTTTATTCATAAAACTCAATTTAAAATATTACAAGTTGTAATAGTAGGTAACGTTACTGAAATAACACTAGAATTTAAATTAATGTAACGAAGTATTTGTATAAACATAAAAGATACAATGATAACAAAACTTTTGAAACTAGTTTTTTTTGGCACTATGTTTATATGCTTAGTACTTAACACAGTGAATCTAGTGATTTTCTAAGTTAGTTGTGCAATCATTGCATCGATAGTAGTACATTAATTAATTTTCGGCCACTTTCTTCATACTGAAACCCAACTTCAAATTATAATATTTTTGTCGTAGCAAACGATTATTTTCGTTTGTTTACTTTTATGCATCGTATAATTAAAGTCAAAAATGTAATTCAAAATTAAATACTTATTACTGATTTTCGAAGAAACAAACAAACAACAAACAAAGTTAACAAGTTTTAGCAAACAAAATTTTTACATCGTAAATAGTTACAGGAAATGAGAGCATCTCAATACCCTACAACAAAGAAGTTGTGTAGATTGATAATAAAATAACATAAAAATCCAGAGAACGCTTGAACATTTCTGTTGGGGGTTGTTCGTAAACCACCGTTGTTCCACTTTAAACCACAGTGATTCGTAAACCACACAAGCCTTTTACATAATCTTGGGGGTACGAATATCACTCTTTGAGTTTGGTAAAAAATATGAAGGTGATACTTCCAACGTTTTATTTATTTCATTTGCACATTTCGATGATTCAGCCATCACTATCGCTTTAACACGTGATTTAATTAAGTATGACTACTTGGGTCAATAAGGTAAAACAAGTGGTAATAAAAGAGCACATAGTTTCTCTCCTTTTAGTGCCAGTTTTGTAATAATATTATACCTCATTTCTGTCTATATCAACACATCTCAGTAGATGAGCACTCAACAAAGCGCGCATGCAGTGATGGGCGCTGCCGACAATGGACACATATTTTCTTATCAATTCTTCACAAAAGCGTAATTTTTGCCGTGAAGGTAATGTGGTCCATAGTTTTAGAGCTAATTTTGTACAACACTTTATCTGAGACAAAGATTTCTATCTTCAATTATGTAGTTTTATTTTTTTTAATTTTCAAAAACCAAGCAATACCCGAAAATAAGACTACTAGCATATTTTTTTTTATCTTCTCTTATTACATATGTTAAGAAAATTTAAAGAAAAAATAGGAACGGCTTTTGAGAATTTTTTGTACATTTAAATCGCAAAATACCCAAAAACTACTTGTTAGTTCAAAGAATTGTGCATGACCTTTTTTGAAGAATTTTCGAAAATCGAGGATGTTAACGAAAATGACACCTGGACCATTTTCTTAAGCATCATTTGCACTACTGAGCAACAAAATTTTATCAAAAAAATTGAAGCCAGTTTTTTCAAAATTTTGAAAATTTTCCAAGGGCATCATATAACGTACCCCTCAAAATTAAAATATCGGTTTCAAATATAAGAGTCCGCGATATCAGGTAGAACGATTGGGGAATAATAATTTTGGAGAAAATGTGCTTTTGCCGTCAATCGATTTGATGAAGGACGCATAAAACATGGATTCAGGACCCGGCAATAAGAGTTTTTGTGTCGGAATTTCGCAGTTTTCCGGCGCAAGATTGCAATTCTTTCTCGTCTTGCGTGCGTCTACCTGCACGTACGTCTTAAGTGCGAGAGAGTAAAATAGGAAGCATTTCACTTAACATTGAAAGGAAAGAGAGAAGGAAAAATGGGTGTTGGACGGAGACCGTTATTCTGGTTTACGAATATTAGCTATTGCATACGGCCGCGTAAGGTCTGTTTGAGAAGTGGTTGATTTCGTTGACCACGTTTCCTATCTGAACCGCAGTCCGCAAACACAACCATTCACCTCTCATCATTCATGTTTCTTTCTCACTCTTCCATCTTTCATTTAATGAAAAGCAATGAGAAATAAACACTCATCACCTGACCGAGGAAGATTCTTCTCTTACCTAAAGTGAGAAATGAGTGACTGATCACATTTAACTTCAGGCATAATTCGTTGCGTGGTAATTGTGAAGAAAATGTTATCAAAGAGTTATTGAGTTATAACGATAACGAAAGCGTTGTCCTCTCAAATTTTTACTTTTACTTGCTAACGCCCAAATTTGAGATAAAGTTTATTTAGAATTTGTAAAAAAAGTGATACTGAGAAAACAGGGAAACAAACTCGAATGATTTCTCTCAAATTAGTGGATTTACTCTAGAATCTCTTCAAATCACGGCATTAGAATGTCAACCGATAAACACAACGGCAAAATGATCATATTGCGGTGGATATTTCCAATTCGTTGATGTAAGATTCCTTTGTGTTCCTATTTCGTGAGACGAGATTACAGATTACGCAAGAGTTCACTTCCGCCAAGTCCGAAGATATGCGGAAGAGAATGAGGGTCTCGGTTTCTGCTTATCTAATCAAGCCGTTGCTGAATAGGAGATTTGTGTAATAGCTGACCGGTTACGACTACTATAGAGTCTAGAAAAAGATTTGTTATTAACAGGCGGGATTAAAAAGAAGTTAAATAGAGAATGGCTTAATTTTTAATGATTAATACATATTTTAAAATTCAAACTATGATTATCTTATTACTCTCATTCATTTTAGTTTTGGATTCATTTTTAATTATATTTATTTAAATAGATGACCAACATTTTCAATTTTCTAGCACACTCATAAATTAGAAAATATAATAGGATACGAGTTTCTAATAAAAAACACAATTGTGACGAATGAATTTAAATCGATAAGTTTATAAAAAATGATTGGAAACTACTGTTATAGCATCATTTGATACATGCAAAAAGTGGGGGGAAATATGCTCCTTCGTATTTCAGATTTTGATTCCAGTGTTAACTTAAAAGTACATCTTTCGAAACTCGAGAGCTCTATAACATTAAAAAAAATTGTATTGAATTTCCTAAGTTTTTTCAAGCCAGCAGAGAAAGAAAAGTACTATACGGTATTTGTGCCCAAATCTCGGAATTTCAAAATAAAGCATCCAACGTACACAAATAAGAGTAACGGGTTTCGGGTGTTTGTTCATGTGTGGAAATCTATTCCACACTACAGACTGAACAATTTTCATGAAGTGACACAGAATTATTGTCTTCAACTCACTATCAGCATGGCAGACACTAATCTTTTTACAACCAAGCCATTAAATCGAAATTTAAAATATTTTCAATAGTGAGAGAAAAGCCAAGACTATTATTATTTATTTAAATACATTGCTGAAATCAAAACTTCCATCAGCTTTTAGAAAATCTCCGTAATTTGGTGTAACATGTCCACGTTTCCAGAAGTGACCAACAGAGTTAACAAATGAATTTTGAATTTTTTTACATATTTTGTTATTATTTATATTACATTTTACATACTATTACCAAGGACAAGAAAGGAATCTTCAAAAACGTCCATGTATAAGAAGAATTATTATTAGTTTAGAATTTATTTAATAAAATTTAGAAAAAAACATTTGAAACCGTTTCAAACTCGAGAAAAGAATCGTAACAGAAATGTTTTATCACAAAATGAAACTGAAACCGGCAGGTTATTTGAAAGGTTTTGATACCTTTGTTGCAGCTGGCTTGAAAATTAATACCGCATGCCCTGTGTTTGTTAATGATCGCATTTGTTTTTAGTCTTACTCAACAGGCGGGGCTTTAGTTACTGTTCATGAACAACCATTTGTGTCATCCCCCTATGTTTGTAAGATTACTTTTTTTTCTCTTGCGCTCATGCTCGTCGCATGTCTTTTTCGTCCTTTGAAGGCAAGAGCAGACTGGTTTTCCCAAGGCTCGGCATCTCACGTCTTCGGGGAAAGCGTATGGGTCCATGTTTCAATTTGGTTTCTCAACTATAATTGATGAAAAAATCGTAGCAACATTACATCTAGATGTGTTTGTTTAAATCTGTTACTAGGCAATGAAATGAATTTTTGATGGTTAAATGATTTGAATAACAAAAACACGTCGGTTGTCTGTTAAAAAATTAATTTTTTCTACAACTATAAAAAAGGCAGATTTTGCTCATTGCTATCGGCACGTAAAGTAGGGACAAAGTAATTACATGAATGTAGATTATTTTTTAATATCCATGAAAAAAGACGGATGCTAAGACGACGTTTTTGTTATCACGAAAAAAGTACTTCACTCATGGAAATATAACGAAGTAAACACGTAAAAACGTCTCCCTTAGCAACACTTCTGCATTTATAGGCCAATAATGCTGTGCCAGTAGTGCTAAAATGGTATTTTTAGCAGGATATGACTGTAATGAAAGAACAGCTTTACTAGTGGTTGTATAAAAATGTCTATTGATTTTTTTGTCTCGACCTACGGTCTCGGCAAATTGAAAAATCTGGACCAAGAAAAATAAGTATTTTAGGATTTACCCCAGGATAAAAGCCCTAACTGAGGTTAAGTTATAAATTATGAATAAAATATTATGACAAAAAAGATATTAAGTCATAAAATGTTATCTAGATAAAAATTAAATTTATTGGAGAATTGTGTTTAAAGTGACCTAGTGGATAATGAATTTTGAGCTAAAGCAGAAAGCTTTTCTAATCGGAAAAAATCAGTTCCAAAATAAGAATAATAGTAATGGGACTATTCCTTGCAATCTAGATGAAATTTGAAATAATTTTATTTTTTTATTATTGGTAAAGCAATCATTTTTAAAGAGAAACGTTAAAATGAATAATGTGATATATCTATTTGGAAGTACCACTAGTCGACATAACTGAATCTATGAGGACTCAGTATCAACAGCATATTACTAAAACAGTTTCCATACAATAGTACAATTAGACAGTAAAGTACGATATTACGGTAATATTTTATAATAATGACATTGAAAAAATATTTAATTTTTATACTAATGAAATACTGAATTTGCTAGCGTAAAATAATTATGTGTCTTTATCCAGCATCTTAAACAAAATTTTCAACCAATTTTCTTTCAATAATCGAGTAAATGTTTAGACGGTCCTTGATTTTATTCTGAGCACTTTTACCCTGCAATAACTGTTTGTATGTTCAATAAATAAAGAAAAAATATTTTGTTCATCAGGTCATTTAAATTTAAAATGCACATCCTTAAATTTTAAAACTACTTTTTCACGTTTACATCTTTCGAAAACATTACCTTATTAATCTGTTTAAAAGTATTAAAACGTCTTTCTTTTAAATGTGTATTTATCATTTTATGTAAGGCATATTAATGAGCTGTGCCATTTCCGAGTAAATAAATAATTCAGACGTTTAATATATCTACACTATTTCAAGCAGATAGTAATCCACGAGGCATTACATCAAGCGGCAGAAATTAAATTCCCCTTAAAACGACATATGACACACATCCTCCTTTCCGAGTGAGTGAACATTGGTTTCCAGAAGCGCTAGGCCGTGCCACAACTGCTCGCTCTTGCGGTAGTTTGACAAACCTGTCAGAAGAGAACACCAAGCTCTGCGAGCGTGAGGGCGGAGGAGGCAGCTGAGGGAGAACTGGCCGAGGACATTACTCGTCGTGGCTGTGAATGGTACGTTTTCTTCCTTGTAATAACAAGAGCTTAGAATGGATACGTTGTAACGGGACTATTTCGCAGACCGTGTCGTTTGACGCCTTCTTACCGGCTCTGCTGGAGCTGTGACCGATACTGTGAGAGCCATCTCGTGACGAATTACGTACTTCTTGATTACGCGAACCGTGGCGGGACGCTTAAATTTTGTTTACTACATTATATTCGAGGGTGAATGGAGACTTAAAGGTGAAATTCAGTCCACATATGCTTTCTATATAAAGGCAAATGTAGACAATTAACACGCTGAGATCAGTGAAAATCACGCTGAGGTGAAAATCGCGATCGCTCGCTTTGAAATAGATGAGTAAAATACATTTTTATACTTATTTTGCAAACTCCTGTCGCTAATTGTTTTACCTTGCAATATTATATAGATAGGCAGATTGCTAGGTAGAGAGATAGATAGATGCTTTCTTTCTTAATATTCAAATTACAATTGTTCACTTTTTCAATTTAGGCGGGAAGCTGTAGAAACGTAAACCAACAACTACTACTGCAATATTGATATTGTTTTTACGCCATGAATTGCTGTTAATTTTTTCGAGAGATAATTATTCCATTCTGCAATGAAGACAACATACCTATGTACTGTTGTCTCGAATTCACAACTTGTAAAATTCTTCCTTCAGCGTTATGTACTTCCCCTTTAATTTTAAAAAACCTAACAACAAATAATTTGCTCTTCCTTGCAACATCGGTAAGTCCAAGGACCGTTGGTTGCGAAGCCTTTGGGTGAGAATGGTGAGACTTATAAAAACAGTTCGGGTTCCCGTCATGATCCTTTACCACCATTTACCTTTCATGATCCGTGTTTTTGTTTACGACCAGTTATTTAATAATAATATAAATAATAATAATAATAATATCTGAAGTACTCTGCGCGTATGTTTACCACAATCATCAGAGACAGGAAGAGGAATAAATTTTATCTATAGAGGAAAATGGAAGAAATTTTATCTGCATTCTCCATCCACACATGCGTTTTTCTTGCTCGCCCCGCCGCAGTGCTGCCTAGCGATACGCAAGACATAGATGCGTTGCAGGTTGCAATAGGTAGAAACAAGCATTTCACATCTTCAGAAGATGAAATTTGAAAAATTATATTTTTAATATGGTTGCATACATTGTTATATTCCGACATTTTAACATAAATATTTTCAAATTTTAACTTTCTGAATTAAGTAGTGTTGGCTCTGCGTTGATGTGTCAGCCAGCCAGAAGCATCAGCACTCTGCGCTAACAGCAGTCACGAATGAATTCAATATTTTTACGTACGAGCATTTTAGGTGCAATACAACAAAGGATTACGGAAGGATGTTGTCACTTCCTAACACTCCTTTACCTAATTATACCGCTTTAAATTGGGCAAAAATGCAGTAAAGAGGAAATTAAAATGGGAAAACAAAATATCCACAATTTACTGTTCGCAGACTATCAAATTATAATTGAAGATGAAAACGAGGTTGTATATGATGTGAGAACTTGGGGAAAAGTCTCGGTGTTGGTGTAACTGCGCTGGTGTAATGGTTAGCGTATCGGGCTGTTATTTATAGGCCAATAATACTGTGCCAGTAGTGCTAATGGGTTCAAATCAGATCGAAGCCGTAGATTTCTAAGAGCGAAAAAATCCTTCGTACGCCTTCCTTCGGAGGGGAAGTAAAGCCGGCTGTCCCATGTTAGTAGATTTACTTGCATGTAAAAGATCCTCAAGCCTAAATGACGCCTCTGAGCTAAATTCAAATCGACTGTTTCTCGCCCAAGAAATACCCCCTTTCGCCGCTAGTTGATGAAAGGAGCGTAGCGAAATTTGCGTGCTCAGACGGAAGAGCGGGCCTGATGGCCCGAGTCTCGCCACGTAAAATAAGGCACTAATTCAATTCAACTTTTTGTAGTTTGTAATGGACGGGAAGTTTTAATCTTAGAGAGTTCCTTGCTTACAAATGTAAAACAATTTTTAATAATTAAGAATCAAAGAGATATCAATCACAAAAGTTTTAAATTTAAAAATTTAGTAAATTTTTACTCACTCACCAATAGCCTTCCGAGGGGTAATAAAAATAAATATAATTTATACTAGTATAATTAATAATAATATAATTAATACTAGTGTAATTAATAATAGTATAATTAATAATAAGATAATTAACAGCAACAAACTGTTACAAACTTTTGGCTACAGTATGTGGCAAGTCCCAACTCAATTGCCGACGTGAGAGGAGTTGCGAAATGTAGAAATTCGGGAACTTTGTCGAGTGGGCGCGCATGGACAATTGTATCTCTCGGGCGCGCTCCCGCTCGCGCTGCGAGGGCCACTTGCGCGTATCTCGGCCACTCGAATAGAAGCGAAGCCAAGTGAAGTGCCGCTGGGCCAGCCTTCGCTTACTGTTTCAGAGCGCCTCCTGTGCCGACACCATGGCTCGCGCGCTGTGTGCCGTGCTGCTTGTGTGCGTCGCCGCGGCCTCCGCCGCCACCCTCCACGCCAGGGCGCTCAACAACCGGCCCGTCATCGGTGAGTGACCGCCAGCCAGGGGGTTTCAACTTGCTTCAAGTCGTTGACCTCGGGGAAGAGGCTGACAAATAGATTTTTCTTCCGAAATTAAAAAATCAAACTATTAGATTCTTTGAATCATTGTCTATATTTGGGTGTAATAACAATCTTTTAATTCCTTTTGGTAGTGGAGTAATGGGAGCTTGTGTATTTACGAACAAGACGTAAATTTCATACATTTATACACACTAATTATTATCTGTCTAATTATTGAAACAATTGATTCATATTTAATAAGTTGAATTGTCTGTTTATTCGTACGAGAAAATTTAAACTGGTGGCCTGTAACAAAAATAAAGTTGGACAACACCACACAAAATAGTTTTCTAAAAACTAGCACGCGCCCAAGAACAATAAAATATAATACACTCGCATAACACTGGTACCAAAATCCTTCACGAAAACTCCAATTCTCTCTCTCTCTCTCTCTCTCTCTCTCTATATATATATATATATATATATATATATATATATACACATATATATAATGCAAAGTATTAGAAATTGGGGATTAACATTATAAAATATTTTCATTTTCAATTAAATTTGAAATTGTTTCATATTTTGGGATATCCCCCTAGTTTATGGGTATCACATAGTAGAAGCGTAGATAACGTAGATGTTCCGTCAATTGTATATTAGAAATTTGAAACAATTCTGATAATGGCTAAGTCTTCGAAAAAAGCTCATAAAATAAATTATAAAAAATGGTAAAGACAAAACAATTTTTTCAACCCAGCCGTCGATGATTTCATAGGTGGCGACATTCAGCCATCTCTTTTTATATGTAATGTTATCCGTTTCAGTCGGTTATCGCTTTTGTTACAACTAAAGCGTTTGATTAATGAAACAACGCATTCCACACATTTTATTTATCCCTATGCTAAGACAGTTTGTCATAAAAATACTCGCGCACTAGAATCGAGAGATAAACTCGCCAACATTATCATCCTATTAAGTAACAGAAGCCTGACTCTTATACAAGTCCATAAAACTTCGTAATTGTTTAGAAAACCAGGAACTCTGTGTGGTACTTAAACGAATCCTTCGCTCTGACAACCTCGAGATTTACACGTAGATTTCGAAAATCTGTCAAACCTTTAAATGTGTTGAATGGAGTAAATAATTCTACGTACGATGTCGTTACTTCAGAGCTATTGGCCAATATTAAACCGTGACCCCGAACAGCTTTTCCTGAGTACACTTCGAATGTTTCCTCAGAGACGATACCTAAGGTAACCGAGTGTATGAATATTTAAAGAGCTCGCTTCGGGCTGCAGAGAAACTACTTAACCCAAATATATAAAAAAATAGCTTGATTGTGGGCGAGGATATAAAAGATATTTCAACCTTACCAAAATAAAGACTATCCTAAAAAATACATACTAAAAAAAACCAACAAAAAAACTTCTTCTATCTCCTCTCTTGATTGAAGACCTTTTTTTTATTTATTTATTTTTATTTGCAATTTGTTCATCTGAACAATAGGCAAATCTTTTAGCAAAGTTACAATGGCATGTGAAGGAACTGGGCATTCTCAGTCCTTCGTGAATTCATTTTCAGTAATGATCAAATAAATGGTATAAATCACAAATATAACATAGGACAAATATGATCAAGACAGAAAAACAACAGACAATATATAAATACACTGGCAATCATGAACGTAATTATGTTTATATATATATATATATATATATATATATAAATAAATAAATTTAAGCTGTTTTACTTAGTTACAGTGCAATTACTATAACAGTACAATATACATTTTGTTTATTAATGATCGAACCTATTTAAGAGGTCCAGGGGATGAAATCTGCACAATCTTCTTAATTCTTGACTATTGTCAAGTAAGTTTAATGCAAGGTAATTTGGATGGTTTTCTAAGCGCTTATAATATTTTTGGAATCTGAATTGGACTTCTTGGTTTATTGTAGGTATGTGTAAGTCATTGTGTAATGTTGTATTTGAAACAAACCACGGGGCATTGGCAAGCAATTTTAGAGTTTTTGATTGGAATCGTTGCAGTATTTCTAGGTTTGAGTTAGCCGCAGTGCCCCAAAGTTCTATTCCGTAGGTCCAAACAGGTTTTATTGTTGATTTATAAATCAGTACTTTATTAGCCAATGAAAGAGACGATTTTTTGCCTAGAAGCCAATAATATTGCTTGATTTTGATTTCGAGAGCTGTTCTTTTCTTTCTGATGTGTGTCTTCCAAGTCATTTTTCGATCTAGATGTAGACCAAGGTATTTTACACAATCTGCCTGTGGTATATCCTTGTTGCTGATTTTAATTGGAGGACATCTATTTTGTCTGAGTGCAAACGTTACATGGACAGATTTACTTTCATTAGTTTTTATACGCCACTTTGTGAACCATTCCTGCAGCACAGTGAGGTATTCTTGAAGATTTTCTGATGCTTCGATGGCATTTTCATGAGAAGTTAAAAACGCTGTGTCGTCAGCAAACATGGCTGACGTGATGTCCGTTGAAAGAGGTAGGTCGGCCGTGTATAGTAGATACAGTAGTGGACCGAGAACACTACCTTGCGGTACTCCAGCTGCGACAGGATAGAATGATGATGTTTCTTCCTTAAATTTTATTTGAAAACATCTTTCAGTAAGATAGGAGCGAAGTAGTGCAAAAAACGGGTGGGGTAACATATTTTTGATTTTATATAAGAGTCCTGAGTGCCACACCTTGTCAAAAGCTTGGACTACATCCAAAAAGACACCAGAACAGTAACGTTTCTTCTCCAGCGCTTCATTAATGACTTTTACTATTCTGTGGATTTGTTCGGTAGGGGCATGTTTCAACCTAAAGCCGAATTGGTAGTCTGGAATGATGTTGTTTTCTGCTATGATTGGAAGTATCCGCTTGAGGAGAAGCTTTTCAAAGATTTTTGACAAGATTGGTAATAAGCTTATCGCTCTATACGAGGATACTTCGGAAATAGGTTTCCCCGGTTTTGGTATGACAATAATTTGACTGTATTTCCATTGAGAGGGAAAATGTCCAATTCTGATGATGGCGTTGAAAATTGAGGTTACCAATGCTAGTGCTTTTTTTGGCAGGTTTCTTAGAACAATGCCGGTGATGAGATCGTAGCCAGGTGCTTTATGAGGATTAATTTGTTTTATTGCATATGAAACTTCGGTTGTCTTGAAATGCTTTATTGGTAAAGACATTTGATATGGTGCATTAATGTACTGAATAATATTTCTTTCTTGTTCTTCTTCAATGGGAATGGTTGGAAAACTTTTGCAAAATGTTCCGCAAATACTGTTGCTTTTTCGTGGTTGGTTCTAGCCCATTTTCCATGTTTATCACGTATAGGCGGCACAGATTTGATTGGTCGTTTAATGCGTTTGGTGGCTTTCCATAGGGAGTAGTCGTTGTCTTTGGTTGGTGATAGTCTTTCAAGATACTCCTTGGTTTTATTTTCATGTAGGTCTTGAAGAAATCTTTTAAGATCCTGCGCTGCCCTGTTGAAGTTTCGTTTATCATTTGGATCATGCGTGGTTTGCCAAACTTTCTTAAGTCTCCTCTTATTTCTTTTCATTTCGTCAACTATTTTGGGGTATTTGTGAGAAGCTGTTCCGTACGTTTCTGGTGTAGCGTACCATGCTGCTTGTTGGATACTAGTAGTTAAAAATTCAACTGCTTCATCTATATCGAATTCACTTTTTAGAGGAACGTTTGCAGTAATATTTACATTAAGCCATGTTTGAAAGTCACTCCAATTCGTTTTTTATTGGAAATACTAGGTTTAAAATTATTTTTTAT